>WBNH01005843.1:81887-148695 GCA_013401255.1 Urocolius indicus
GCGCCGCGCCGCGCCGCGCCCCGCAGCACCCCGCGGGCGAGAGCCGGTGCGCCCTGGTGTCAGCCATGTTTGGGTGTGTATGGTAACGAGCACCTCTCCTCAGCCTTTCTGCCTCTTGGGTTTGTGATGGTTGTGGTCCTGTGTGTACTACGACATATCCACAGGGTAGAGTCATACCTACAATTTCCTCCCGGTGATTGTTTTTTTTTTTTCTCGTATTAATTCCTGCTGAAGAATGTGCCTTCTCACATAGCTCATTCTCGTGCCCGTCACGGCAGATTTTGTTCCTGATTTGCTGATCATAGAGCAAACTGAAATTTCTTTCCAAGGCTTTGATTTTGCTGTGGAAGTAAATGCGTGATTGAGACATGTCTGCACAGTCCCACTGACCTGCCACATGAGAGGCTGGAAGGGGATTTGTTGTGTTGAAATAAGTTGCACTATGTTTTATTTGTAAAAGATTTAGTCAAGACTTCGTCCTCATCAGCCATTTTATTTTCTGTGAGGTATTGCTACGTAACAAGCTCACTACTGTAGTATTGATCTCAAAGAGAAGCCTAATAATTTTTAAATAGCATGTCATCACCAATAAATCACTGTGACATACTATAGGACAGGGATCCAAATCTCTCTTGCCCTTCCAGGAAGAAGTGTAAATGAAAAAGATTTTGTTATCTGATGTCATATATGTGTGCACTGGGTGCATTATGCAGACAGATTACTCCATTTGATTAAGAAATGATGACAGCATACTCAATTTTGGTTTTGTTTTGTTTTTTTTGTTATTTTTTTGTTTAGTAGTATTTCCCCAGTATCAGCATCTCAGTAAAAGGGAAACTTAAAATATACATAGGAAAGATTGCTTAATTTTGTCTTGGCTAATATACAAGATTCTGGTTTTCACATAGACTGTATTAAGAAAATGACAGCATTACAGCCTGCTTCTGGTGCATATCAAGTACTCCCTTTGGACTGTACTCTGCACTTCAGATTCAAGAGCAAAAAACCCCATGGTTTTGATTTATGTGTGAAAAGAACTGAACCATTTCATAGCTGTTCAGATGTGTCACCAATAGTGAAACTGAGTTAGTGAAACTGCTGAGGCATCTTGAAACTAGTTTTGCAGCATAAACCGATTCCTGTTGGCCTTTAGTGTCTTGTCATTCTTACAGCTTTCTTTTTTTCCTTACAGGCAAGCAGAAGAGTAGTAGTGCAGATGAGAACTGTGTAGACTGAACAACTGTCAACTCTCTTTTCACTGCTGTATATTACAAAATCTCTATGCATGAAACTTTAAAAGCATGGAATTTTTCAGGAAAGAAAACAAAACACAGTCTACTAATTATAGCTATTCCTTTTACTATAAATTGTGTTGTTAAGATATATTGGACTAGTTCAACTGATACAAGAGTTGTGTCTTTGGGAACTGTTTGTGGTAGGAGTCTTTTTGGGAAGACATAGTGTGCAACCAGAAGTGTCCACAACATTAAGGGCATGTTCACTTGTGCCCCTAGTTACTTTCTGTTGCGCTGTGTGTAATTCATATCAAGGACAGTTTTGCGTCCTTGGCTCATAAAGCTTATAGATTGGTATGGTGGTGGATTGTAAGAAATTGTACCACTAGCAGTTTTTGCACTAGACTTTAAAGATCTCTGAATTCTCAGTTGGTTGCAGAACAACTTTATCATCTCAGCGGGTGGCATCTCAGAACTTAAGCAACTCCCTTATTCCTTGAAATTTGATTCAAAATAACCTTGCCATTACTCAGGAAATGCTCTGGAATAATTTAGGAGAAAAAAAAAATTATGGACAAATGATAGCTGAGCACTGTTGTGCTGAAAAACTGAATGCAGAAAACCTGACAAGCCCATACGAAGTAGTGTGAAAAAGCAATGGTGACTGCCAGATTGTTGCTTCAGGCAATGGCAATAACTGGGCTAAGCTTCCCATAAGCCTACACTGAAATAGAGCTCTTCTAAGACTGTGGATTCCTTATTTTCTGTGTGGGAGAAAGAAAAAGGAAAAAAAAAAAAAGAGGTTGTATAAGACTGTGTACAACAGTGCCTTGAATCTAATACACAGTGCTAGTACCTTTTTGCTTCTGGCAAGTTATATTATTTTTGCATTTCAAGTGTCATAAATGTGCACTGCAGTGCAAATGATTCAGCATGCTCTTCTTTAGCCAAAATGGAGAAGGGATGGGAAAAAGGAATAGGACGTTTACAGTGTTGAATTTTCTTTAGTGGAATTGGTATTATTTATTTTAAAGACATAGGGATTTACTGTAGCAACTTGAGAGCATAATTTATATAATGAAATAATTGAATTTGAGGAGAAAAGCGATTCATAGATCAGTTGGCAGAAATGTTCTATGTAAAGAAAACAGATTAAAGAAGCAATCACATAAATTCTTCCCAAGGGCAACGTTATTTACTTATTGACCCCTTTCCAAAGCACAGAGGGCATAATATTAGAGTCTCAGGGCAGCCATGCATCTGGTAACGTTTAACTTCCAGTACTTGATTTTGCAACTTCTGTTCTTTAATGAAATATTTAATATACTTTTATATCCTCTCACTTCTAAGAAGTGTGATAAGATTGTGTATTTAAGTCATGGTCCTCCTGTAGCTTATATAATAAACTTAGAAAATGGAGATTTTATTTAAAGTTGCCAACAGTTATGTGATAGATAATAACTACATGTTTCTTCATCAGGAATTGAAACTCAAATATAGAAGGGATTGTATAGAGGTCAAACTGCAGGGCATGAGAATAAACAAACTTAACCCTATCTGGTTAAAACTTTACCGGCTTAGCAGGAACTGATAACTGCAAGGAAGAGGCCCACCATCCTGCCTGCGAAAACAATTGAAGCCAACTCAGCAGATAACCCCCCACCTAAGAGATACAGATGCGGAAGCTTCGAAGAAGACTATAAAGGAGGACTGATGAGGGGAGTGTGTGTCAGCCGTTGGTGGAGCACAGACTCCCCGGCTGCACCCAGCGCTGTTTGCTTGCTATTGCTTGCTGTAATTAATAAAATTGTTCATTGACCTTCAAAGGCTGAACCAAATTATTCGCCTTAAATTTATAACAGTTATGTCTTTTGAGCTTGACCATTCGAGGGTGATATATTGTCAGAATTACTGACATTACATCACTCAGCCTCACCTGGAGAAGTGGTAACTACTGAATTTATTCCTACAATACAGTGCATTAGAAGAAAAGACTGCAGAATAAACAATGTTTTCTCCATCTGAGAGAAAATTACCATTAGCACATCATGGAAATCTGTGAAGTATTTCAGTGAAGTTGATTTGTGAGAAGAAAATACTGAGAAATTTATGAAAACAGGTGAGAAACTACAGTAAGGTCAATTAAGTCTTTAGATATTACATGCAAGAAAAGAAAAAATGTCATTCAAGAGCTTTAGATTATAACATTATCTCTCTTACATCTCTTGGGACAGTGATTTGGAAGAAGTCATGCAATCTGTTAGATGATTCTATGATATTTCAGTAGAAAAAATCTTACTGTTTTTTTCAAATGATTGTGCTTGTCTTAACAATAGTAGAAAGTATTCTCCCATAACTAAAATCTAAAGAGGCTAATATGGGAGAAAAGTTGTTTGCGTTTGAGACTGAGCAGGGTCTTGATAAACTCAGGAAGAACATTTTGTAGGAACTGAGAAGAAGTTTCACAACAATATGAAACAGATGTTCTCTGTAACTTCCCATGTTTGCAGCAGGTGTGAATTTAGTCTTGTCTCTTTAAGTAGTTTAGCTGAATTCTAGATGGTTTAATTCTATAGAGGTACCAGAGTAAAAAAGTGTACTTTTTCTAATGCTTTCAAAGAGTAATATTTTCAGAGAGCCCAAGAGCTCTTATTTTATTACAGTGTAATATACTAAGTGTAACATGTGTTAGCATGTCTCCGATAACATAACTGAAAAAATGCCAAGAAATGTAAGTTTCATTATATGCAATAGAATTATTTTTCAGTATGATTAAGTACCTACTGAATCTACATCTGTTACTGACACCTTGTAGTAAGCTAGCTAGGGCAAAATGCTACCTAATGTAGTTTATGCTGAAGAGCAGCATAATGGCTGCTTCAGTAGACAAAAATGGGCTTGACTAGGCAAAAAGGCTGTGGTGCATATTCTTATTTCCGCCAAAGAACACAATGCTGCATTGCAGCAGTAATTCAGTCTGTGCAATAAGTATTGTAACACAGTGTAACTCTTGCTGAAATAATTATCTGTACAGAGATTCCCCCAAGTGATAGCCATTCTTCACAATCACAGTGCTCCCTCGAAACCTAGTTTGCTGCTGCAATCTTCTCCCTTTCTTACTCAAGTATGATGGTCATTAGCTATTCCTCCCCATTTTGTCTGCACTCATAGACTCATATTTGAGGTACATTTTATAGGTTTCCTTCAAGTGCAAAAGCTCCTCTTCACTTTTTCATATAATTCTCATCTAGTTATTTCAAATAGACTAAAAGCTTTGGCATGCATCTCAATCAAGATGTTTTATGAACATTGTCTGTGATGGGAATCCTGACTTTTACTGCTGTGTCCTCTGCTGAATCATACCAGTTTCTTCACCATGAGTCAAGGTGGAAATTTTGTGAACAAGAGTGTTTAGAGGTAAGCTTATGATACTGGACTGGTACACTGTGCTATCACAATCTACCTTCAAAGCAGAGATTATTGTAATGTGAACTGGCTGCAGCTTTATGTTGCATTTTGCTACCCCTACAGCAGCTTGTCAGTATATTAAGTACTTCATCAAAGAAGAACGCGTGGCTCTGAAGAACAGAATATTAGTCTTTTTCTCTCTTTAATGGCAAACACTGATCTTAGGTATCTATTCCTTCTATTTTCTGTTTTTCTGTGGTGTTACAGTAGCCTTCTTGAAGATTATTTTATGTCTGGACTTTCTTGATAGTCTTTTATGAAGTGTGAACATGCAATTTTTTTACCCTCTTTCCTTTTCCTTTTTTCTTTCCATCTCATTGTAAAGACTGAAACCATTTCTGATCAAAGGAGATTTGTAATACATTAAAATTTGAATGTAGGTAATTTTGCTGAACTGCTGTATTTACATCATATATAAAAGGAAGATAATAAAAGAAATGAAGTACACCATGTTAGAAAATAATGGAGAGTTTATTGGGCTTTCCTTTTCAGAGAGGAGTGCTGATTTTAAGAAGGAATACAATATAAAAATAATTGTCTTCAGCTATTGCAATAGTACTGTGGAATGTTTTAAACATGAAATTGCTTTACCAATGGCTTTTTGTAGAAGAGACTTGTGCTGTAATTGCAAAAATGTAGGACAGTTTTTCTCATTATGCTTTCAAATTTATAAATAAGTGAGATTTTTTTTTTGTGCCTGTTTTTCTGTACCTGTGAAAATGTCCAACTTCGTAACTTTTAATTGTTTAATGGTACTACATAGTTCAGAGAACTATAGGTCTGATGTTGGTTTAGTAAGTGTCTGTATGTTGGCATGCAGATGTGTGTCGAAAAGGAGCCCAACATAAAATATATGGCTGGGAGCAGGCAGTGTAGGACCTACATAGCACAACTCACTGAGTAGGCATTAAGTATAAAAAAGACTGGGAGAAAAGGGTGTGCAGCTGGAACTTTTGAATGTGTTTTTTGGTGCTTTGATTAATTAAGTTCCTTTGAGTCTTAGAGAAAAAACTTGCAGTTTGGTCAGCTGAGGCTTACAGGTCTTACCTCCCTGTGCAAGTGTTTCTGAATGTGGGCCTGAAGCTTAAGTAAAAGTTGTATTGCAAGCTCAGATCTCCCAGGAAGCTAATTTGATTCTGGATTCCCTGTCACTAGGGATTATTATTGCTTAATCTGTTGATAGGGCAGTCTAATCAGGTTACTTTACTTCTGCATGTTGAATTATTAAGGCTTGATTCTTTTTCTGTAGAAGAAAATAACCAAATTCCCACAGTGTTCTGAGAAAGAAAGTTTAGGTTTGCAGTTTGCTTTATGTGTCAAAAAAGATTCACTGTTCTGTCTTTCAGTATGAGAAAAAAGTAGAGGTTTTAACGTACTTGGACAGTGCTAGTAGGACACCAAAAAAATCTTTCTGATGTGTTGAAATTGTTTCCAAAAGTTTATTTATGCTGGCTCAGATTATTGATTACTGTTAATTCAGAGACAGAATGGTTTTCTAAATGTTGTTCTAACTGAGCCATGTGCTGTTCAGCAGCTTTCATTCCATTAAATTCCCTCAAACAGTACAGAGACTTGTCAAGTCAGTTTAGGATTAATTTTAGATTTTTCTTTTTTTTTTAAAGGAATTTTATATAAGGAAAGGGAAACCATCTTTATTTGTTCATTTCAGTTTTGGAAAAGTCTGGAGAAATATTCTTCAGTAAATGTGATAATAAAAATTTCCTTTTGGTGTTTTCATCTGACACATGACATCATTTGAATTATGAAAACGATGGGTAAAACTGCCTGGAAACCAGAATTAAATCAGTTGATCAAATTATATGATCTAGGTCTAAGATAATAAAAGCCAAACCAAACCCATCCCCCAGCCAAACAGCTTTAGTAATGCTAGGTTATATTTTGGACATTTTACTTTTAATCCAAGGTGCTAGTAATAGTATAGTGTAGTAATGCTCTAAAATAAAATGACAACATTTAGGACTCGGAGTAATGGATGAGTCTACAATACTAAACTCTGTAGTTCATTAGTAAATATGATATTGTTACGTAGGTTTTTTTAATGATACTTAGGAGAAGCAGTCTTAGTAGTAGATCCTAGTTCTATTACTGGTAGGTAGCTAGTAGTGGAGTTAGCTGGAAGAGCAGTTTAACAGAATTTGGTAGGATTGTTTCCTAATTACCACTTGATGCTAATGAAGAATTTCAGCACTGAACTAGATCCAAATGATGTGGGAACCTAAGATAGCATTTTATAGGTTGAAATGATGAAGTTTAATACTGTCATTATAAAACAAAAAGAAAAAAAAGAGCTTGTTCAGTGGTTTGTGTTTAGCTGAATTGTGCTGGTAGTAGCTTTACTAGGTATCTCCCTATTCAATCTTCACTCAAGAGCATTAATACCTAGACTGACCTTGGGCTGGGTAGTTTGGTATCTGCCTTTCATGTGTATTTAATTTGAATCAAAGAAAAGGGCATTTGTACAAGTCTAGAAGTGTCTTCTGGGAATGCTGAGCATGGAACAGCACAAACCATCTGGAACTGTGCGTGGAACATTTGTAGCTGATGGCTATGTCTGGTGAGGTAGGACTGCTTGTTTGGTTTGGTGGTTAAACTTGACAGTCAGAGACCACCTGTGGATTTGTGGTGTGTCTTGAGGGACTATCCTACATCCTTGATGCAGTCTGGCCAGTAATACATATTTAGTTAGAAAATCAGTTCTGTAAGAACCATACAGCAGGCTGCTGAGCAAGCCTCCTGCATTTTCTCAAGCCCTCCAAGTACTTCGATGTTGTACAGTGATAGTGCTATGGATAACATCTATTTAATGAACGGTTAATAAAAGGGAATTAATATAATACTGTGCTAGGAATAAAAGTCCAGTTTATTCTGAAGTGTAGTAATGCAGTGCTTAATGTATGGCAGGACAGAATGATGCAATTTTAGTAGGAATTGACTCATCTATCAGAGTTCTAAATAAATCATATTGCTGCCACGCGAGTCACTATAGCCAAAATAATTAATACAGATATAACCCTGTAAAACATTTTTATAAATACTGATAGATAGCTTGTGCCTTTTTGACTGAAAATATATTTTACTTACTACAGTTAGAGAAGGGTTTAAAACCTACTGGCAAATACTGATGTAGTTTCACTTGTGCAGGTGTTAATACATAGATAGAACTCTTTCATTTTAACATGTTCTCTGAACTTAATACTAATTACTGGAACTGAGAAGCTACTCTGATTCATGTCAGTGGAACAAAAGGAAATACGTGACTAGAACTAGTGACTGAAGTGCCAGATGCAGGAGCTTACAGTCCCAAAACTCCATTAGGGCTGCTTAAGTACTTCAACTTAATGTATTACTGGTGTTTGCACTCTGGTTCTACCTGGATATCTCAGTCATAGCTAGGAGCTACTGAACCATACACAGATTAGAAGAAGTTGTAGTCCTTTGAAGAGTTTGCTGCCATAAGACAAAACAGATAAAAAGAGTCCTGAATGGACATACATTAGCCCAAATGTACAGGCTAGAGTATTAGGATTTATCTTAATAACTCTCTTTTGCTGTTCTGTGTATAGCTTGTACACTTTTTTTTTTTTTAAAGAACTTGTATCAGTTAAAACACAGCCTGATACTAGTGTTACCACATGTCAGAAGAAAGGTTTATCAGACTCCGAACCCTTCCACTGACAGTGGTGAGCATGAAGCATATCACAAGCCAGTAAGCTCTTCTTTGAGCTGACTGCCAGAGCTGCAGAGAGGAGGCAGTAACAGGAGAGAGTGTGAAGGCAGCAATGTGAGTCTAGGGAATGAATGAAAAGAGGTTACAATGGAGTTTAGTAGGTTACTGGAGTGAAGTTCGACTTTGAAATCCTTGGGAAGTATGGAAAAAGGGAATTTTTCTGTCTGTGGGAGAGGATTGGGCTGCAGGCAGCTTTAACCTTGAGACAAAGCTCTTCCCTTGAAGCACACAGATAAACAGCTCTGAGAAAGAAATGATAAGACAGAAGAACTGAAGCATAGAAACAGGATGCAAGCATACCAAAGAAACAGCAAGAGCAGCGTGTGATAAGTATAGAGTGACCAATCATTATGTTAGCAGAGGCGTGTGCTTTGAGACAATTAACATAGAACAAGCTGTGCGTGATCAAGGGATAAGGGTATCTTAGGGGAAAGCTTTGGAATAAAACATTTGCAGCACTAAGAACTCAACTTGTCTCTGTGAGTGGTTCTAGGCCGCTATGACACCTGTTGGCCACGAGGCTGGTGATAGTACTTGTGGTGACAGAGGTTTCAGTTCTGTTGTTGTGAACTTATCTTGATAAGCAGCGGGGCTGGGTTTGGGTAGTTTCATGTCTTTCCTTCTGATCTGTCACTGAAGCAGCCATGAGGTGCTTGATCTCTCAATTACTGTCATACCAGTCTAGTAATGCCTTGCACATCTCAGCCACATGCTAGTTAACCAGAACATGTTACAGACCAGGCTATGTGGCAAGTCCATAAGCAAAAGCTGAAAGGTCTCACGTATCTCAGTGTAATTTCTGATTCTCATCAGTAAGCAGTTCTTGATTAAACTCTTATGTATTCCCTCTTTAGGGTTTTCATGAAGCTTAATACATAATCTAAATCTCCTTTAAGACTCTTAATTGTGCAGATGGCTTTGTACATGCTAGTTTTGTCCCATGTGATTAAGAATTTGCCAAAAAACATTCCTTCCCAAAATCTTATCGTTACCTTCTGTATGGCATCAGCAAGCAAGTCTATATGTCTTTTAAAATGATTCATTGTATTAAAGAAAAACACATATTCAAATGCAGACATTTTTGTGTCTGTACATACACGTTTGAAACAGCAGGCTTTTAAAATGGATTTGATTACAGCTTTTTAGATGTTTCAGAGATGTTTAATAATTTTCTGTTTCTGAGGAATTATCTGAAGCATCAGAGCTCATGAGAGATGAGTATTTCACCTTTGAAAATGTGGTTGTGATTATGTATTCCTTGGTGAAGAATATGGGAAAAATAGTTACCCTTGCTTTATATAGGTGCATCCCATATTTAAAAATTATAATTGCTGCATGATTTTCTGAAGTGTTCTACTTTGTTTAAAATACATTTTTAATAAATTAAAGTACAGCTGTTAAATCAGGAAGTGTTGGAATTTGGCTTCTAAATTTTGTGTAAGGTGCATATCTCATGCTGCCTGATAAGAAGAATCTTGTTTTGCTGTCAAAAATGGGCAATTAGCTTATCAGTCTTTAGGAAAGAAAACCCCAAACTGGAACCCTCGACCAAGTGAATTAAGTGCATTTTACGTAAATATTTAAGTCAAAACTTAAACTCCTATAATTCAGACGTGGTTTAACATCCCTTTTGTCTCTTTCTCTTCTTCTCAAATCATTGAGATACACAGAAATGGGTAAACTAAAGCATATAATTTCTAAATTGTTTCTCCTGCATAATGGTATAACATCTTGTTTTATTTTTTTCACAGATACTTTCACTAGGACAAACATTCAGAAAAAGAAGTCCTTACTCCTGATTCTTTGATATCAAGGACTCATCAGGCACCGTATTCAGTCTGTTTCTTCAATATTTTTGGCCAAGCAGAGGGAGAGCTTTCTTCATCACTTGTCCATCTGTCTCAGCTGAACTTGACTTACTTACTGATTTTCTTGTATTACAAATGCCTAAGAACAGCAAGGTAGTGAAAAGAGAACTAGATGATGAGGTCATTGAGTCAGTTAAAGACCTTCTCTCTAATGAGGACTCTTCAGAAGATGCCTTTAAGAAGAGTGAACTTATGGTTGATGATCAGGAAGAAAAAGATGTAGATGTTGAAGAAGGCTCAGATGTAGAAGATGAAAGACCTGCTTGGAACAGCAAACTCCAATATATTCTGGCACAAGTTGGATTTTCTGTGGGGTTGGGGAATGTGTGGCGATTCCCTTATCTGTGTCAGAAAAATGGTGGAGGTAAGTGTTGTAATAGCTAGTCCTAGCTAAATGAAGCTAACGTTTTAAGATTACAAGGTTAGCAGACACATCCACAGTAAAACTTGCTCCAGGTGTCAGGTTTGTCTTTTAATATCTGCCAGAGCCTTTGAGGAAGAACACATAATTGTCTTTATTTAGGTACATCTGTTTAAATAAGTAGCAGATTCTTCTCTCAGTTTTCATTTTCTCATTTTAAGGGAGAAAGTTCTTGATATGACCTTAACTAGTGTTCAAGCTAGTGGCTACATAAAACACTTGTTTATGGAGAGGTTGCATTATTTAGGTCCTGACTAGTGTTGTGCTAAAGTATTCTTTAGAGTACTGGGACAATAAATCAAGGCATTAAATATGCATCCACTTTAATGACTCAAGCAGTATTCTATCTTCAGTATTTAGCAATACTAAGCTTCACACTTTTACTTTTTAATTGCTTTTAGCTCCTGGGCCACTTGATCACAATTTACTTTCTGCAACAACAACAAAATACTGTTAGAGGCAAAAGGATTTTTTAACTGATAATAAATAATTTAAATCATTACACTAAGGGAGTGGATCTGTTTTTTGCTGTTATGTGGTTTAATTATTTTTTTAAATAATAAGTTACCTTTCACTTAAAACAATAACATCAGGCCATTTATTTGTTATATTTGTTATCTATCCATCTAAGTCCTTGAATAGAGTATGAAGTAGGAATCTGGAGATCTTCCTTCCTCTGGGAATGCAGGATTAGTGTTTTATCCTCTGCTGTAGTGTATCCTACTATACGACATTAGTACACATCTTATTGTAGCTAATTACTTAGCTGAATTCAAAAGAAACCTGTAACTTTTAATAAAAAAAATAAGTGAATCTGTACTGCAGAATAGAAAATTAAGAACATTTTGTTTATGATGGGTTTTCAATGTTGAATGACAAAACTGACATATTTGAGGAATTTAGAAATGAGACTAGAATATTATCAGAGTATAATTCTGTACAGTCAGTCCAAGCAATAAAAATTGAGTTTATACTTTCAAACATTCCAGGATAAAGTCTAAATTCTTATGTATCCAGTGATTTTAAGATTTTTTTTTCCTCCTCACGTTTAAATTCCTTTATTGTCCTCCTTTATTCTGGAGAGAAAGTTTTTCAATGGTTGATTTAATGACGTGCGGAATCTAAAATCTTCTTCATCTATAACTGTGATATTAATTAGAAAACATGTTGAATGTAGCTTCTTCAAAAACATAAGTTTTTAGTGAACAGCAAATTTACCTAGTCTACTGGACACAGTATGGAATTTATATGTATCACTACTAGATGAAAAAAATTATTGTGTTTGTTAATTCACAATTTTTAAAACAAACTGATTGACAATTAAAGGTGTACCTGTTAAAATGTTTATATTCAACATCATTTCATCCCAAGTATGGTGTCAAGAGTAGTCTCCATGATAATGCATTATAGAAGTTTGTTATGTCTAGTTATGTCCCTTTTGAAGGTCTGTGTTTAGTGTAGCAAGTTACTAATTTTGTAAGCCCTTTGGATTCTCCTTGTGGTGTTGAAGTGCTAGTGAGTGTAAATTTAATTCAGATAAAATCTAAATATATCCAATTAATTAATAATTTCAGATTTTTAGAAAAAAACCCCAAACCAGTCTTCAGGGATTATGGTACTTCATTGATCAAAGTTGAAATTTGGTCATTCTTTGGTTCAATTTCAGGTTGAAATTTCAGGTGATTGTGAGAACTTAGATGTATCATATGTCTGTGGAGACAATGTTTTATGCAAGTATCTGAGACAAGGATGTATTTGGCTTTTAATAATTTGCAGCATTTTAGCAAATTGTAAAATTAGAACAGCAGAGGAAAGCATGGGATTATTAGAGCTAAACTTTTCTGGATTTTCAAGTTAGCCATGTAAAATACAGCAGACAACACAAAACATTGAAACATGAAACATTGAAACGTCTGTTGTGAATTGGTGCTTGTGTATGTGTGTGCAGGTGAACAGGTAATTCTCACAAGTGCATAAAAGAATGGAGGAGAATAGTTAGGGAAAAGTTCAAATGCGTGATGAAAAAACTACACACATTTTTAGATGATGTTCCAGTTTTCTGCTATGCATGTTATTTCAGATATATTTAGTTCTAAACATTGATGTCAGACCTGCTCTGTAGACTTTTGGTGAGAAAAAATTACTATAAATACCTGTTGAAATCTCTGAATATAAAGTAAACAGCTCTTCTGTGGATTTTCATTAGAATTGTTTCAGTGAAGTATATGGCTAGGTCTCCACCTTCAGTTTTGTGCAGACTTATATCTGGCAAATATAATCAGGTGAGGAGAATATATTAACAGTGATGAACTCATAAATAGACTTAAAATTTAAACCAAAGAGAAGTAAAAGCTATAGTTAATTCATTAGTTTCCTTCATAGGTTTCTTCTGTGTTTCAAAGCCAGTAAAAATAGAAGACAAATCCTACCCATGTTGTAATCTTTTTTTTTTTTTTTAGACTTCTGTGACCATAACAACAAAACCAACAAAATAAACATAGAAAAGACACAGACTAGTCAGCCCAAATAGATGTGTGTTATTACAGATTTTTTTTTTTTGAGAAAAAAAATGGATGTTTACTTCCCTGTTTTCTGGAGAGATTGAGTTTGTTTATGGCTATGGCCTGTGGTACGCCAGCACTCCTGATTTCAGAGCTCTGTGCTGCTTCGGTGAGGTATCTGCAATAATGTCTGTAAAGGTAACTTGTGTGTTGCTATACTGCACTGATAACCAAAGGTATCTTTCCTATCTCTATTTCTTTGTCTGGTCTGTACCAACAAAACAACTTCCTTGGCTTCATTTCTTTAACTATTTTTCCTGTTGCTTTAATTTGTGCTGACTCGTAAATACTTAAAGTAAGATCAGGAAATTTTTTATGCTCGATTAAGTTACAGCTAGACTGGGTAGCTCCTTGCAGGCTTTTGCAGTTGTCTGTTTCCCAAAAAAAAAAAAGTCTGTTGTGAGAGGTGAGAGGAAGCTAGGATGCATCTGGGAGAACTGATGTATCTGTAATGCAGGAAGTATCCAAAAAAACAAAAGATGGGAGGAGACTGAGAGCAGTCCAGCGTGCTCATTTTTTGGCTTGGGATAAGAGGAGGGGCCCAAAGCAGTTTTAAGCTCTTTTAAGCTGTGGATGAGGAGCTGAATGTGTTCAGTAAAGTTCTGATGAATTGACTATAGATCTCTCTGCCTTCCCCTTTGTCCTCACCACAGGTATTCCTGGTAAGCAATGTCCAGTCTCCGTCTGTCAGTTAAGGCACCCCTTCCACTCTTTGCAGCCAAACAGATAAAAAAGCTGTTTCTTCCTTCATACTTCACAAAGATGAGTTACATTGGAGCTGGTTATGCTCTAACTTAGCTGTAAAGGATTTTTTTAATGTTTTACACTATTCAGTTTATTTATTACCCATTTACTATGTGAAGACAAGTATATTTGTTGAGATAGACACAGTTCCTATATAACAATTTCATAACTTACATTAGCATGCAGTAGGTTCAGAGATGACAGAGATGGTGTCATTTGGTAAATAGCTTTGCTTATCTCTCACTTTTTTGTTTAAAACAAAGTAAATATTTGAAGTTTATCATTTTTCTTTAAGATTAGCAGAAGTAAAATGGTACTTTCATGTATTAAAAGTACCAACATCAAAGTAGGTGTTCTACTAGAATAAGATGATATTTGAGTGTTAGTGTAAAGACAAGTGAACATCTAAGAGATGCTTGTAGTGTTACATGTATTACAGTGAGTCTACAAAGTACTGCACACCCAAAGATTTTGTATTGTATTTTAATGAACATTAACTTAATTTTCTAGATTTTTGTTTTTTTGTGAAACACCAGCAGATTGAACAGTTAAATTTTGTGTCTAATAAACAGCACAGCAACTATTGCTGAGAATTGCTGAGGAGATTATATGTATACAGTTAAAGAGTGAGTAGTCATTAGAAGCTACAGTCTGATTGTCTAATACGAGCAGAACGGGAGCAAAACAAATAATCACTTATAGTCCAACACTGAGTATGGATTCAGTGACTTGCTTTTTTAGCTTTTGATCAGTAATTCGTAATCAGTGTCTTGAATTCACTGATGACGTCAGTAGTATTTTGTGAGTTCTAATTCAAACTATTATCAGACTTGAAATTTAGTTGTACTTCAGTGTGCTGAAAATACCTTGTTTTTATTATCCAAGTGTAGTTCTTCATGAAACCATATTGTCTAAGTAGATTTTTTTGGTTTAAGGCCAAAATATGCAAAAAAGTAACTTTAGAACAGAATAATTTTGAAAATATAGAAAGGAGACCTGAGGATCCTGCACTGCACAGAATTCTAATGTTCAGAATACTGCTTAACTGATAGATATAGCACACAATATTACTGGTTGTAGGATGCCATTCAATGCTAGCATGTATAATTTATTGTTGTAATGGAAATAAAAAAAGACTGGTTTCATGCACTGGCAAATGCTGAGCTCTTTCTGTAGTGTTTCTGCTTTATGATGAAGGAAAGAAGTCTTACAGTTCTTTAGAGTATGTCTAACTTCAAGGAAACACTGAAAAAAAAACCCAACTTGTCCAGAGATACTGTGGTTTCGTGTTAACTATGGGGCACAGAAGCCCTTTGCAGCTGTGCTGTACAGTTGTTTATTGCAGCTGCATCCAAACTATGTTGCACTGAAGGTCATACATGCATAATTGTACATTATGTTTTGGGGAGGGGCACAAGATCAGAAGGGGCTCAACAGGTCTGAATGATCAGAAGACCAATGCTTCAGGTGCTCTTCACAAGATATGCAGTATAAAGGTAATCTACGGGCTACCCACACTGAATTACAGGGTTGTATCATTTATAATGTAATGTGGATTTAAGACCACATTTATTTAACCATTTAGTTGAATCTAACCAATAAATCTTGCAACTTACATTGATACTGCACCATAAAACACCTGCATCAGCCCAGTCTTTAAATATGTGCTTAACTTTGCAGCCTTGTGATTAAGGTTGTGGACTGGGACACTGAAGAGGTGGGTTCAGTTCCTGCTCTAGTAGAATCATCCAGTGGGATACAGGGTAAGTCACTTAGGCCCCACTTTTTTTGAGCTGTTAAGGCTTGTCTCTGCTCAGCTATGCAACACCTGTCTAATTAAGACGTCAGGTATCATTTACAGTAGTGTTACACAATCTAAAACTGCGTACTGCTGCCTTTCAATTAATTGTATGACCAAATTTTTAAAGATTGTGATGCCAAACCTTCTCATTTGCAATGTGAATTAACAGTATACTTGTGTCTCACAGAGGTTTTAAGATAATGTTGCTGATCAAGCAAGGGTATTTAATGGTATAATTTGTCTTATATATTCTTAAGACAGATAATCCCCCTCATTTTAGAATGTGGTTGTTACTCTGTTCCTCAGTTTTCCTCACATTTATTTCCTTCGATCTCCCCTTCTATAGCAGAAAGTAAATTCCTTGTATACTTTCTGATCACATATAAGATGAACAACAAGAGATGCCAAGGTACTGAATGAAAATGTAGCTGCTATCTCAGTAGAAATAACACTGAAGTAGACACTCCACAGTGTACTGAAATGGATAGACAGACCATGACATTTGGCTCTATGAAGGGAGTATTGTAACCTCAAAACTGGTATGCTTTTCAGAGACTGGCCTAGGTTTTGACCAAATGCTGCTCAAACAATGGCGTTGCATATCACTATGTCATGAACATGAAACACAATGAGCTATTTTGTTGATAATAGTAGCCTATAGACTCTGTGGTAACTTAAGATCAATATTCTTTGTCTGGGCACAGTAGATTTTCTCAGATTTTATTTCTTAGATTGAAGACTGTAGTTGACTTTGTGCTTAGGATCTTTGTAAGTTCTTTATAGCAGAGGGTGGTGTCCAATTTGTGTGTATTTCATGAAGAACAAAATGTCAAGTAGACCTAAATAGGAGTGGATAGGTAGCAGAATGGTAGCAGAAAATCCGAGGCTCCTGTACAGCATAGGAAAGTTTAACTTTTCTAAAATAAATTGTATATTGTGAGATAAGCTGCCTACCAAGGATATGTGAACTCCTAAAAGAGCCCTAGGAAGTTGAGACTGCATGAGGAAACTTAATATAGCTGGAGCTGTGAATGAATCCCAGTTCGGTTTCCGAGCATTGCTCAGCTTCTGTTTTGCCACAGAGATTAATAAACTGATTATAGAACTTAATAACAGACTCTAAGCTTCTGAGGTCTTTAGATCTTTACTTTGTAGCTTGCTCCAATATGCTGCAGTCTGAATCTTTCAAGTGATTTTCTTTAGCCTTGTAATAGTTGCAATTGGAAGCCCTAAGCCCTTAGAGTTAGTTGCCCAGCACAGTACTGTGTATTGCAGTGTAAGAGACACACATTTGAAAATTAGATGCTATGTTGCTAATTGGTGATACCTAAATGTTTTGTCGGGTCTAATACTGAATACTCTGCAATACCAAGGAGAAAGTTGGGCTCCGAACTTGGTGCACTTAGTGAGTGGATATATTTGCTTGCATTTAGCTTTACTGAAATAAATGTAGTTACATCCTTAAGTTAGAATTGTGTATGACCACTTACTGGGAATAAGACCTTGAAAAAAATGATTTTTTTTTTTAAATATATACATATGTATAAAGATGAAGTAATAGAGTTTTTGAGTACTGCAAGATCTGAATCTAAAGCACACCATTTCATTTTACCTCATGTCTCTAGTCTCTAGCTGGAGACTCATAGAAACGGGCTGATAAGAGTTCTCCTGCTTAGCTGGGTAGAAATGTTCTTCCATAAGTCATGAAATCCCCTTTCTGAGCATCTGAAGTGCACATGGAGAAATGAAGAGACTGTCTTTTGGAACTACTTAAGATTAGATGAAATTCAGAATGTTGTATGCACAATATTTTCTATATTGCCTTTATAAAATCAGTCTTGCTTCTCTGTTACAAGTCAAAGTCTTAAAAGTATTTTTAAGAAGTGTTTATTCAGCTCTTAATTGCCTCACTATATTTCTTAAAAGTTTGATAAAATGCCCAAAATTTCACACAAGCGAACAACTAGTTTAGATAAAAACTCAGTTTTGGTAAGGTTTGCCTTAAAATTTTGCAGTGCTTTACAAATTCAATGTCTCTGGGTTTTTAATATCTTATAATATGCATGGCCAGGATTCAGGTAAAATTACTTTTTGCACGTGATAAAAAATGCTTTGCACTGAATGACACTAATTCAATTTTGAAGTTGTTAGGTTTCACATTTGTTGTGTCAAATTCAGATTCTTCTACATACGCTAGTTTATGCTTTGTTCTTTCATAGGTGCCTATCTTGTGCCATACTTAATCTTGCTACTGATAGTAGGGATTCCACTCTTTTTCTTGGAGCTTGCTGTGGGGCAAAGGATTCGCCGAGGGAGTATTGGCGTGTGGAATTATATCAGCCCCAAACTTGGAGGAATTGGATTTGCAAGCTGTGTAGTAAGTCTTCAACATGAATTGTGTGGTTTGCTTTCAGTCTGTATGATTTAGACTTTCTTTTTTGCTGCAGGGAAAAGCCACTGGTTTGTAGCTCAGCATCAAGGTCAGTTCACAATGTTTTGGAAGATCTTAAAATTTAAGTTGATACATTAAAAAAAGTAGATGGGTCTGTAAAACCTGTCAACTTGTATTTTACAGTTCTTTTGAAATTAGGACAAGGGAACAAACTAATCTTCTGGAGACAAAATGCCTGTGAAAGTGTAATTGTTATGTGATAAATACAGAAAAAAGTGAGAATTTAGAAAATGTCAGATACTTTAATGGAACAAGTAATTCAGATTTTTTTCGGACTTATTTAAAATTAGGTTCAGTGGCTGATATGCAGAGATATGAAGAAGTTTAATAGGGATTTTTTTTTTTTAATTAAAAAATTTATCTAGTAAATGTAACTTTCTGATCTATTTTTTATTTATTTATAGGTATGTTTCTTTGTGGCCCTGTACTACAATGTCATTATTGGATGGAGTCTGTTTTACTTTTCCCAGTCTTTTCAGCATCCATTACCATGGGACCAGTGTCCTTTGGTTAAAAATACATCTCATACATGTAAGTTTATATTCATGTTCTTAAGAACCATATGAAATATATACAATTTTATATTTTCAAACAAAAAGTAAAAAGATAAAACTCAAAAGAGATACTTATGGGAAAAAGCATTATATGCAAAGCTGCTTTTCCATCTGAATAAGACATCACATTATAATACTTGGAAAAAATACAACAAAGAAACCTGATCTAAGATAAACGTGCAGTATTTGGAAAATACAGTATATTTAATCAGCATTTTAACCTTAACAGCATTTTAAAGAGTAGTAAAGGTAGGAGATTGCTATTTAGTGTGTTGCAGGAAAAAAAAAATCTCGTGATTTCTTTTTTTCTGATGTTGATGCTGTTTTTTTGTGCTTCTTTGGTGAAAACAAAGGTGGAAGAAAGATATTTTTACATTTCAATTAGTAGGATATGTCCTAGCAAAAAGTGTTGCATAATTGTTACATACTTTGCATTATCCTTGCCATTGAGTTATAAAAGACTCGTTCTAATTTCCTTTTATTTCAGATACTGAATTTTGTGAGGTTCTTTGTCTTTTGGATTTGTTTGCTTTTTTTTCCCCTAGAGCATAACTAGGGACATTTGAAAAGTTGTATGAAGTTTTTATAGTCGTTGCCAAAGTTGCTTGCTTCAGTTGTTTGAAATAACTAGTATTTGTGAATGTTGGCATATAGTCAGATGGACTGTATTCTGCAAACTATTGTCCATCAATCGAGACACAGTAGTTGTTTTTGTACTCTTATCCTGAACTAAGATGTAGCATGTCAGCCCAGCTTCAGTAGAGGTCATCTGAACTAGGTTACTTCAGATGCTTAAACAAAGAGAAGTATTATATTTGTTAATATCCTCTCATTTTTTGTTAATCTGTTTCAGTGAAGATCTGATGCTTGTGTTTTGTTTCTTTAAAATGAGTATCTTCTTCCCTTCTTTCATTCACTACCTTGACTCAGGACATTTCATAGTTTATCATATGTGGATAGTCTAATCTGCATGATAAATGGGAATGTATGTCTTCATCTAGACCTGCTTGCTATTTAATACTTAAGTGAAAAATAAATTCTGCATAGGACTCGAATCATAAGACTCATAGAATCACAGAATCGTAGAATGGTAGGAGTTGGAAAGGACCTTTGGAGATCATCTAGTCCAACCCCCCTGCAGGAGCAGGTCCACCTAGATCAGGTTGCACAGGAACATGTCCAGGCAGGTCCTGAAGACCTTCAAGCAAGGAGACTCCACAACCTCCCTGGGCAGCCTGTACCAGGGCTCCCTCACCCTCACCCTCACAGGCTTTTCTGATGTTTAAATGGAACTTTCTGTGTTCCAGCCCCATCCCATTACCCATTAACTGTATGCAGAGAACTGCATTATCCCAAAAGGGTGTTTTAAGAAGATATACCCCAAACCTTTCAGCGATAGCACTCATTCTTTAGAGTATCTTAAGACTCTTTGTGCATTCGGTTTCTCAGTAAATGATGGCACAATTGCAAATATTGAGAACTGGTATCACATTGTTATGCAATGTTAGGAAAATACTTCTTTCCTGAACCCATTCTTTACCTCTTAACATCTCTTCACAGTTGTGGAGCCAGAGTGTGAAAAAAGTTCTGCAACCACTTACTACTGGTACAGAGAAGCACTGAATATTTCCAGCTCTCTGTCAGAGAGTGGGGGTTTAAACTGGAAGATGACTATCTGCTTGCTGGCTGCCTGGGTCATGGTATGCCTAGCCATGATCAAAGGCATTCAGTCTTCAGGCAAAGTGAGTGTACTGTTTACCTAAATGACAGTGTTTTACTTCGAAATATTCCATGACAATTTTGTTCACCGCACTCTCTCCTTATTCTCATGAAATTTATAGAAGCAGGTTAGAAACTGTGGCGCACTCCAATATTTGTATAATCTCAAGCAAAGGAATGTTAGTGGTTAAGCATTTAAATTGTAATAATTTTAATGGGAATTGTAGTAATTTAGTGAAAATTGAGATCTGAAGAAGAATAATTTCTGTTCTCATCAGTGTAACTGTTGCAAATAACTGTACCTCAGCTTTAATGTAAAGCATAAAGTCTATGTGTTTTTGAATGTCTTAGGCTTCCATGTATATTTACAGTACTGATTGCAGTGCACCCAGGTCCTCAGAATGCCTTGCCATTTTTGTTTTTACTGTTACTATTGTTGGTATCCATGCTTCTGTCGTTAACATAGCAAATTTTCAGGGTTCTGGGTTTTTTCCTCTGACTAACGACTAACCATCCCTTTGCATCTGGGTACCTCACCTTGTCTTCTTTCCATGCAGACAGCTGGATTGACTAGAAAGTGATTTGCTTGCTCAGTCAATCACAGAGGGATTTTCAGATGAAAAATAATCTATTACCGTAGCAAGATTCTTTGCTATGAAGAACTTTGGCACGTAAGGGAAAATTTGTGTGACTTCTTTAGTGTATTTTAGTTAAAGAAGCAACCAGCACGTTTAGTGAGAAAAACCTTATACTAAACTTAATGTTCATAATAGATTTACTTTTCAGTGATGGAGAATGAAAGATTGCATTTGATCACTAATTTTTGTTTTATTTGGCAGTAAGCATTACTTGGTGATTTTAATCCCATTGATTATGTACTTCTACTGACTCTTGTCTTCTTTCCTGAAGACAGAATGAGTTTCTGTTCATGCTGTTGGATATCTTTACGATGCTATGTACTTGAACAAAAGTGTATTTGTTAAGTGAAGCATTTCTGAAACAGCCTCCTTCTGTCCTTTTCATTGTCATCTCACTAAATTCACACTGAATTTCTCTGGAAGACCAGCCATTTGTTATCATTCAAAACAATGGCAACTGTATTGTTTCAGTACAGTATGGAATATGTTTTACAATCATGTGATTTTGATCTCTTCTGTAGAGACAAGGGGAATGGGAAGTGTTCGTCATATTTCTTAGAGCAAAGAATTATCAATTCGATCCAAAAGATACTGAGCAATGAGTGAAGCTATTGAAATGTCCTGTTAATTTCTTCTCAATGTTTTTCAGATCATGTATTTTAGTTCCCTTTTTCCTTATGTGGTACTTCTATGCTTTTTGATCAGAGGACTGCTCCTCAAAGGGTCAGTGGATGGAATTTTTCACATGTTCACCCCTAAGGTATGTGCTCAATTGCTTTGTGCAATGTATTGACATTTCAGTGGCAGTTTGACCATTTATGAATCCTCTCAGTTAAGTTTATTGTTTTCAAAGAACATTTGGCCATGTTTCTGTTTGGTTAGATTGCAAAATTGTTGTTGACTTCAGTAGCACAATATCAAACCATAAGGGCTCAAAGGCTCTAAGTGTTCCAAGGATCTTAGGTGAAGAGTTCCAACAGTTAGATGCCTTTACAAAACTAAGCAACTGAAAGTGCAATTAAAGAATTCAGAATGTTTAGAAAGCTCCAAATACTGAAAAGTGAATCTTTAATCTTGCTATTTTATAGGATTGAAATACCTAGTTCTGGGATGTCACAGTGAAATGCCTTACCTTGAACACTGTCAGGGCTTTACATAATTAACTTTTCCTTTTTGGAAGAGGACAAATTGTTCCTTTTTAGAAATAAATTAGTGCTATCTGCAAAAAAGCCCAAAGTACAGGAGTCTTATCTTTAATACTAAAGTATTTTATGTACTCACCACTCAGTGTTCCTTACTGTGTTTTTTATGGTTGTCATGCCGAGATAGCAGCAGGTCCATGCATACATTTTTTACTACCAGCTTTTTTGCAGAGAATGTATCTTACAGAACTTCAAATTTTATAACTGCAGAGGTGAGAAGGAGTGTTACAAATCATCGTTTAGCTTGAAGATCTAAATTTTACCTGTACCCCTCTCAAATGCTTATAACTGTATCTATACTATAGGAACACCATGTTTGAGTAGTCAGAACCATACTGGAGAATATGTAATGCTGGGTTTCATATTGTATTATGAAATGGGCTTTCCAGCAAGTCCATTTCATAATAGAACAGAGCAGAACAGGATAGGTGTTTCAAAAATGAAAGTCAAATAACAAGATGATGAAAATCAATGCACATAGTGGCTAATGCCAAGACACAAGGTGTTAGTTGTTTTGATTCCAGGTGTTTTAGTCCTGTGGAGAACTGTAATGCTATAAAAATTACCTCTGATAGCGTTATTTCTTGCAGTGTTTGCATATTTGTTCTCCACTTCACTCACTATCACTGCTTTAGAGAGTTATGGTTCAGCAGGAACTCACAGATTGCTAAGGCAAATTTGGGACATCTAGGGCGAGAGTAATGCAATGCTTGCTCATGAAGAGGAAGTCTATAGCAGATACAGAATATAGATCCCTTCAAATTATAATTTGTTTTCTTGACCACAGTGTTAAACCTTTCTTTAAATAGACAAGTACTATTAAATACTGAGGGAAAGTAAACATTGAATCCCCCTTGAATATCAGCAGCTCTTAACTCTTCACTGTTTCATCTTTCATAAATTAAACAAAAAATTCTAAGGGCTGGAAGAGACCTCAAAAGCTCACCCACTGCAATCCCCCTGCCAGAGCAGGACCTCCTAGAGTAGGTCACACAGGAACTTACCCAGGTGGGTTTTGAATGTCTCCAAGGAAAGAGACTCAATAATCCATCTGGACAGCCTGTTCCAGTGCTCTCATCCTCATAATGAAGAAGTTCTTCCTTGTATTTCTTTGGAACCTCCTATGTTCCAGCTTGTACCTGTTGCCCCTATCCTATCATTGGACATCATTGAGAACAGCCTGCCTCCATCCTTCTGACACCTACTTTTTACATATTTATAAACATTAATGAGATCACCCCTCAGTCTCCCCCAGGCTAAAGAGCTCCAGCTCCCTCATCCTTTCATCGTAAGGGAGATACTCCACTCCATCTTCTTTGTAGCCCTGTGCTTAACTCTCTCAAGCAGCTCCCTATCCTTTGCAGTCATAGCTGATGCTTGCTTTATAGTTCTAACTTTATGCAACTGTTCAGATAAAAGATCCTGAAAGAAAAGTGTTTTAGTATCTTCTACTGGTTTTCAGTTTATTTAATCAGACAGACTGTAAAAAGGATTGTTGAACTGATCCAATTTGATAAATTATCTAGGTAGATAAGACATCTTTTCAGCCTTTATTCAGCAAATGACCACATTCCCACAGAGGAGCTGTGTCAGCACAGCAGAGGAGTGGCACACATTGGTGCAGATGTAGGGCTAATGAAGAAGGAGGAAATTTCTCTGTTTGTAGAAATTCTAAATAATAAGCTTAATTAAAGCCCACTGAAGTAAACTATGTCGATGGAGCTGCAGGACTGTATGAAGCTTAAATACAAAGACCCCCGAATTTCACAGAAAGTACCTTATAATAGAAAATCAATTACAAGTTTGTTTTGAAATGCCAGGCTATGTGTATCTGAGAGCGTACTACCTGTGATGATACAAAGTGGTATATTGCAGAAAGGGAGAAGTATTTCTGTACTTCAGGTTACAGTTTTGGAAAGGCTGTTCTTCGAGCTCCCTCTAGTGGAAAATCTGTAGTGTGATTGTGGTCCAGGCAGATTGAAGTACGAGCAGTAGTTACTTGTGCATTGTAATTATAACAAAAAATGTGAGTCAGGAACAAGTTTATTGTCCTAAACACCTTTTTTTATTAAAAAAAAATCTTATTTTAGCTGTATATAACTGAATAAAAAAGTGCCTGCTACCTATCTGTAGTAAAAATTACATCTTTTGATTTTTTTGCTCTGAGTAAGACAGTCAGGCTAATGATGCTGGCATCTCTGCTGATGCTTTTTACTTTCACTGTTTTCAATAAACCTAGGGTTTAAAAAAAAAAGTAAATCACATGCATAGACAAAAGGTCTTTCACTGTTACATGAATGCAGGCCCTGAAGCAGCTTGACAAAACATAATATTTAAATTTGACATGTACTTCTTTTTTTATGGTTTAATATCTAGAAGGATATGAGATAGATAATGACTCATAACAAAGAAATTGCTTGAAACATGATCATCCGAATGAGCAAACAGTTGTCACTCAAATACATAACCCTTTTAAGTTGCATATTTTACCTTTTTAAGGGTAAGTTCAAGGCATCTGATTTAAGAGAAATTTGACTTGTGGACTGTACAGATTGTGGTGGCCAGTGTTTATTTCATGTATTGCATTTTGTGTTACATATTTGCATGTAATAGAAATCCATATAAGTGTGTGTATCTCATGTTGACTTCTTTCTTTCACAAGTCACCTTGAACATACTTACTGCATTTTTAAGACAGCTTGTCATCCCAAAATATGCCTTAATTCTAACGATTGTCAATATATAAACTCTGTAAAAAAAATATAGTAAATACTGGGGGTGGGGTGGGGTGGGAGGGATATATATTCTCTCTCAGTATAACTAGCTGCTATTTAAAATATCATGTAGCTCCAGCAGTGTCACATTGATGGGAACATATTGTATAGCATGTTTCTCTTCAAGAATTGTAGGATATAAAATAAATAGCAATTCTGGCCCATAAGTTCTGTCATCTTTGGGTGTCACATTCAACTTTCATTTTATCATCATGAAAATACATTTGTCATAGACTGTTAGCATATTATGATGTAGATTGTTTTCCTATTTTTTTTCTGTTGTCTTTTCATATAATAGAAATGCATTTAATAGCTGACATATATTATATCTAATTTCAAACAGCTTGAAATAATGCTGGAGCCCAAGGTCTGGAGAGAAGCTGCTACTCAGGTGTTCTTTGCCTTAGGGCTTGGATTTGGTGGAGTCATTGCCTTTTCAAGCTACAACAAGAGAGACAACAACTGCCATTTTGATGCTGTACTGGTGGCCTTCATCAATTTTTTCACTTCTGTGCTGGCAACTTTGGTGGTGTTTGCAGTTCTGGGCTTCAAAGCCAATATCATAAATGAAAAATGTGTTATCCAGTATGAATATCAATTTCTTTTTAAAAAATTATTTGTATGGTATATTTCATTGATTAACACAGATCATTGAGTTTGATTTCCCTGTTTTATTGTATTTTACAGAAATTCAGAGAAGATTTTAAAGCTTTTGAAAGTAGGCAATCTGAGCCAGGATATTATCCCACATCATATCAATTTCTCAAGCATTACAGCAGAAGATTACAATTTAGTTTATGACATTATTCAGAAAGTTAAAGAAGAAGAGTTTGACTCTCTGGGTCTGAAATCTTGTCAAATTGAAGATGAACTTAACAAGGTAAGAGTAATAAGTAAGTCTTTGACACAGACACTAAGAAAAGATGAATATTTATTGACCTGAAATAAATTGGGAAATATACAGAGTATCAGTGCAGTGTACCTATGAGCAGTACACCTGTTGAGACTCATATGAAAACATGATTCTGTGTAAAGCTGCATTCCAGTTCACCTGATGGGTTTTGGGTCTGATGTCTTAATATAGTTATAGTCTACAATGACTTATAATGTATTTTAGTCATTATCATTCTCTCCTCAGGAGATGTCAAGTTTTTTAAGTTCTGTTTTTTATAAGAGTTGAGCATGAAGATTTTTCCAGACACTAAATAGACGTGTACCTATTCAACATCTCAAACTATGGTGTCTTCTAATAATAAGAAACAACTATGAAATAGAAATACTACTTCACTAGAAAGTAAAAAACTTATTCTTTACTTAGATAATTTTTACTGAATGTCATCCTGGTTTTAAACCTTTGTAGTAAACTAGAAAATATATTTTCCTAGCTTTTTTTGAGAGGGATTTTGAGTTTTAAACACTGAGCTCTGTGTAGTTGCACCAGTATCTGAAGCTGAAGTGTTGAATCGGTGATGCAGACATTAGAAGTTTCTACACTGTTCCTGTCTTTTAAACTTGAAACGAATAGGGATAGAAATGAAGTAATTTATATACTTCCTGGAGAAAACAGGGTATTTATTAGCAGTCCTTTATAATAGCTCTTGTGCAAAGTTATCAAAGAGAGAAAGAAGTTCCAATTGGACATGAAACTTTTTCACAATGAGAGCAGTCAGCCATTAGAATAATCTCCCCAGAGAACTGGTTAATTCCTCAGCATTGGTCACTCTTAAGATTTGGCTGAACAGGGCCATTTGTCTAGACTGTGCTTTTGCCAAGAAAGGTTGAACCAGATAATCCTTGAGGTCCCTTCCAGCCTGGTCTTCTATGGCTTTCTGAAAGAAGCGTGTTGTTAATATCAGTCAACCTGGAGATTCTCAGCCAAATCCAATGTTTTGTTAAATAGTATTAATCAAGTTCACAGATTTGGAAGAATCACATATTAGATAGCAGCTTTCCACTCCACCTTCATGTTTTTGTCAGTGAGATTGTATGCAGTTAGACTGTCACAATACCAAAAAAAAAAAATACTATCCATGAATAACCTGGATTTTTTTTTCTCTCTGGCAGGCAGTTCAAGGAACTGGTTTAGCTTTTATTGCCTTTACAGAAGCAATGACCCACTTCCCTGCTTCTCCATTCTGGTCAGTCATGTTCTTTCTCATGCTGGTAAATTTGGGACTTGGAAGTATGTTTGGAACCATTGAAGGCATCATCACACCCATTGTTGATACCTTCAAAGTCAGGAAAGAAATTCTTACTGGTGAGTTGAACAAACTTTCTTGAACTAAACATTTTTTAAGAGACTGAAGTCTTGTTTCTTCAACATGAAAGTTTTCAGTGCTGACATTTTACAGAGCAGTAAGTCATTGTATTCCAGACTACTTCTATATACAGAGATATTAATATCTCTGAGAGTAAAACCTTTCCCTCAACATTACAGTAGCAGAAACATCCTGGAACTTAAATTTAATGGAGGATTTCTGTTACAAATTTCAGTATGGCCAGTACTTCAGAGTTCTTAGAGAATACTTTTCATTCCAGCTTGTGTCACACATCAGGGGAACAAAGGAAAATGAAAGAATGAAAATACTTTGCAAATTACTCCCAATTATTCCTAACTAGCTGAATGATATCTTAATTTATGATGAAATGTTTATTATGAAGTGTTTATTATGTTAAAAATCAGTATAGTTACTCTCTGGAAGAATGTATTTTTCCCTGTTGAATGTGGAAAAGGTCTTAAGCAAATTGTTTTCTAATTTTATTTAAAAGCCCAAAGTTATGTGAGGTGTAGTCTGTTTGTGTAAATTTGATGATCTTGTAGTAGTTTATCTGTTTGAGATACAACATCTACACAAAATGTGAAGTTAGGTTTCTGAAAATATTCAAGACAGCTTCAAGGGACTTCGTGTTATGCAAAAATTTAAATTTTTTTATTGATAACTGTGACAAGATGAACAGAAAAGAAAAACTCTAGTAAGCAGCTTTAACATTATCTAACTCCATGCAGGAAATAACACAAGATTTAACCCCAACAGAGCAGAGCACTACTCTTTCCTGATGGCTTTATTTACCTTACCTAAATAATAAGTAAAATGTAACAGAAGAGATGTGGGGTTGTTTTTTGCTTTGCTAGATCTGAGAATAAAATTATTCATAAAGGTAAATAAAGTGATTTTTTAAGAATTTTTACCCTACTGAGCACTTGTGTGGGCTGTTTGTTTTTTTTTTTTGTCTCTTCATTTTTACTGAATAACTAGTGTGACATTTAGAAATTAGCTGTTCTTCCTAAGTTTATATGCAAATACTATGGTATATAGTCATTACTCTGGAGTAGTGGAGCATATAACAGTAATTCCTTATTTTACTGCATTTGACAAAAAACACTATAAAGATAAAGGAATATTCAAGAATTGCCTTTCTCTTGTAATTTTTTTGGAGTGGTATGTATGCATGATTTGTTGCTAAACTCAGTTGTACTGAAAGGATTATGACTTGATGTGGTGTTTCTATAATTAAACTATAAAATTGAAATGCCTGGGTTATACTTAATACATATTGGTAGTATACACAGTATTGGTGGAATTTAACAAGGATTCTGCCTGCACTAGAGTTTGTACTTAAAAACTGAGAATCTTCAGTCTTTACCAAAGTGTCCAGAAGTGTGAGCACATTTACATCTTTTTGCACTGCAGTTCCAGTTCAAGTTCTTTTGAGTTCAGGGAAACCAAATCATATGCTTAAACTTATTTTGCGCTCAAGTATTTTGAAATTGAAGTCTGCGTGCATATGTGTCAAGTTACTATGAATATACCTACTAAAGCCTTAGTTTACAACTAAAGATATGTATTGTTGGGATGTGATTTTAAGACACAATGGGAGATTCAGGGTTCTGGTGGTCTCATTCTTTTCTTGGGGTAAGTAATAAAACCCACTGTGAAACACAAGACTCGGGTCAAGGAGCTTTTATCCATGCTGTTTTGTGTTTTTTACTTTGTTCACACCTATTTCTAATGATCTCTTTAATTGTAGGAATTTCTGTTCTCCGAAAGTCATTATAAAACACTAATTCCTACAAGACTCAAAAAAATGATAGGTCTTCTACGCAGCATTTATTACCATCTTATTTTCACTGGTGTATTCAATATTAATTATCTGGGATTTCTGCAATGGGTATATTATGTCAGGATATTTTATATTTTGACTTACATTCCTTACATCTAATTTTAGACTGCTAAGGTGTATTCCTAACCTAAGTTCCCATTGGGGAAAAGAAAAAGGGCACTTCAGGTGGGAGAATCTGCTTTGCTGGTGCTCAGCCGACATCTGATTTCACAATTAATAGATATGTCATTATTTTATGGCTACTTAAGCATTCAGTCCTATTCTTGATCAATTTAGTAGGAAAAAATGATCTTGAGATTCATTGATTCATTATACAGGATCAAGCATTCAGCAATATGGTTTGGGTAGTCCCTAAACAAAAGAAGGGGCAGAAACATTGTTGCTTAGTGCACGTTTTTACAGATCCTGGTGGAACTTCACACTGTGAATTATCTTTTAGAGGAAGGCTGTTCAATGTTTGTATGTTTTACAATTGTGGTCTGAAACTTCAGTTCTTTACACTTCTAAACTCCAAGAAGTGACTTAATGACTAGTTCTGCTATTTTAGCCTTGCAGTCACATTATGTTAACTGTTTAACAAGTAAGTTCTTTGATAATCTATCCTGCCTAATTTGGAGTGGTGTAATACAGCAATTTTGGTAATTCTAACTTTACAGCTTTCTGTTCTGTAGGGAATAAGTAGGATTCTTAATATTCCAAAAATCATGACTCCCTAAAAAGTAAAATGTTACCAACTTCGATTACATGAAATAACGCGTTAAAGTTGTTGCTGTTTCAGACTCTTCTTATTTCTCTTTGTGTATGGAACTTTATCATAGTTACAGTTAACTTTTCTGTCCTTTATTTCAGTCATCTGCTGCTTGGTAGCATTTTTCATTGGCCTGATCTTTGTGCAACGGTCTGGAAATTATTTTGTGACGATGTTTGATGACTACTCAGCTACTCTGCCCCTGCTTATTGTGGTCATTTTGGAGAATATTGCAGTTACACGAATTTATGGAATAGACAAGTAAGTGAAGGAAATGTATCTCCTTGTCCGTATCAACAGTATTAATTACAAAATTCCTACTATTTTAAGTATATTGTGAGAAGTATTTGAGATGTACACATAAGTACAAGTAAGTAAGAAGTAGGTCCATCTGGATGTGAATCTAGTCTGTTTTTAAGACAGATTTGAAGCAAGATGCACTGCATCAGGACAGTGTAGTAAAACCCAAAGAGCAATTGCAACAGATCCAAAGAGAGGAGAATGCAGTAAAAAAGGCAATATGAGAGAGTTTGAAAGGATATTTGATAAGCAAGTATGAGGAGTTTATATAGAAATAAGACAGCAAGGGAAAGATTTCAAGACGTAGTAACCATGGTCTAAGCAGTAAATGAGGATGAGTATTCTGAACAGATATACAGTATTCCATTTAGCCTTAGAAAGGAAAAAAAAAATCTCTAAAAATGAGAAGGTTTCAATTCATGAATTAGATCTAGTTTGTGATGTTGTAGCGTTTAATTGTTCTTTGTATTAGTTGTGAGAGAGGAATTAGGTGAAATGTTAATGTAGACCAGGGTCAAAATTCTCTTGGAAACAGCACAATTGGCAACAAAATTAAATGACCTATCAGTGATAGCTGAAAAGACCATCACGTCCCTCTACATTTTATGACTGAAATCACCAGAATGTGTGTGCTAAGCAAGAACAATATGTGCCATGCTTATGGAATAGAAGAGTTGGTATAAAAAATAACTCATGCCATCCACAGATAAAACAGAGTAAGCGATACTAGCACGTTGAAGTAATTTGAATGTCTGTGATTCCCTTGCATGTACAAAAGGTGACATAGAATGAGTGTGTTTTCATTTCACTTTTTACTTGTTTGATCTGAGTAAACAGCCAGTTCCTCACCACAATGAAATAAAACTATAATATTTAGTTTTGTGTTTTTCAGACATTGTTTCTGGTCTATGCAAGTACTACCTGGTCTACTTACTCATTAAGACAGAATTCCCACTTGGGTCACATGTATGTCCTATAGTTGATCACATAAACGTGAAAACAGTACATAAATGTTTTCACACATCCAAACAAAAGATAAAACAGATAACCTGGTTTTCAGGTTGCTAATGTCCATTTAGGTAGACTTCCACTGTGAAGGTAGACATGCCAAAAGTCAGCAACTTACCTATGAGGAAGTTAGTTTTCAGGTGTAGCTAAAACATGGTACTACTTTGCTTCTGCACCTGATGGGTGCAGCAGATTAATATTTTCTGAAGGGACTCTGACAGGCTATAGAGAAAAGTTAAAAGCCATTTCTCATTCTTAATGTCCACCTGAACTTGCTGCTGGAGTGTTTCTAGTATTTTTTTCTGATATATTTTTCCAGAAGAGCCTTCTTTAGGAACATTAAGCATTCTTGTTTGCAAACCTGTTAGAATCCAGAACTTCAGATTGTCAGTGACTTGTGGTAGCACCAAAGTGTCATCCTTGTAGACACATTGTCTTTGATCAGACAGAAAAACCCCAACATTGCATCCACAGGGATTACAGCCAAAGCATAGGAAAGAGATAACATGTGAATCCCTGTAGCCCAAAGGAAAATTGATTGCACTAGAATCAATGCTAAAGGAACTTGGTACCTTTTAAAAGAGAACAAATAGGATGGAGATGATGAAAATCTTCAAAGTGAAGATAGTAGACTTATATTCCATGGAATGGAGAACTGGAGATCGCAGAAAAAAAAGACTGTCTGTAGAGGGCACAATGGATTGTAAATTCAGCTTCTTTTGAACTCTGTGTTTCATTACAGTATAAACAGAGGATAGAATTCTGCAAACTATGCAGTTAAAATTTTTTTGAGAGTTTATACAACAGTATCTTCACTTATACAAATACTTTGAGAACATATTTATTACTATAAGAGCTTTTCTGAGGTGCACATTTCAAAAAGGGGAGAACACAAGGGAGTAAAATGAATCAGTGCTTATATACAGTCCAAAAGAATTTGTTCTAAAATAAATCTTTTTCTACTGGCTCTGGAACTGTGCGCTCCTCTGTCAACAAGACAAAAATAGGAGTTTTGTTCGTATCATAACTTGCGATTTGAGGCACAAGGAGGCAGATTTAAAACTTAGAAAAAAATTATTTAAGCAACTTCTATGATGGAAACCATGGCTTATGCATAAAGTTATTTTTTACACTGCAGCACACATGTGGGTTAGAAATTAATTTTGCAGAAACTGAAAGATGTGCCAGTTGCATATGTCCTCAAAAGTAACGACACATGCCTTAGCAAACAACCCAGTAGACAGTTTAAGAAGATGTGAAAAAGAATCTTATAGAAGAAGGATGAATTTAAGTATCTTTCCAGCACTGCCCAGCAAGTAGTATACCAAGTTACTGCACTGTGTAGCAATTCCTTCTGTTCGTCTGTTTGGAACTAATAATACAAGCTCTGTTTTTTCAGCCCATTAAGTAATTTAAACTGCAGCCGTTTCTATACATACTTTTTTTTCAGTATGTCTCTTCCCTCAAATTAGGTGTTATACGTCAATTGTAGTACTTGAAATCTTGGTGAACATACTAAGAATAACCTCTTATTCCCTTCACAGATTTATGGAGGATCTGAAGGATATGCTTGGGTTTTCTCCAAGCCAGTATTACTACTACATGTGGAAGTATGTTTCACCTTTAGTACTGTTGTGTTTGCTGGTAGCTAGCGTTGTCCAAATGGGATTGAGTCCTCCCGGCTACAATGCTTGGATCGAAGAGACGGTATGTATGTAACAGATGCCATCACTGTCATAGTAATCATACCTGATGTATTTCAGAAATACATGAAAATACATGGAAAAATTTACAATTAGAAAATCAAAATTGGTATAAATAATGACGTGGTTATCTTAACCTCAAGTAACATTAAATGTAAACCCAACGATTTTTAAATGTTAGAGTAGTTCTGCTTTAAAATGAACCTTCAATGCCTTTTCTGACTGAAGTTTCTTGATGTATGTTGATAGAGTTCTTAAGATTGGGAGAGGTTGTTAACTGTTTTTAAATCTTCGGAGATTTATCAGCAAATAGTTGTGCGATAAGACAAATCACTTCAGATATCCCACAAACTTCTAATACTGAGATTTAGCCATTTCGTATTTTTTTTTCTTTCAAGAACACATACAACATTGTAGGTAACAGCTGCATAAAAACCTGTCTCTGATAAGAGTGTCTGATTTATAAAAAACTTGTCTTATGTGGACAGCAGAGTCAATGCTGCACATTGGGTTTGAAAAGAGATTCAGCCAAGGTAATTACTTAAAGTTCTTCTAGTTTCTAGGTTCAGCAGCCCTTATCTGTTTCTACAGGCTTGTCATACAAAATATAGGGACAGTAAAATATCAGAGAAATGAGTTTCAGGGACCCTTCCTAATAGACAGTTGACCAATCTATGTGGGGGACAATATGACAGTAAAGACAAGTAAAGTGTAAATAGGGAAGATCTTCTATAGGTAGATGCCTGCCTCTAACCAGACAACCACTACTACTTTCTCAGGATTCTGAGATCCTGAAAAATACTCTTGTTATGTTTGATTCTTGCCCTCAAAAATTAGAAATACTGTAAAGTACCAAATGTGCCATTCCTTTCTGTATGTAAAATTAGGCAAACTGAGCTTGTTGGCCAGTGATTCGTGAATGCAGTAGAGGTATGGAGTGCAGTCACTGGCCTAGTAAATGTCTTATAGTTTAGATTAAGTTTATGTGAAGTGGAACAATTCCACAGGGTGATCTGAGATAATCGCTTTCTAGACCAGCTCTTAGCACACAGAGCAAGGACCTATTTTCCATCCAGTGACAGATATCACTGCACACTTCTCCATTTCGAACATCCTTTAAAGGATCAGGGAACAACTACAGACAAATGTAGCAGAAAGCCTAATGTGGGCATCTTGATTTGTGTTCTGATAGAGTGCTCTGAGCATCTCAGAAACTGTGGAACAGTGTTTTGGTCCTATTAACTGGCAGAGAGATAGCAATTCTGCATCTCCACAACTGTATTAATTTGAGATCTGAACTGGTGCAAGGTGATAAAAAGATGAGTATGTGTTTGAAACCTGCAGGCCTTAGTGAGGACTACAGGTTTGCTCTTTTTTTAAGTAAAGATATATTAATGTTTTTTCTTTTTGGTTGCTCAGGCTACAGAAGAGTTCCACAGCTATCCAACATGGGGTACGATTGTCTGTATATCTCTGATGGTGTTGGCCATACTGCCAGTCCCAATAGTCTTCTTGGTGCGCCGCTGCAACCTCATCGATGACAGCTCTGGTAGTTTGGCATCTGTATCATACAAAAGAGGCCGGATAATAAAGGAACCTGTTAATCTGGAGGGAGATAATACAAGTCTGATTAATGGGAAGAATCCAAGTGAAATGCCGTCCCCAAATTTTGGCAAAAACATATATCGGAAACAGACTGGATCACCAACTCTGGACACTGCCCCAAATGGGCGTTATGGTATTGGGTATCTGATGGCAGATATGCCTGATATGCCGGAGTCTGATTTGTAACTCCAGAAAAATAAATGCTGTTGGTTTCTTCTCTTACTTACTAATCATAGATCTCCTTTGAGAAGTGATCAGCTTCACTTACTAGGGTGCGATCTCAGGTGCTCCATAGTGACAGTCTTTAAAATGTCATGACGGTATGTGCAGGTTGAGAAGACTCCCTTTGGATTAATTCTCTGGGTTTTCATTTGCACTGAAAGGAACATATTCAAAATCAATGGCAGCCTGCATCTGCCAGCATAACCAAGAATTTGGTTTTTTAATTAATTTCTAAATTTAACGCTTTCTATCTCTGAAGCCCAGGTCTCACTCAAATGATAAAAGTGTTTCTGAGGTAATGTCACTGAAAATCCTTTTTGTCTGCTTTCAGGTTAACTCCTCAGTATTGAAAGTGAGCTCAGAAGTAGTTCACCAAACCCGTGTTTGTGTAAACACTTGGATATACCTTATGTAGATATGCTGTACTTATTTTGTTAGCAATTATAATTACTTAGGCTATTAGCTGAGTAAAAAACCAAACCTGCAGACTATTTTCTTATGTAATAGCTGTATAGAGCAATAGTATTAGAAAATCAAGGAGTAGACTTACAGGAGGGTGAGGAAAGATTCCCTGATCACTGGGGACTGCATAAACTGTGGCTGTATATTTTGTGTAAAATATTTGCTTTTTCAGTGTGAAAACAACATTAGAGTGAGTCACTCCAAGAATATTAAGGATTGTGCAGATTCTGCATTTTTTTCTATGCTGTGTGCCTAAAAAAGACCTTGATATTTATTGTGGTTACAAGATTACATATATATTATATTTATATAATATACTTGTAATGTAAATATGTATATTATTCTGTATGTAATCGTTTCAAAAGTTGAAGCAAGATGGCCTTTTTAATTAATCTTCAGTTTGGCTTCTGTTTTATGCAAATAATTTTTTTCAGTCAGTAATAGTTAAGAACTGTATGGTATTACATTTTAACCTATGAATAAAGAGATTGACAAGGTGTTTCTCTGTGATTTCTTAACATGCTTATTGTAACACAGCCTGCTTTTTCCTCAGATGAACTACCTGAAAGAGTAACATTTATCAGCTGATTAGAGATGCCATAAGAACCTGAAAACAAACAAAACAGCTAAATCAGTCATCTTAATAAACTATTGAACAAGGACTTTTACTGTGAATACAGTAATTACTGTAGCTCTATAAATTGGTGTGATACTTTGGGAGATAGTACATGATTTATGCCTTATCTTAAAGAGCTTCAAAGTTAGGCATGAATTCTGACTTTGCTACTCCTGAAAATTGAAGGGTACAACCTAGTTACAGTGCCCCAGTATCAAACAACCAGATTTTGAGGTAAATAGCAAGTCTCGTTAGGTGCATGCTTCAAGATACCATTTTGAGTATATCAGTCGGGGAAAGCTATGCCAAGCAAATGAAGAGGAGCAAAATCTTAAGCAAATCAAAACACTTTAGCAACTTGATAACATTCTTTAGGGATAACTCTCTTGTCTTTGGAGGGAAATCTCAGATAATTTTCAATTTCTAACCTGGGAGCTTTTTTGAAGTAATTTCCCATCCATCTGGAAGATTAATTTGTAGAATTAGTTGAAAAAAAGACTATATTTAATTATCAGGCTTATTTTAACATTTCTTAGGAGTTGTGCACGTAAAGTTTAAATTTCTAATTTAAAACACATGTATTGAAAAATAAGGAAGACAACTGGTATAATTTAAAGAAGGAACACAAAAAGTTCTGCTTAAACACAGGGAAAAACTGGAACAGGCTGCCCAGGGAGGGTGTGGAGTCTCCTTCTCTGGAGGCCTTCAAAACCTGCCTGGACACATTCCTGTGTGATCTGATCTGGGTGAACGTGCTTTAGCAGGGCAGCTGGACTGGATGATCTCTAGAGGTCCCTTTCAACCCTTACCATTCTGTGATTCTATGATAACTTATTAACTGGCAACATTAGTATCTGTACAGTAGGTCACTGTTACAGAGCACATATGTACAAAATATTCCTGCTGTGCCATAGCAGCAGCAGATTTCCACCATCATAGTAAATCAGGCTTCTAAAGAAAATGAGTGCTCATGGTAGTTGTCATGAATTCCTCCTGTGCCCGGCCCACAAAGTGCAGAAGTCTTTTGTTACACACTACTTGCCTGTAGTGATACATGCTTTTAGTTACATAGGCTGCAGTTTCAAATGTCAAGTGGTGGTCAAATGTCTGCTGCTACACAAGACCTGTTAAAAAGAATGTGAGTAACATCTTACTGTCAAAGCAAAATAGCTGCTTCTGTTTAAAGCATCATAAAAGGGACTAATGCCACTTAGCAGACTGCTGAAGATTATTCTGCTAGGGAATATATGTTTTGTTTCTCATGTTTTGCCTTTCTCCTTGAATGCTTATAATGAATGTATAGATTTTTCCATTTCTTTGAACTACTGCTTCTCAATTGTTTGCTTCCTGGTACCTCCAATTAGTATGTCTCACCTCAGCTTCATGAAATTTTTCAGGCTTGAGAAAGCCTAAAATGTAAGACCTGTCTACTACCAGATGTTTAATTCACAATTTTATTTTAACCATGATTAGGCACCCCAAAGTAAAGACAGTGTCTGTCCTGCTTAAAGAAGCTGAACTGGTAAAAAAAATAGCTATATGTGAAAGTTTGAAAACATTAAAAGTAATTACTATGAAGTGTAATGTACAAATCTGCGGATATTGAGGAAAAACTGCTGAAGAAAAGTAAGAAATTATATGTGAAGTTGCAGATATGCCAAGGGAATTAATACTGCTTTCATACTTCAGGAGCAAGGTGCTACTTGCTGTCCTTACAGATAAACGTTAAAACTAGAGGGCAAAGGAAAGCAATTTAAGATATCTATCTGCTTAAAAGCTAGAATATGTCTTGTGTCAGTCATAACCCCAATTAATTTGCTTTTTTTTTTTTTTTAAGGAAAAGATCATTACAAAAGGCAGTCATGCTGAAAATGAAAGAAAATCTTATTTGTATCTTATGCACTCAGAAATAGCTTAAAAACAAAATCGGCCATGAGGAAAGTGAATATAGATTTCTGGTATAATTTATTGCAGAAGGTCTGAGATTTCTGAAACCAATACACTTTGTGAGATCTGACTTCCCCAAAGAAAGATAACAGAATCAGTCAGCATCAGTATGGCACAAAGGCTGTGTCATTACCTCCGTATTCTTCAATAGAGGTTCTCTAATTCAGTGAAGTGCAGGACAGAGATTATACAGTCTTGTTGTCAGTGTTCAATCTTTCCTGGTGTATCAAAATTTTATTGATAACCTATCATGCAGAGAAGAAAGAAAAAAGGCAGAGAAAAAGATAACAAAAGAGTAAAAAAAAGTTGAAAAATCCTAACACTCTCAGGGAGAAGCAGATACACAGCTGATGAATCCTCATGACAGTGTGAGGGGAACAGTGATTCTGTCATACTCGGGAGAGATCAGTTACGTTTGTGATAACGGTAGCAGATAAAAGAAGGCTATGTTTGCAAAAGGATTTTAGATACTCTGAAAATATTTTAATGTATTGACCACCATGAAAGACTAACATGCACTGTTCAGCTGAGATACAGCATACTCAAAAAAGGCTTCCTACCACTACATCATCTCTGGGAAATTAGCAGAAATCTAGTTATGCCAGTTTTTAAAAAATGTGGGAACTTTAATCTAAGCATTTAAATACCTAGTTAAGTTCTGTAGTTTGAGGAAAAACAGGAGGAAACCAGAATGATAAGATGTGATTTAGCGCCTTTGCCACTGGGTGGTGCTCATATTTCATGTCTTTAGGTAAAAGAGCATGTTCAGGGGAAGAGAATGCTGTGTTTTTATTCTCTACCAAGACACACAACTAAAACCCAGGACTTTACTAATCTTTGGGGGTTTTTATGTCCAAGAAAGAAAGACACAACAAATCTTTAATGTTAGTAGAAGCAACAAAACACTGTCAGTATCCCAGTGCCAAGTGCAGTGCCTTTGGATCTTGAGGATGAACAGCAACTTCTTGATTCAATATTTTGAAAAAAGCAATTTTATAACATACTTTTTTCCCCCCTCAAATATTCAATTATTTGCTATTTTCATTTCTTAAATTATCAAATTAATTGATAAATTAATTAGTGGAATAAGAGAATCTCAGACTATAATACTACTACTAACACTGATAAAAATATTGAAAACTTCAATGCCTGTCACTGCCATCATCAGCAAATGCTGAAAGTCATAACAAGGTAGATGGGCTTTAAGCCACAAGTAGTGTGGCTTGGATGAGTGGACAGTGAGGTGGATGGAGAGCTGGCTGAATGACAGAGCCCAGAGGGTGATCAATGGCACAGAATCGAGTTGGAGGCCTGTAGTCAGAGGAGTTTCACGAGGATCAGTTCTCGGGTCGGTATTGTTCAACATCTTTATCAATGACCTGGATGAGGGAACAGAGTGTACCCTCAGCAAGTTCCCTGACACCAAACTGGGAGGACTGACTGGTTCCCCAGAAGGCTGTGCTTGCCATTCAGTGGGATCTCGACTGGCTTGAGATTTGGGCAGAGAGGAACCTCATGAGGTTCAACAAGGACAAGTGCAGAGTGCTGCATCTGGGAAGGAAAAACCCCATGCACCAGTACAGGCATATAAGAAAAAAACTATTTTACTGTGAGGGTGACAGAGCAGTGGAACAGGCTGCACAGAGGGATTGTGGAGTCTCCTTCCTTGGAGGTCTTCCAGACCTATCTGGACATGTCCTTATGTGACCTGATCTTGGTGAACCTGCTTCTGCTGGGGGATTGTACTAGATGATCTCTAAAGGTCCCTTCCAACCCTACCATTCTATGATTCTACGGGATACTTTCTTAAGTAGAACTGATTGGTGAAAAGAAAAATGATGTGGAAAGAAGAAAGATATTTGCTTGAAAGCAAGTCAAATTTGTTTTCAGATTTTTTATTCAAGCAAAACCAAAATATATGCAAAGGAAGAGTAAACTTCACAATCCAAAGAATAAGGAATTAATAAAAATGTTAAGAGTGGTGAAAGAGGTTGGAACTGAAATATATACCTCATTAAAAAAAAGAAGAAGGAAAAAGATATTGCAGAAATAAAACCCAATGAATGACAAAGTGTAAATTGAATAGTTAGCAAGTGACTGGAAAGGTAAAGAGGTATGGAGAAATAAAAAGGACATCAGAAAGAGAACAGGTTTGACAGTTGTGTGAAGGATGGTGGAATCAAGCCTTTAGAAGAATTAGTCTGCAGTTATAGCTGTTAAGGAGAGATATGAATAAAAAGCGGTTGAAGTTTTGTTAGACTAGGAGGACAGAGAGAGAGGAAGAATGAATCATAGAATCACAGAATCGTAGAATCATAGAATGGTAGGATCAGGACAAGAAGGTGTTAGACTGGGAAGAAAGACTTGGGCTGTGTCAGAATTAATTTCCCTTTAAGTACTCAAGCACCTTTGACATATCGAGAAGCTTGGTTATTTTTCATAAAGTATTTTGAGATGTTCTGGGGAAAGGTGTTAAATGCAGCCTTCAAAAATTATTTTATTTTACCTGTCTTATTTGAAGACAAAACTATCACAGTAGAATAGTAAATTAATTGTGCCATGAATTTAAGATTTAAATAGAAAAGTAGCACTGAAAATTCATTGTATGAGAATATGAAGTGAAGACAAATGAGAGCATGTTACTAAAAACTCTGGGTCAGAGACCACTGTGTTACTGTGATTTAGCTTTGTAGTAAATCTCCTGAGCATTTGCCTAGTATCAAGGATAAGAATAGTCCTGGCCATTACTCACAGACTTGAAAATAGCCAAAAACTCAAAGCACCTAAATGAGATGCATTTTACTGCCTTGTCTCTGGAATGGAAACCAGATATCCAGCCTCCCATATGCAGTGCATCTGGACAGTGAAGTGTTCCAAAATTATAGATCTATAAATGGGCAACATTTGGTGTGGGACTCAAGTGTGACAAAACCCTTTGTTCTCAAAAAAGGAGAAACTGAGGCACTCTGAGAAACTGGCAAATCAGTCAGGTGAGACATTAATGTCTGTGAGTCTTTATTGAAATTGAGTGTTCAGCTCTGTTCAAGTAGAAAACTGTTTGAATTTAAAAAGTGTTTAATAACATGGATGCTATATTTAATGAAGTAGTCATGAGTATTCTGCTCTGCCCTAGGCAGCAAAACCATAAAAACCAAGATATTTACCTGACATAAAAATTAGAGTGGCTTGCAAAAATGTTGTAAACAATGTGTGTACATATTACCTGTACCGATATATAAACTTATATCTAGCTACAATTCAACTAGCTTCCTGAGAGAAGAGCAGGACTGAACACTTGGCACTTAAAGGTCTGTCTTTATTCCCCAGGAAGGTTTATTTTCAAATAGGGTATTTCATAAAGAGCCTTACAAGCAGCAAATAGCTAAAAGTAAGGTCACTGAATTAGAAAAATAAGAAGGTTCTTGAGACATGTTTTGAAATTTCATAAGAAGTTGTAATATCTTTCCCAGACCACAGATCCTCTAAGGTCAGCTTAACAAGGCCTCCATGTACCTCATAGATGTTCCAGTGCAAGGTCAGTCTCTCATACATCTTAATTCACACGTTGTTATAAGCTTCCTTTTGATTTTGATTCCTCTCTGCCGCCCCAGGATTTCTCAGATGGTTCCCATTTTCACCACAGACTGCACAAACAGCTGTGCTGGCACAAAGGATGTGGTGGTGTGTAGACAGGAAAGGAGGCTGAGAGCGGAAATTGCTTAAACCTGCGCTGCCACTGAAGAAAGAAACATGGAATTTCGCTTTCAGCCTTAGAAATATTCAGTCCTCTCTATGAAAAATGTATTGTGAACAACTAAAGAATAGCAAAAATATCCACAGTTTCAGGGTTTTACATAATTTTTTGTCAGTAGGTAGCTGAAAATTAGCCAACACATGATGTACAGTTATATGGCCATTTAGCCATATAAAAAACACAAGTGACACTAAATCATGAGCTTATCACAACCATTAAAAACCAGCAGAATGGACCGAATTGCAATTCTTACACTTCTTTTCACAGCATTTTCCATTTGTTTTTGGGAATAACTCTTTCTAGCCTTCCATATCTGTTTTTTTCCCTATTATGCAATCACTAACCTTCAGAGCCCACTTAACAGTTTGGTGAAGTACCTGAGATTTGCAGCCTAACAGCATTTATCACACACATACAAATTACATTCTAACTATCTGCATTGGTTTTCTTAATTGCCTTTGCAGTTTGAATGCAGAGAAGTCTGTACTGCTGTGCTGGCAGAAAACACTCGTGCCAATGCTGCATAGGGCAGGAGCCTGGTCCAGATTCCACTCCAACTGTGTACTCATACTGCATTTCTCTGTATTGACTCTGTAAAGGACTCAGGAATCTAATTCTCATTTTCTGAAACACTTTGAACCATTCTTAGCTGAAGCACCTGTTGTGGGGTGTTATGCTGTTAAAAAGCAACTGAACAAATCTAGCTATTTGGTGAAGAATGAGGTGGATGTTTTCATCTTCCTACTCTTACTCCTACCCACTTTTGCATTCATCACCTTCACAGAAAGGTCCAATTCATTAGCTCAGCAAAGATTCTTCAATTTTTATTTCAGTTTATTTTTTTTTTGGTGAGGTTGTGGATTAAACTGATTCATCACAGGATGAAATGAATGCAAGCACAGGTGTAGGAGGAAGGTGGTGACTATACAGTCAGGAAAGGAATAGACGGTCGGAGTATGATGGTGGATGGACCTCTCTCTTTTGGTACTAATAAATTATTGTATCTGCTCAATCATGTAACATTAGCCCAAGATGAAGATGTTATGACTGGATAATCTTAATTTGGCCTAGAAGGACAAGCCTCAGATCTACTGTATCATTTAAAAAGCCTGTATTACATGTACATGAACTTTCATAGTATGTATTACTATTTGAATTCACAAAATGTATTCTTATTAAAGCAGGTTAATAATCTTCTAGAACAAATTGTGAGAGAAATGTTAATGCCTGACCATGTCTTTAATATGAATATAATTTGCCACTCCTTTAGTTTTTAACTCTGCTTGCCTGGTTCTGCTGAATTGACTCAGTAGGTTTCCCTATGCATGCTTGAGTGTGCTGTTGACCTCTGTCATCACTGTCGTTTCATTGAATGGCTAATTTTATTTTACAGAATATCATTATCTGGCTATATGAACCCATCTCTTCTAAGACAATGCAAATCCATCTGAGTTAGATCTGAGAACTAATTGCTAGCATATTTACAGACATAGACGCAATTCAGAGTGGTGCCCAGGCAAAATACTTCAGAAACTCAGCATGTGGTGTAGCAAGTTTTACGATAGTGTCTAGAAATGAAGAAAAATGTATAATGGAAATGTAACACTTCAATGTCCTTGATGGCTTTTGCATAATTATTTATATGCCATACAACATGTAGAAGCTCTCACTTGAAGGCATAACATCAGGAGTAAAACCAGAAGGGTTTACAGCTATGTTAGCTGAGTTTTTTTCAGATGGAAGATTTGAAGAAAAATAGCGACAAGTATTACATTGCTCTCATAGGAATAATCATACTCTGTCTCAACAGCTTCAGCAGCAGATATTTGGCACAAGGTTATCCTTTCTATCATTGTGGGGTGGATCAGCTCCTCAGTTATCTCTAGAAAATACACAACCAGAAAGTCACTGAGACAACAAGACAGCCTGTACTGGTGAAGTTAGAAAGTGTTTAGATAAACATTCAATTGACTGAACATTGCCAACTAATAAAAGAGGAGCTATGGAGTAACAATATGAGGTAAAAAAAACCTTACAGAGGAAACAATGATGTTAGAACATTAGTATCTCAATTACACAGATTTGAAAATAATTTTAATTTTACTAATAAGGAGAAATGTCCAACATTTCCAAGTCTTGTGAGTATTAGGAATGAAGGTTACTTTATAAGTATTGCTTTCTTGGAATGAGAAAACAGCAACAGAGAGGGTAACAATTGTCTTTGCACTCTGCCTTTCTAGTTTCTCACATATACTACAGGCATGATGCACAGTGCATGCTTCTGGACCCTCCTTCATCAAAATTCAGACTCACAGGGGACAAACAGATCAAACAGATATTTATTACTTCTGCTGGCATGTCCCAAGAGCCTGGTTAAGGCATAACATCCACTGTGGAAAGCAGTATAAAGACAGAGAAACCCACTGCCACCCTTCCACACAAGGAGATCAGCCCCTTCTCTCAACCAGTCTACTCTACTAGTAATGGATTGTGGCTTACAGTTCACAATCTGCCCTAGCAGAGAGTGGTGTAAAGTGAGAGATGCCTACTGTTCCCTTAAGATAGTGTTTTACTGATTAAGGAGAAAAAAGTACGCGTCTTCAGTGATACAATTCTTTAATAAGAGTAGAAAAGAAAGCCAAGGCAAACTTACCTACTCTCAGAGATTTTGAACATTCTTAGAACTGCCTTTTATGACATAAGGAACTTGAGCTCTAACATCCCTCTATCTCCCCAGCCTGCATCTCTTTGATAGCAGAAGATTTAGGAAAACTGTTGAAAAAGAGAAAGAAATGCAACAGCAACAAAAGGAAATGTTAATTGGGATGCTCAATTGTATTCCTCTCCACTTTCCTTTTTTAACTGACAAAGGGAGTAAAACTCTCTAAAATGGAGATATGAAACCCTCTAGTCAGTTTTTTATTGCTTGCCTGATGTTAAGAAGGTGAGTTGGGTGGTGCGTAATAAACCAAATTAATTAACCCCTCATTTTGTTAACTGCAGGTCTCAAGGGGAAAAAGTGATATTTCATGCTCCATATATGTTACAATGAGGAAAATCTTGAAAGTGGAACAGAAGATTTAAGCTTTAAACTTCTGTTTACTTTAATAGGTGTCATGCAGCTTAACCCTCTGAAAACATGTCCCTGTGCAACCATTAAGGATGAAGATATTCATTTCTGAATCTTCCATGTACTACACATCCTGGCTCACATGTCACATGTTTGAGCCAAACTGCACAGTATGTGCCAGTATTTTTTTCATTTTCAGAGCTCTAGCTCCTAATTTAGGTTGACAGTCTAGTCTTGAACTAATATAGCTGCATCATCAACAGCATTAGAAAGACTTCATCTGTGCTGGCAAATGCTTCCTTTCCACATGGAGGAGTTAGTTCCATACATAGTAGGCTAAATTATTCTATTTGTAAGAAACTTCAACGTTCGCCAGGACTGTATGTTATAGAGGAGGGAAGAAAAGTATGACTTGCAGGTGGCTGTCTATGTGGCGTTTCCTGACCTTTAACTTTTTGTCTCTTTTTTTTTTTTTAAAAAAAAAAAAGACAAGAATAAAAAGAGGTTTGGGAATTGATTCCATTGAGGCCATATTTGTTGCTAAAGCTATGAGATTGTATTTTTTGTATTTTTTGTTAAGGCTAAAGCTCGGTAATGTAAAAACTTTCAAACCAGCATGGATGAGGATTCTTTTGACACAGATAGAACTGTCCTATTTCCATGAGATTCATCTTCAGTAAGTACACCAGCCTTGGAATGGGTCAGGTATGAGCCTATGGGAGGCAGGGCATGGTTGGCAACTGGGAATGAGAACTACTGGTAACAGCACTGCTGTGCAAAGGGGGTTTCACAAACTGCACATGACTATCCTGTTTGATGGAGTTATGACACTGATTCTCCAATAATTTCAGCCTGGGAGGATGCAAGAATAGTTCACATCATTTTATTCCCTTCTTAGAACAGAGGCCCACAATGTGCATTTTGCTTTTACTATTTTCTTTGGTTTTTTAAATCTTTTTTTACCTCAAAGCTGTACTTGCACAAAGCTCCCATGAAATAGGATCTACGATCTCTATTTTACAGGGAAGGCAAAGACTAGAAAGATCAAAAATGAAGTTTGTGACAGATGTAGATACAAAGATTGGATCACACTCATTGGAAAGGAAAGAGCTGATGCTTTCCTTACGAAACCAATGAAAGAAATGCGTCCTTACTTTAAAACGTATTTTGCTGGGATTAGGAGATGCTGGATACTGGTGCTCACATCGCTAATGCAGAGCTGGCTAGCACTGTAGGCCTTGGCTAAAGTGTTTACCTTATGTTTTCTTCTGTGCTTGTTTTATAGCTTTTTTTAAACTAACAGCAAGAGTAGACAGTCTCTTAGTTTAATTGAGGATTTTAAATATCCTTTTTCCCATTGCTTTAGGTTTTAAGGTAGAAAAAAAAAGTTGTGTTTTTTTTTCTTTAGAAGTAGAAAATTTCAATGCATATTGACATCTTCTGATAATATGCAGTTATGTATAGCTTAACATTCCCATAACAATAAAATTTTCACTGGTACACTGAAGACAGTAAAAATAGGATAGTGAGTATTATTTTTCTAGTTAATAAAAGTTTTCTATTTTCAGTATTTTTTTTTCTCAGGAAGGCATAAGGGACTCTGTCTGCACTTGAGTGAAGGAAAGTTATATTGAGTCAGCAATGATACAGCTCTAGGTCTCTCACAGTCAGTATTAGACTTGTGCAACTGCAGACAGTAGGGACTCCTTTAACTTTTCCTCTCCACAGAAAATATTCACCACCATCTAACAGCCAAAACCTAGATTTTTCACAGCTTGGGATCTCAGGTACTGCTCAGATTGCTGATATTTTAAGCCCGATATGCTGGGAGTCACTTCGTAAGATAAATTTGTACTCTTTCCTTCTCTGAAGGACACTGGCTTTGTACTTTTGTAATGAAGTGTATAATTTGTTTCTCTTCACTTTTTATTGAAGTAGTGGCTGATCAGAACAGCAATCCTCTTTGTAAGGGAAGGAAGGAGTCATTGATGTACTGTTCCAGTTTTCTACTAATATTAATACAGGGGGAGTGAAATAGTGCAACTGTGAATCCAATTACTGTAATAACAACAATAATAAACTGATCAGCAGAATAATAAAATTATGCCCCTTCATGGACAGTAGGAAATTCAGGTAAATTTTAAGATATCAGTCAAAGGTTTGCTCATAAATTAAAAACAAAATAATGAAATACCAGCTGAGATGAATGAATTTGTTAACATAAATATATTTGTATTTCTTGTGAGTCCTTTGTCGTATTGGTCCAAAGATTTTCTGATAAGACTACCAATACCAATCTGTGCAACACATCTGGTGTGCCACTGCATAGCTCTTGAGGAACAGATTAATGTGGACAGAAATATGGATAGGTACAGAGAAAGATAGATCATTCCCCAGGAAAACCATTTCTCTTGACGACAGACACGCCCAAGTTGTCTATGACACTGATCTGTTTTCTCCATTATGATAGTATAGAACACTATATTCTGGGCAGACTGTCTACCCATTTCATTCTCTCAAGTGTAGTCATAAGTGTGCATCCAGCCCATTTAATATAGTTCGGTGTGTAATATTTCAGTTTTGTGAAACAGGCTTGAGGTAATGAAGACTAAAGTAGGTTAGACAGAATGATGCATAATGCTGCCCCGTCTAGAATGGGAACCTGAAAAAGCATCCATCAGGGATATTATCTGGAGCTCTTTTCAAGTGGTTTACCACTGTAACTTGGCACTCTTACTACAGGTTTGATTCCATCAACATCACACAGAGTGAAGGGAATGCAAGCAAAACTACTTTCATTCAAAGGACTACAGAACAAAAAGGAAGGTTTATGTGCAGGTTTCAAGGAGTATTGAGATTTTTAAAATCATTTTGCAAAGAAGAGAAGCTGAAGTTGGTATTTCCTTTGAAATTTGTGGAAAAAAGGTGCTCATTTGGCACTGAAATGCTGTTTCTGGTGAAAAAGTCATTCAAAGAAACAGGGTGAGAATGTCATGTTTCGCAACCTTGTAGTAAGGCCTGGTTTTGTTCATAATAGGAGGATATGTTTATCTTTTTTAGAAAAACTCCACAATGTGTTGACTGATACAAGAAGTTTTGATAGCTTTTATACTCAGTGAAACAGTACCCCTATGATTAATGTACACACAGAGGCTGAGACCCCAGTTGGAGTAGCTCTTCTTGAACAACCACAGGCCATATCAGGCCTGATTTTCTTATTAGACCTATTATATCATGGGATACTGCGAGTACTCAGCTCCTCACAGAATCAAAGCAGTTATTTTCTCCCCAGCGTTGTGGCTAATAGTCATATTTAGACTCTGGCAGCTTATACAGTCATAAAAACGAGGTGTTTTGTTGACAGTTTTCCTCAACCCACTAGAGAAAATGCTGGTGATGGGTAGGTCAGCCAATGGGAGACATTTGGCAGAGATGTGGATTTCATGAGATTGAATTTCATATGAAAATAGGTGTTCCCTGTCCTTGTAAAATGTGTTTGTTCTTTGGAATGATTTCATTCTAGCTGATAGGCTTGGACTTCAAATAAAAGTATCAGTGTGTTAGTAATATCCCTGCAGACAATTTGTCAAATGACCACCCACACGAAGTAAAAAAAGCCATGGCTCAAATTCATTGTGAACCACAAGACTGAAATTTCTGCTGCCTATGCATCTCAAGAGTTTCTCTGAATCAGACTTCTGAGCTTTGGAAGGATCTGACTCATGAACACAAAAAGACACAGTACAGCATAGTCATGTAGCTGCTGAAAATGAACAGTATTGCTAGCCAAGTAAGTTAAGCAGAAATAAAATTACATGCGGTCTGGTGGTGTGTTGTTCAGTCAGACAACAAGGAAATTTTTTCCACATACAGAAAATGAATTTAATTTTAAGATATGAAAGCAGACATGTTTCTACTGGTGAACAACACCCTCACCTTGAGAACTTTGCAGCTATTTATTTCAACCCACAAGCATAAAATAGAGTGAGATTTCATTCTCTCTACTGCTGCAAAGAAATGCATAGTTACCAGCTAGTCAAATTTTGCTGTGAGAAAATATCAATTTTCCTAAATTGACTGTGTGGACTCTTTTGCAACTTTTCTAGGGAAACAGCTTTTGTTTTTGTGGAGAAAGATGAATGACTTGACATAAAAGCGGTCTGTTCTGCTTTTGTGCTTGGAAAGTACTTTTTGTCCTCATGTACACAGGAGCCAAACAATAAATAAGTTGAAGCAAACCATATTTTTATAAAATCACCCAATGAGAACCCTAGTGTATCCTTTTAAATTTTACAAGTAGTGGTGTATTTTTCCTCAATAACTCTCTCATAGTCAGCACTCAGTAGTCAGAGTAAATGTATACATAAGAGATTTATTATATTTTTGCTTTTGATGTGGAAAAGGTGTTGGAAATAAGCTGACGTATAAAATAAATGCTAAAAGATTTCATGATGATGTAAGATTCTGCTTGGTTGATGTGATTTACAGGGTAAACATCATCTAGAAGTGAGATATAATACTGAAATCTCTCTGCGGCTGCCACACCACATATTGCACTAGGAAAATATTAGCTCCACTTGTTCAAAGTAATCCCTATATTCTAAGAGATATGGGAAAAAGGGTTTGGTGCTAAGTTAGTTACAAGGCAGAACTGATGGGCTTCACAGGAAAAGGGTGAATCAAGTGGTACTTATCAGAAAATTGAGTCTATACTGCTGTGGTTTAACACAGTGCCTTTTCCCTGAAGCCAAGTAGAAAATGAAAAAACGGTCAAGGTTGCTATAGCCATGCATCTTAGTTTAGTAGAGCAAGACATCCTGAAGAGTATCCAGCTCTGCTTATTCTTAAAAAAAGACATCTAAAATCCATTTAGCAAAGGCTCTAGGAAAATTTAAGGTGTCATCCTCAATTCTGAGAAAGAAGTTCCAGGAAACCTCTACTCCAGCATGGAGGTGAAAAATGAGCTGCCTGTAAATGCCGCTCAGAAAGGGAGATCACAGTTGGCTGAACCAGGTAGGCTGCTAATGCTTAGGGGAAGACAGAGAGGAGAAGTATCGAACCAGAACTATTTGAAAATGGACTTGATATCAACTAACTTGCACTATACGTGACTCCCAAATTTGAACAGCCCTGGAAAAAAACCTCATTTCTCTTGATCAGACTAGGAACTGCATAGCAGGACATCAAATGAAATATTTAGTGAAATTTCAGATGCTGCTTTTCCACAAGGCACAGTGTTCTTAAAAGAAAGGGGAACTGTATTGATCAACTTGGTTGGCCCTGTGACAGACTAGTAGTGGTGGGCAGCGCTCGTGTGCACAGGTGCTATGTGAAAAGATTGGCCTTCCTCTGGCAGCTTTCCATGCTATTCATACTGTGCAAAAGCAAGCTCTGAGAGAAATGGAACAAAGCTGTTGCCAAGGAAGCCTGCATTTAAATTGAAGCGTAGTAGGAACCACATGGTACTGTATTGAACCACATGGTACTGTATTGAATAATGGTTAATCAATCATTAATCACTCTTATTTTCTGAAGAAAAGCATTATTGTTACTATAATAACAGCATATGGTTACTCTCATGGAAGATGTAGACTGGAAAGCAAGAAACCATTTGCATGGTGCTAGCCATAACAGCATATTAGGGTTATTTGCTTAATTGTAAATTTGGCTCAGGTTTAATCTTAGACATCTTTTTTTTTTCCCCCTAGTTTCAGCTGTCAGCAACTGCATAAAAGTCATCTTTTTGTTGTCTGAAAGGTCAGGGAAAAATACTGTGCTAGTTATTCAGATGGAAATATTTATGAGCAATTTCTTCTGTAGCTACTTGAAGCATTCTATAAACATCTCAAAAAACCAGTGAAAGTTTCAGGCTGAATGGAATTATACAGCTATGTAAAATCATAACAAATGATCTGGGACTGTATGTGCAATATGCTTGGTGATAAGCAGGTGGCTTCACTGTTATTTAGAGCTGTAAATCTCACTTGAATTATGAAAAGTGAAGACATCACAAATCTGGATGCTCTGAAATGCTAGCAATACTATTTTTAAAGCACATTTGTGCATGGATATCTATTCAGAAAGAATGAATTGACGAGTGCCCTAAACCATCTCTCCATTTGTATCTGTTCACAAAAATGTTCCTTTACTTCATAAACTTCATACTGATCAGACATACAATGTACATATTCAAATTCAAAGAAATTTGAATAAAAAATAATCAATAAGAAAAGAATCTCTACCCTGTGGAATTGTTGATACTCTCCTAGTTTGTCTTACAAGGTAGCACTCAGGAGAAGATGCATTGAAAGTGACTTTACACTGTCATGATTTATGCCTAGCCAGCAATAAAACACCATGACAGTCTCTTGTTCACTGCCTCCCATCCATCCCCATTCTTCTTAGGACAGTGGAGGCCCCAGTGAGATGGGAGCTAAAAATGATAACCAAGGTTGTTGCGGACTGAGACAAGGGCAAGGAGGCCTCACTGCCAATTATGGTTGCAGGCAAAACAGACTCAAGTACTTAGAGAGGAAAGTAGGAAAGTTTATTCTACAAGAAACAGAATGGAATAGAAGCAAAAAGGGAGTAGGATGATGAGAAAATTACAACTTTAAGATCTCCCTCCTCGATCCTTCTTCTCTTCCCAGGCCCATCTCACTGCTCTTGATATCTCTACCTCCTCCCCCCTCAACAGCTCAGGGGGGCAGGGACTGTGGGATGTGGTCAGTCTCTCACAGATGGACTCTGCCGTTTCTCTCTTCTCAGAGGAGGGCGACTCCTTGCATTCTTCCCCTGCTCCAATACAGGATCCCTCCCCTGAGACACAGTCCTGAACCAGCTTCTCTGGCATGGATTCTTCCCATTAGCTATCTTCTGCTCACAAACTCCTCTAGCAGCCAGCAGCATTCCATGCACCTTCTACTGCAACTCTGCCCTTCCACAAATTCATGGCCTCCTCTGGGCACAGTCACTACCCTTGGTGTGATGTCCTCTATGAAACGCCAAAAAATCTCTGCTTTACCACTCCTCTCCACAGGATGCACAGGGGTGTTCTGCTCCAGCACGCCTCCTTCTCTCTTCCCTTGCTGACCTTAGGATCCGCATGGTGGTTTCTCTCTCCTCCAACTTCTTGCACCACCACCAGTTGGAAAAGAAAGAAGAAAAGAACAGGAAGAACTCTCTTCTTCCGGGTTCTTAAAAAGCGATCATGGAGGCATCTAATTGACTCAGCCCCATAAGTGAGTCTAACAGAGCTGAGGAAAGTTTCAAGCAACTTCTTACAGAAGCCCTCTTGACAGCCCCTTACCCATTACCAGAAACAGCTCCACACAAACCCATGATATATATGCAGTCTACAAATTTGGAGCTAGGGAATTTCTTAGAAAATGGTATAACCTCTGTTTAAAGACTGCATATGATGTAGAATTCATTGCACCACTAGGAAAGCAATTTCAGTGGTTAGCTACTCTTTTAAAAAATTTATCCCTCAATATATTTCTGAATTTATTTTACATTAGCCTGAAGCTATTGCATACTGTGCAGTGTCTGCCTGTTAAATTAAAGAGATTTAAGAAATGTATTCCACACCTACCTAGAGAATGTAATAAAATAATCTTTATTTTTCTCTTGAACAAACAGCAGATGTGAACATCATTGTCAAATAATGGCTTCACAAATGCCATGCAGAGAAAGGCAGTAGGAAATCACAGTATCTAGACTTACACTTTCCAGTCCTTATGTTCTGCTTCCACATAAGAAATTCACCATGACATTCACAAAAACTACATTTACCAGAAGGCAGTTTCAACTGATTATCCTTCAGCTGGCTATCTCAGTATCTTTTTCTTAGTCACCACTTTAAAAAAATTGCCCTCCAGATTATGTAGCTTATTGTCTTTGTTTTTACCCGAACAGACTTTGCATAGGTGTGTATCAACACAGATACATTATTCACTATTGAAGTGGGTTGAATTTGACTGGTTGACAGATTCCTGCCCAGCTGGTCTCTCCCTCCCTCTTCTCAGTAGGACATGGGGACAATATAAGATGAAAAGGCTCTTGGGTTGAGTGAGAGAGATGTCTCACCAGTTACTGTCACAGGCAAAACAATTTCAACCTGAGGAAGGTTAATTTAGTTTATTGTCAATTAATAATAGAGTAAGATAGTGAGAAACAAAACCAAAACTGAACACACCATCCCACCACCACTCCTTCTTTCCAGGTTCAACTTCCCTCCTGACTCCCCTACCTCCTCTTCCTTAAGCAGTGCTGGAGGACAGGGAATGGAGTTGTCAGTTAGTAACACTTCAGGTTTGCAGTTTCTTCCTCCTTATGCTCTTCTCCTGTTCCATTGTGGGATCCCTCCCATGAGATACAGTCCTTTATGAACTTGTTCAACATGGTCCTCATGCCATGCAGTTCTTCCAGAACTGCTCCAGTGCAGGACACCCACAAGCTGCAGCTCTTGCCAGGAGCCTGCTCCTGCCTGAGCACTCCACAATGTGCAACTCCCTTCAGGTCATGTCTGCCTATTGCAGTATTTAGTCCTCCACAGGCTGCAGAACGGATATTTGTTCCAGTGTGGTCTTTTATGGATGACAGGGGTACAATCTGCCCCACCATGGTCTACTTGACAAGCTACTTGGGCACTGGGAGCACCTCCTGCTCCTTCTTTACTGCCTCTGATGTCTACGTGGCTTTTTCTCTCACATTCTCACTCCTTTCTCGCAGCTGCCAAGTAGTATCTTTTCCAGTTCTTAAATCTCTTTTTCCAGAGGCACTACCACCTTGTCTGCAGGGCTGCGTGCTGCCTTGAAAGGGTTGGTTGGAGTCAGATGGATCCAGTTGTGTCTGGCACGAGACAGCCCTGGCCTCTTCTCACAGAGGGCCCTGTAACCCCCCTACTAGCACCAGGACATCTGCACCCCATACATTCACCCCTCACATCAATAAAGAGAGTTCCCCATACCAAAGTCAAACTAATAGTGTTGCTGCACTGATAAAGGTGGACAACATGCTCACATTCCACCCCTTGTCCCTTTACCACATTACAACTACAATAAAAATGACCACAAATATTCCACTTTCTGGCAATGTCCATGTCAAGGTATGCCCAATTCCTCTTCCAGTTACTGTCCTTATCAGGAATTTCTCCAGGGCCCATGTGTGGCACGACAGGACTATGGTGGGTTAATCTCATTTCTCCTCACAATAGCTGCCCTGCTGCCAAAACTGTGTTGTGTAGGTCTGGTACAAATACCCTTTCTCTTTTTGTATCATCTACAAATTTAATGAAGAACAATTTCATATTTTTTCTCATTTTAACAGTAAAAATAGTAAAAATCATTAGCCATATACAAATTGAGTAGATTTCTTTGTATTATTTAGTATCATTATTTTTAAGTGTTTTCTCAGCTTAATGACAAATACATATTGTATTTATATCTGCTCATTTTTTTCTAGATATGTAATAAATGTATTTAAAATTTCCCAATCATACATCAGTTTTGTAACAAACAACAGCCAATTGTCTTGCTAGAACTTCAATATTTGTTTTCATAAACTTTTGATAGTGTTCTCTCAGAAAGTTTTTGTTGAACACAATAACATTTGATACAGCTGATTTAACTTACTGAGGATAAGAAAGCACAGTATCGAAAGTTATGTTAAAGCATAGGGCTATATTTTATCTGGCAGACTTTGAACACAGAATTTGAAACTGCGTGCAAAAGCCCTCTCTATCCCAGTAAGTATGGACAGAAGAGCAAGGAACTTTTTGTGTCCTTTTTCTCTCCCTCTTGTCCTTAGGAAAAGTTCATTTTCTCAAAGGTTTTTCACAAACTCTTTGAGGAAATGGAGACTGTATAGTGCCCATAGCAAATGTTCCCTCCCTTCTACAGTGAACAACCTAATACAGGGACACGGAATCCTTGTCTAGAGAGGTCAAAGCCCAGCACCATTGTCACTGATAAAATAAGAATTGTATGGCAGAAGGACACCGAGAAAAGTTCAATGTTTCTGACACCTAGTATGATATCTTGTGAAACACAATCTATAGGATTTTGCCCAGGAATCTGCAATGAAGCAGCCTTTGGCTGGACTAACATCCTTTCCCTCACTATAAGAATCTTCTGCTCACCTGTTACTATGCTTTTAATGCTGTGATAGCCCTAAGATGGTGTTTTTCAGCCCTATGACTCATGAAGGAATTGCAATCCTGGCACAGAGTTTCTTTGAAATTTATCTTCTTCAACAAAAGGAAAGAAAACCATTTTTTCTCCATCATGAGTCTTTGTGCCAGCTATACTGCAGAGAATAGGAAAGAAATTGTCTTTTAGTATGAACATGTTGGCAGAATCATCAGGCAATGTTCGTTTCTCTAATTCTGTTGCTCAGTGCCAACTTAGAATATAGCACTGTATATTTAAGGATACAATAATAAAGAACAATGTCCTGTCCATTTTGTTTATATGAAGTTAGAAAATGTTTTGTAGTGTGAATAGTAGCTATCGTTTGTTCCATGACAGATTAGTTAATCGTTTCTATTTGAGGATATCTACTCTAACTCTTTGTTCTGTACATTTCAGTTTTCAAATAAAACACATGTTAGCTCTTATTGTCATCAGAACATGTTTTAAAAGGATCTTTAAAACTTTTGGGTTGCTTCTATAATCATAACTAAAGTTAATGCTCTTTGAAATCAAATACTCTTTAAAAAGAGAATGGCATATTATTGTTCCAATAGTACAAAATACAATAATGGTTAGTAAGATTTTACATCTTGAAAATGTCTTTCACATGCATACTTACTGTAAATGTGGATCAGAATGACTTTGTACTGTATTCTTAAAGCTACTTTAAGAAAATGAAGGTGGTGTGGTGTTTTAAATTAAAAAGTATTGTTTTTCCTTAGTTCTGATCTGTGTATTATAACATAAAAATTACACTGAAACAAAAAGTAAAGGTATTGTACATATACACAACAAATGCAATGCACTAATATATGCAGTAAGACAATATTATGAATAAAAGAAGTCAATGGTAAATTTAAAGCTTTAAAAATAGAGATGAATATAATAATAATATGCAATATGTTTTTTGTCTATGAAAAAGAATATTTTTCCATTTTGATTTCTGATTTTTTGATTTTGAAAATCAAAAGTCTTCCACCAAGGCAGGTTTTAGAAATGAACTCAAGTCTCTTGCAGCTTTTCTTTGGTTTTTTTTTTACTCTGAATTAAATTCTAATTTTATTTATCTGGGATTTTTTTATATTTCAGTCACCAGTATTAATTTTTATTCTTTAGTTCTTTTCAGTTTCTAAGTCTTTGGAATTTTTTTCATAATAATATTCCCAACCACTTTACTTTTAATTATGTTTCCAGTTTTAACTACACATCATTTCACTTGGGTCAACTTTCTTTTACATTTCAGCTTCCTTTGAAAGGCCTTTAGTTCTGAAGTAAATCTGACTCTTTATTTCCTCCTTCCCTTGTAAATTCTGCTCAATTTATTCTAGCCAGTCTGGTTCTGATTTATGTTTCATTTATTTACATTTCATTATTTTCACCTTTTAAACTTTTTTTTGTCCCATGATTTTTCATTTTCCAGTTCTTTTCAACTGCTTAGAAGTACCTCCCCCATACCTATTAAAAAAAAATGGTTTTTATTGTATTAGCTCTTTTGACCCCATACTGGAAGAAGTCTTTTTTTGAATATGTTTTTCTTATTTTTGAACATACTCTGTTTTATTTTCACCTCATTTGCCTAGTGCTTTTGAAAAGACCCAAAAACTCATACTCTCTAAAACAGCACTTGTGACTTTCCTGTCATGTTTAGCACCTAAGATAGATAGCTTTTCTGTAAATAACAATGAAATAGATTAGGATTTTCTTGACATCTCAGTTTAAAAAAGAGTGGAAACATAGCAGTCTCTGTCTGGCATATTTCTTCTCACCATTTGACTCTTAAAAGTGCAAAAGGAAATAAGGATCTGTTTTGCTCTGTACTAAGATTGGCCTCAACATGGAAAGAGAAAAAAGGCCTTGTTATGAAATGAGGAGACTGATAAAAATCATGATGGAACATTGAAAATAACATTAAAGGCAACGTTTTGGCTCTAGTGCTTTTTTCCAAGACAAAGAAATAACCTTGTTCTTTGTTACATTTCACACTTTTTGGAAGAGTCCTCTTGACTGAGAAAAAGGTCTTATCTCATATTTCTGCTTTATAAATCTATTTTCAATTTCAAGGCTGCATTTTATTAACTATTTCTGAAGGCAGATAGCCTTCTCTTCTACATGTACTACAACACTGTGTTTGCTTTCAGATTTGAATTTCACACTATTTGAAAAGGAATGACTCTTAGAACTGAATATGGCAATCCAATGGTGAATAGACATTGTGCAGCATGGAACAGGGAACAGTGTTCAAAGGAAGGATTGCCATCTATGTTATAGGACATTAAATACTTTTGTTAGATTATAATTACACAATAACGTTTGCAGTACTCCATGACTTTCACAGGAAATTCCCATTGTCCTCTATATTCTGTTTATTTCAAGTTGTTTTGTAGTGCCAGAATATCTCTCTGGTGAAAAATATGTGATTACTGGAGCATTTTGATCTTTAATCTTCATTGTCATGACTAGGTTGGAGCACAGATGTTCTTGATGCTACCATATAAATTGAAGTTGTATTGGCAACATGGTTTATCCAGCCCTCATTTCATTAGGCAGGAGGGACTGGTATGTCATCTTAATAGCTCATTGTGTTAATTCATATCATTCACAGGCTCATGTAATATACTACATTGCTTTACATAGCATGATTCACAACTCAATTCCACATTAGTTTCCTGTCTTATTCGCACTGCAAAGAGAAATGAAATCTGCCATGCATTATTACAATTTTATCAGAAAGTCCTGTCTAGACCACACAGTGAAATATTTATGAAGGCCAAAACTGGAATTTTTACTTCTATAAACTGAGAAACTGTGTTTTTAAAATGTTTATTTTCTAAAGACATTATATTCAATTTTTACTTCTTTTATAGCAAAAAATATACAAGCTTAAGTCAAATTCCTGTATGGACTTTAAAGAACAATATATCTTAAAGCCTCAGCAATCTCATTGATTTCTAAGATCATAGTATTTACTTTAAAACAAAATGTCCATTTATTCTTTATGTAACATTTTCAAAACCATTCTAATGGCTCACTTTTTGTTTTTTCTATTTTTTTGAAGACAGCATGAACTGTTTTAGTTTCAGGTAAATAACAAGAAAGTTTCCAAGGCTCTTTAGTAATTTAGAATAGAATTGCAGAACATGAAAACTGGACATCACTGTCATTAAAGAGTTTCAAATCAATGTTTAATTGCATAAAAATTAATAATTCTTGGCTCCTTTGGGTGGACAATCTAAATCACACAGTACTTGTCTTATTATTGGTGCTAAAAAATATTTTCTATCAACATATTTCCAAGAACAAAATGAATTTTCAATTTAATGGAAAAAAGCTCATAGTTTCCTCAAACACTCTTGTGTATCCATATCTGTATTTGCTTTCATGATAAGAAACAAAGTTCAGAAAGTTATTTAATAGCTATTCATTGCAAAACATGCAACATAATAAAAAATAACGCTTAATCAGTTTGCCTGATTATTGCTTCTGACAGAATGTGTGCTACTACACTGATAACAGAGAAACTTTATTTTTACTCCTGAGGGTGTCTGTGTGAGGTTAGGGTGTAATATGCTACTAAGCTCAGGCTTTTGTGACTTTACTCGCTTCTCATTCATATACTTTTCAGAACTATTTGTGTAATAAACAGAAAAAAACATAACAGGTATGTAAACACCATCCTCTACTGCAAAAACTTGTGAATACAAGGGCATTTCAGAAATGTCTTCAAGATAAATGAAGCACAAAAGACATTGAGGGAAAAAGAATGGTTAGGAAACTAAATTCTGCAGTTGATTGGTCTAAATATTTTACCTGTAACCATTCATTTCCTCTGTGATAGGTTAAGGTAATAAAATACACATAACAAAATGTTAAAATTCAATATATTACATCAAAGCTGTAGATGAAAACTCCTTGATTACTTTTCTTTATATTAAATACTCATGTATGTATAGCTAGATGAACAGAAAATTAAACAGAAACGTAAGCCAAAGATGCTCTGTGAGGGTGTAATCAACCATCACAGCAAGACAGAGCTCAATGGAAAAAGGCAGTAAAAATATTAAAGGAAAAAATAATGGATGACATGAAAACTTGAGTTTAAAGCTTAGTAAGGAGTTTCAGTAGAAAAATGAAACTGACTAGAATGTATTCCTGTGGGACAGTATTGCTTCTTCCTTTTGCTGGGTGTTCTGGATTTCATCTGCACTAAAAATCTGGAAAACTGTTTTTACTCAAGGGCAGATTCCTGAGGAACAAAGTGATACAGGAAGCATGTTAATTTTTTTCCTTTGAACAGAATCCCATTGTGCCAGAAATGCAGCATTACTGTTTCATATAAATAAGGAAAAAATACTGTTTTTTTTTCAGAGGGACTTTACTGCTTACTGGTAGTGTAACTTTTATTAAAGAGAACATAAATATCTGCTCTTTTCTAAGCAAAATGTAGCTGATTTGTTTATTTATGAAATTAATTTCTTAATTGAAAGAGTCATTCTCAAACACTTCAAAATGCAAGTAAATGATCATGAAAGAATTCATCAGTGATCTAACTTACCAATTTCAAGGGTATGAAGCACCAGTACTGTGAGAAAATTGTCTTTGGATGGTTGTCAAAAGCTGTCTTCAAATGTACTTGACAATGCCTCACACAGGGTACCGAGGACATACTGCTGGGGTGTACAGGATAGCCCAGTGTTTACAGTGTTTGTGGCAGAACTACACAACAGGTCACCCTTACCAGCCTAATTTCTATCTAGGCTTGCCATACCCCAGTATCAAACTGACTATGTCCAATATACTACAACAAGATCAATAGTAAAGAAAAAAAAGGGTCTCTCAAACTTACTACTTTATAGCAGCTGGTTTAATACAAATGCAAGTTGAAAAGGTGGTTAGCCATATGATTAGGAGACCAAGGTATTAATATATTTGTGGATAGGGGACAGATGCCATCACAGCTCTAGCATCAGATATCTTGGCAAGTTTATGAAAGAAAATTATGTAGCATCTGGATTTGATAAGAAACATTTACACATAATAATAACACCATGCATGGATTATAGAAGTGAGAGACATGTATGTTGTTGCTGAGGATGCAAAAGCGTATTGTAATAATCACATTGTGGACTGGCATTTTACAGTGAACTCCTTGAATCCAAGCATATGAAACCACTTAGACAGCACACATCCATGATTTTATGCAGTGTCAAGAAAAAGAAATAAAATCAGATGTTGGTTCTGTTGAGTCAATCAGTTCTAGGGATTCTCATACCATTTGCCTAGCCTTAAATTTAAGCTATATGTGCTTTCAGCTGAGAAAAAGCTACATGAAAACAGGTATAGATGTTCTACTAAGCTGACTACATATTTGCACCATTCCCCATATCTCATGGATTAGAGGTTAAAAGTAGACCCAGAACATTATCATACTTTGTAGTTTACTGGTTCTTGCAAGAATGAAGTTAACTCCAGGCTTATGAGGAAAACTCATAATCAAAATGACATTCTACACCACCGGACTCCTTACTCTCAGATTCACCTACCTGTCCTTCCTACTTACCAACTTAGTCATAATAAAAAATATGTGCATATGCCACTTCATATAGATCTGTCAAACCCATTCATATAGAGCAATGAAGTTTGCATTACTCTGATTCATCCTGGGAGGTCCTCTCTTGCAAGCTAACTAAAAAACGAGCTCACCTCAGCAAGGAGCCAAAGCTAAAACCTTTGACAGAAAAGGTAAAACCAAAAATAACTGCAAATTTAATTGAGCTACACTACCTGACTAATAATAAGAATCTGCCTTTTATATCTTAAGATAGACATGGGAGCACCCCTGCAAGAACCTGGCAAGCTGGCTTCTTTGATTACAGTTTCTCGCAGCTGTGCAAGGCATAGTTTCTGAATCACCCAGTACCGACTCATAGTGATTCATCACACCAGAAAGACTTGACAGTAAAAAAAAAGAAAATATTTACTTCAGAAGTCTGTAGGTACAATATCAAAGGCAAAAGATTACAAGTAAAACAAGTATGAAATGCAATTCTCACTTAAATGTAACTGCCAGATGCCTCTTCAGTATTTTTGAGCTAGTCTCCTTGAGACACTTCAGGAAACCTCATCTGCCTAAAGATATCCATAATTTCTGGAGACAAAACTTGTTATGAGCTGTGAGATTGTGGGACTAATGACTGGGTATCTTCTTCTGAGTTCTGCATAGCCATAGTTTTCACCCTTAACCTGTTTTCGTGACTAATACATACGTGCTCAAAGATTTACGACTTTATCTCTTGATGACCTTATAGATTTTAGGATTTGGATATAAATCCATATTCCTTTGATGACTCAGTTCTAGTGAAAAATAGTTACAGTTTAACCAGCTGTAGAATCTATATAATGCCAGTTTTGGTTTTCTTTTCTGAGTATTATTATTTTTGTTTGAAAAGAAAAACGTCTGACTAATTCCTGCCAAGCCCAAGTAATTAAATTGTACCTCTAAGCCTTGTTAGAGCTGCTATTAATTAATATAGTATGAAATATTTTATGTAGATCATTTAAATATTAGCCTGTAGCCAAAGTTATGAAATCTGGCTTTTACTTTCTTCTTTAAATGCTTTTAAAGGTTTTTAATGTTGTTAACACACATGGTAACTAAATACTTCTGTTCAGACTACCTCGCTAAACTGATATTGCCAGGATTTTCTTTCTATTTTACTTCACCATTCAACACGATCAAGTGCACCTGGGCTGAGGCAGTCCCTAATACCATTAGAGTCTGGGGAATGAAGCAATTTGAGGGAATCCCTGCAGAGAAAGACTTGAAGATACTGATGGACAAAATATTGGACATGAGCTGGTAATATAAAAGCTAGCAGTATTCTGGGCTACATAAACAGAAGTGTGGTCATCAGAGTGAGTGAGGTGATTCTCCTCCTCTACTCCACTCTTGTGAGACTCCACCTGAAGTACTGCATCCAGCTCTGAGGCACACAGTATAAGAAAGTAATGGATCTGGTAGAGTAGGTCCAGAGGAGGGCCACAAAAATGGTCAGAAGCCTGGAACACCTCTCCTATGAGGAAAGGCTGAGAGGGTTGAGATTGTTTAGCCTGTAAAAGGGAAAGCTCTGGGGACATCATATTGTGATATTTTAATATATAAAACAACGTTAGAAGAAAGATGGAGGAAACTTTTTACCAAGACCTATAGTGACAGAACGAGAGACAATAGTTTTAAACTGAAAGAGAATAGGTTTAGATTTAATATAAAGAAAAAATTCTTTAGGATGAGGGTAGTGGTGCACTGGAACAGATTGCCCAGGGAAGCTGTGAACGCCTTGGCCCTGAAAGTGTTCAAGGTCAGGTTGGATGGGACTTTGAACAGCTTGGTCTATGTTCCTACCTGTGGCAAAGGGATTGGACTAGACAGTCTTTAAAGGTCTCTTCCAATCCAAATAACTCTGTGATACTAGTTGCTACATAAGATTCTCCAAAGTTGTTTCAAAGACATGCAAAGTGTGCTCCTAAAAAAGAAACAAACACGTAGAAAGTCTGTAGGAGTCTTTGGAAGCTCTAGCACTCCATAAGGGACTAGCAGCAGTCCTGATATCAGTGGAGATGACAAATTTAGGTATACTCATCACAGTTTGTTTTTTGACAAATGTGCTAGTGACAAATTTTCTACAAATGTGTCTACTACTGACAGTAAGAGTATCTCTTTTTTACTCCTCTGTTTCAGTCTCTATTTTCAGACTCATAGTTCCTAATGAATAATGGTAAACAGCTCCTGCTGTTTATCAGCAAATAGATACTGAGATGCTATTGGACTCGGGTATAAGGGTTATGTAGAAATGTTCCAGTCATAGTAATGGTGGCATTTACTACTGCTTATTTCTCCCTTGATAAAGTTGTAGAAGGAATCTAGACATTCCATAAGCCAGGCGTGGACTTACCTAAAAACAAGATATGACAGTTAAGGTACCTCTACTAACAGAATGCAAATGTTCTCTTTTGACCTGCATGGTCTAAAACAGGGCCAGTGTGAGACTTGAGATATATATAGACAGACTTTGCTCTCTAAGGATCCCAGAAGATAGGAATGAGTGATATCTACAGTCCTTTTCCTTATAAGAGACAAAATTTCAGCACTGTGTAATAGGTACAGACATTACCACATTCCGTATGTCACTTGAAGCTATGTTTCTAATGAATCAGGCTTCAAGGAAATAAATATCTCAGTTTATACACTGAAGTCTATCTACCCCCCAGGACATTGGGAGAGCATCTGGGAGTCGCTCTTCCAGGCCCTCTGATACTTGGAGGTGTGGGGTAAACTATCATTTTTTGTGGAACAGCTTCATAATTTGTCATCATATCCATTATCTGCAAATCAGATTTATAACAAAGGAGAATAACTTCACACTGAAGACTAGGTTTTGGCAAAAAACCTTGCCCCCTTCGCTCATTATGGGGTCTTCAAGAGCTCAATCATGCAGAGAAAAGGTTGAAGAAAAGATGGAGATCAGGCAGCCTTATCAGGGAGAAAGCCTTATAGTGATAAAAAGACAATCTGTGGCTGTTCGGAGGCTGGATTTCCTTACAGTATGGGAGTCTACTACCAACTAAAAGGATGTCAACTGTGCCCTCTGTTTCTGTGTTTCTTTCCTTTGTTGTTGCTTTCTCAGTCAATTCCTGGGATAGAAGAAAAACAGAATCACCACTGACTATCAATAATATAACCTGAAACATCTCTGTACAGATTAGCAACAGACATGTGGCTTTTGGATGTTAACATCACATTCATTGCGACTGCAAAACACCAGTGAGGAAGCAGGTATAATTCAGAGAGAGAATAAGGTCTGTAATGTCGATTTTTAGGAAATAAGTATGAAAATTTAATGTCACTCCACCTATTTTCAGGCCCATGCTATCCCTGGCAGATGTGCACTAGGCAAGGAGCCTCTCATATATCTGGTTTGGCAAACATTTAGCTGCCTGCTTGTCTTTGAAAATCTGACTCTAAATGACATTTAAACTTGATCCTGATGACCAGGAGCTGCAGAAAACAAGCCACTTGCTATACTCAAGAAGAAACTTTTTTTTTATTGACCTGGAAAAGCAGAAACTTACTCTCTGATTCTGTCTTTTTGGCACTTCAACTACCAGCATCTCATCTTAAAGACTTCTGTTTTGATTTAATTCTTAATTTACAGGTTTTAAAGATTTTTATTTCAATTTTCTCTAAGGGTTAAACTATTTTCTTATGAGGAACAAAGAACACACCAGATATTTGGATATAAGAATTTTTTGTTACCAGTAATAGCATTTTAGAAATATAACAAAATAAAAAACAAAACAACATTCAGTAATAGCAGGGTTAGAACTATAGAAAAAAAGCACCTTTTACAGTTTCTACCCCCTTTCTCTGGTGCTTTGCTCATCTGTCCAATGGTCCTCTGGATCCTAAGCCAGATTTCCCTCCTGCAACAGAAATAGAAGGGACGAAGGAAGATGTGTTGGCATCCTGAGTTCTTTGGTTAGGTTGAGTAGAATGTGGTTATTTTTTTTTTAATTTATGCTTTTAAACACAGTTTGATGCATACGCATTGATTTACAGAGGGAGTTCGAAAGGTGCACAATAACCCTCCTCAGAACATCCTGGATAAACATAAATACAAATCTATATATAGATTAACAGTTATGAATACAAAAGATTGGATATCCTTAAAAATGTTCAGCCAGCTTGAAAGCAACTAATTTGTATGCAATTCTACAATTGAAGACTTGATTTAGCTCCACATTGAGACAAAATTTATGAAAGATAAACCAATCAAAGGTTATTAAACCCAAAATACTACATCTTGCTAAGAGAAATTCTGAGATACAAATAACCAGAGCTCCAGGAGAGAAGTATAAATTAATATATAAAGCAGAAAGTGACAGTACAAAAATATGACAGGATGCTCAACTGTAGAAAAGAACAGTTTTGACTCAAGAACTGGATGATGCTGGCAAGAAAAATGTAACTATTTTTTTCCTTTCTGCTGGAAGTGCCTTTCATATAAACTTAAAAATTAAGCATTTTTATTCAGAAGGTAACCTACCTTTGTTAGCAACATTCTCTTATGTAACACACTAAGAAGTTATGTAGACTTAAGTGAAGAAAAAAATAAACTAACCATCTTTAGTTGATGGAAAGGAAATACACTAGAAAGTTTTCCTTCCCATCTGGTCTTTTTAGACAATAATGGGAGAGCAGTTGCAAAGGAAGAATTTGTAGTGTATTCTGAGAAGTGTTCTATATTGCAGTTCTAAATCAGCAAACTGCTCCAATAGATTGCCCTCAAAACTAAACACAGCCCAGGAAATGTGGCATTTGGCAGTTAAAACTATATTATTAATATTATCTCTTTAATTTTTTACTATAACTTTGGCAATTAGAATTTTTGAACCTTAATTGAAAAATAAACTAATCTCAATTACAAAAATTTATTCCATTCTGTCCATAGCAAGATGTTGAATGAAACACGGATGTTGTTTATATCAATTCGGATATCTCTGAATTGTGTCTTTCAAGTCAAACACAATATCAGAATCTTGAGTTTCCAAAACCAACTCATAGCCTTTTTTTTTAACTCTTTTCATATACTTTTTCAAACAATCCATTGGAAGAAAGTTAGAATTGTGATGAACCAGGTTGGAAGGAATTTAATTTCAGTCTGTATGGGTTGGAACTGTAATGTTTAATGTTCCAATAAATAGTATGTGTTTTTTTAAGTATATATTACAATATACAGAGACTATTCAAGGATCACTTTTTCCAAGCTCAGGATCAGAGCATCCCAGCAGGTAGGAAATCAAGAAAGGGAGCCAGGAGACCCTCACAGTTAATTAGGGAACTGTTGGGCAAACTCAAGTGGAAGAAGAAAATCTATAGATCATGGAAGGAAGGGATGGCCACTTGGGATGAATATAAGACTGTCGTCAGAGGATGTAGGGAGGTAATTAGGAAAGCTAATACCTTGTTGGAGTTGTGCCTTGCAAGGGAGGTCAAGCACAACAAGAAAGACTTCTTCAAATACATTGCAGACAAAACTAACAGTAGAGGCCATGTAGGCCTGCTGTTGAATGAGGCAGGTGCCCTGGTGACAGAGGATACAGAGAAGGCAGAGTTACTGAATGCCTTCATTGCCTCTGTCTGTACTGCTGGAGACTGTCTTCAGGAGCCTCAGACTACAGAGGAAATCAGGTTAAAGGAGGGGTTTTGTTTGGTTGTTGGGGACTGGGTTAAGTTGAGCAATCTGGATATACATATATCTATGAGCCTCGATGGGATGCACCTGTGGGTGCTGAGGAAGCTACTGGAAGTCATTGCTAGACCACTATCATTTTTCAGTAAGTTGTGGAGAACAGAAGAGGTGTCTGAGGACTGGAGGAGATCAAATGTCACTCCAGTCTTCAAGAAGGAGGAGCCAAGTAACTACAGACCAGTCAGCCTGACCTCCAACCTTGGAAACGTGATGGAACACCTTATCCTGGGTGCTGTCTCCAGGCATTTAAAGGACAAGAGGGTCATTAGAAGCAATCAACATGGTTTTACTAAAGGGAACTCATGTTTGGTCAACCTGATAGCCTTTTATGAAGATGTAACCAGATGAGTAGATGGTGATAGTACAGTAAGTAGGTGTGGTTTATCTTGATTTCAGCAGAGTATTTGACACTGCCTCTGTGGTGGTTTAGCCCAATATCCACCCAGTCATAATACTACTCCTACTCCTAAACCGGACAGGAGAGAGAGAGAGGAATATAACGAACTGCTTGTGAGTTAAGGACAGAGAGATCACTCGAGAATTAATGTCACTGGCAAAACAGACTCAA
>WBNH01005844.1:0-31198 GCA_013401255.1 Urocolius indicus
GCACAGCCTTCTGGGGAATCACATAATCTGCTTCAATTCAAATAAATTGTGATCAAGTTAAAAACAGAGGAGAAATGAGAAATTTTACATTATGTAGTGACTATAAGACCACATTTCTGATTGAATGTGAAGGAACACTACAAAGAGCTTGGAAGCAGCTGTTCACTTTAATAAATTAAGAAGCTGGAATCTTTTAGTGAAAGAAATCTCCTTCCCTACAAGCACAGTCATTTTATGTGTGATTTAATTCTGGTCTAAATATGAATGTTTGGGCAGTCATTTTCCTGAGGAATTTGAAAATGTGGTTACACAAAAGACAAGTGGAATTAAGGCAATATTCAGCCTCATTAAAAAGGGTAAATCTTTTTGGAAGGCTCCGTCTCTTTATTTTAATGTTTATATTAGTAAGCATAAGTTGACCTATGGAAGCAAAGCCCAAATTAAGTACTCAAGCTGCTGCAAACCACTTCATCACAATGCAATGGAAGAGCTACTATTCATGAAATAGAATAAAAAAAAAACCAATGGATTTGTTGGCTCTGTGATGTTGTCTGAAGTGAAACATGGACCACAAATTTCAGCAGCATGTTTAAGGCATTTCTAAACCTTTCCTATATTAAGTACTGACATTGCAACAGCAACATGATGTACTGTCTGTGATCACTCATTTAGAGCTTCACTGTTTTCTACTGAGAAATACAGCTTTGAAGGATGTTGCTTGTACTGATTTCAATGTTATTTCATTGTTTTCTTTATCAGTATTTATTTTCTTACAGTGTTAATTTTATATGTCTTCTATTAATCAGCACAGGACTGTATTGAGCAGCACAAGCGTTTGAAAATAAATATGTTCTCCATAAAGCGGATAAATATCATTCTGCTTCAGGTCAGAATAGAATAGAGTATAGTTCAATCTGTGTTTCATCCAGGATGAGGATCTGTATGTATAGCTGCTGTCGTTAGATTATTATAAAAGTCACAGGAGTTTAAATTCAGCTACTATTGCAAATTATAATCTGAAATAGGTGCCCTCATGGGCAAGAAGGCCAGTGATATCCTGGGGTGTATTAGAAGGGCTGTGGGTCGAGAGAGGTTCTCCTCTCCCTCTACTCTGCCTTTATGAGACCACATCTGGAATATTGTGTCCGCTTCTGGGCCAGGACAGGGAGCTGCTGGAGAGAGTTCAATGCAGGACCACAAAGATGATTAAGGAAGTGAAGCACTCCCCTTATGATGAAAGGCTGAGGGAGCTGGGGCTCTTTATGTTGGAGAAGAGGACAATGAGGGGTGATCTCAGTAATGTTTACAAATACATAAAGGGTGGGTGTCAGGAGGTTGGACCCAGGCTGTTCTCAGTGATGTCCAGTGATAGGACAAGGGGCAATGGGTACAAGTTGGAACATAAGAGATTCCAAAGAAACACAAGGACAAATCTCTTCACTGTAATGGGGCACTGGAACAGGCTGCCCAGATGTGTTGTTGAGTCTCCTTCTCTGGGGACATTCAAAACCCTCCTGGATGAGTTGCTGTGTGACCTAGCTGGTCCTGGTCTAGCAGGCAAGTTGGACTTGTTGATCTCTCAAGGTCCCTTCCAACCCTTAAGATTCTGTGGTTCTGTGATATGTCAGAAGAATAGGTGCAGGGGAAAAAGCCTTGGAGAAATACTTTAATATCTGCTATCTCTCAGACAGTGTTAATTAGAAACAATTCCCAATGCAGAAATATATTTTTAGAAATGCTAAACAGAGCAGGTGCTTGTTAGTCAAATTAATTCTGTTTTGTCTTTTTAAGACTAACAGTAGCTGTGGAAATACACACTTCCCTAGGGATACCCTCATACAACAAACAAACTCACCATCTTCATTTCTTATGTACATGCTACTCCTAACATTAACAGAAACTATAGGTAGTTTAAATGCATGGCCTTAGTCTAACCAGCCACATGACATTACTTACAAACTCTTGAATTTCCCAGTAGTGTTTGTCACTACATCACCATTAATTGTGTACCAGTAGAAACAATGGTTCAATAATGATCTGACATCTGCAGGGTCTAAACTTCTACACTTTCATTAAAGTCAGGACTTCATAGAGAAGTGGCACATCTGAGACCCTTTCTTGTTTGGATTGTGAATTATCTTTCTGGTTTCCATTATTTCTAAAGTTGCTCATCCATTACAAATAACTTTTTATGACTGTAAAGTGAATATGCTGCTGAATCAGTCTAACTTTCCTATGCTGCTTGATCTGTGTCCAGGGTAATGGATGGTGTCCTGAGAACCCACTAAATGAACTGCAGCCCTGTGGACACATTAATCAGATGATTCCTCAAGACAAGTAGTAGGTCTGTGTTCACCTGATCTGCTCTGGACAAATGATCATCATTTCTAAATATCCCTTTCTGCTAGTCTTGAAAGAAGCAGATTTTCATAATGTATGAATGAGCTGTGTAATTAGACTGGGATGGTGTCACTGACACAGTGGCCACTTCAACACCTTGCAGCTAATCATCTGCATTATTCTCCACATGAGTTATCATAGTAGCTATCATGCCCCTGTAATAAATAGAACTGGCATTAAATAAAATTACTCTTCTAAGGGAGAGAGTAGGAGAAGGAAAAAAAAATGTTTCATTGTGACTAAGATAGAAAAAAACACATACATTTGTTATTAATTTAAGTGCAAATTAAGTCTTTACACAGTTTTCACAGGATCTTGCTGATGAGATCAATGCTCCTTCTTTTAAAGTTCTAACATTGACAAAGTTTCTCCCTGTTTCCTTTTCCTACTTTTGAAGAAGGCTGTTAAAATAGCTAACTACAGTGATGGTTGAGTTATGAAGCAAACATGAGGCAGATCTGTTTTACAGAATGTCATTTAAGCATTATAATAATCATATCATTTCCATTCTATCTTCTACCTTTCACTTTTGAAAGTTATTTCTAACCATTCAGGAAAAGATGTAATTATTCCCCACTTTTGATTGGGTTGAAATTTTTCTGATGGGCTAGTAACTACTCCTTACAATATTTCCTCAGGTAATCAAAGGGCTATAATTTTTTTTCTGCAGTAAATATTTTTACATCAACCTTACTCTCCACATTTCTTAACTTTGTTACTTTTCCTACAATCACATAATAAATAAATAAATAAAACCCCATCCCTAAATTAGACTCATAAAGGCTCACTTCCTATACTTTAGCATCCACAAAGTGACTTTTGTTGATGAGCAAAGGTACATAACTCAATTTAAAAGCCCAAAAAGCTGAGATGAAAGACAAATTCCAAGTCCTTTTACTTTCTGAGGCCTTTTTGAGTAGATCACTTAGAAGATATGCAAAGCCCAGCTAAACTGTGTTCAGGTTCATTTGGAAGGAAGTGTTTTAATGAGTTTGGGAAATTTTCTGTGTATTTTTCCTCTGGCCTCTTCACAAAAAAATATTACACCAGCCAAAGGAAACAAAATGGGAAGAATATATAGTTTGTATGATAAAGCTGTAAAAATGTTACTGAAGCTATCAATCATTGTCATATAAAACAGTCACTTAGGCTTGAAAAATAACAGCACTTCAATTTCAACTACACCATTTTATGTTTTTCTTTCGTGTTTTCTGGAACCAGTAAGACCTGTCATGCAATTATGTGAGGCACTAATTGCTGGTCCTTGAAATACTTCCATCAAGGTGAAATCATACTTCAGAGTCTTATCCCACCAATGGTAACAGCAAAAAGAGATGCTTGTAGAGTAAGACCTGTACCTGTGTTTGTACCCAGCTTGACATGCTGGATCATATAAATGCTATGGATAAAAGTAAGTGGGTCTGCAGCTCTCTGTCTAACTTTGATCATGAAACCATAGATTAAAGGTCTAGGGAAGGTACATTCCTTTTGTTCATATCAAACCTCTGAAAAGACGTCTCCTCACGCATCTTTCGGGATGTAGGACCTTTGCTTCTGTTGTGCTTCATGATTTTGACTACTTCAGGAGGAACAAGGGATCAAGAGCCTCTCATTTGCCCCATTCTCCCTGTCACTAGTCTGATATCTCATGTGCCTGTAAGGCTCCATTTACCCTGATTTATCATACAGAATGACAGGCAAGAAAACGTTAATTTCTTACAGCCACTGCTTCATCTTTTAAGTAAAAGTGTAAGGTAGAGCTTTCTGTTTTGCAGTATAAAACTTTTCCATTCTATGAAACTGCCCTCCATGCCTCTGCAGTGTTCTTACACTTTTCAGGAAATGAGTTAAAAAATATCTTTTTGTAGTTGGTTTAATACTAACAAACAAACTGCAGGTCTAAAACCAAAACATCACTTATTTTACCTGATACAAAATAGCACTGCAGTTTACAATCTAGCTCCAAGGAGATCAACATAGAAAAACAATTTAGTACATGTATGCCTAAAAATCTATTTGAAAAAGGAGGCAGTTGAAACACTCTTTTGCTGACAACCAAACTAGAAGTAGACTGCTCTTACTATCTGCACAACTAAGCATCTACCGAAGTGTTATATGTAGCGTAAAAAGTATTTTGCACAATGCAGAGTCTATGTGAGAGCAGTGGCTAGAGTTTTAACCCTGAAGCCCCAGTTCTTGGACACCAAGAATAATAAGTAAGCAGTTTGAGGAGAAACTCCACACATTGCATGGAAGCAGCAGCAAAGCACTTCTTTCTTTATAGGTCTCATAGTGCCATAATCTCTTGCTAAGTAAATCCATCCCCATAGTTAGATTTCACTGTGAATGAAGAAAGATTGTTCTGGTTAGTTTGGTTTTATCATTAGAGATGTATGACCGTTTCCTTTCCAAAACAATAAAATAAACAAAGAAATAATTCCCACTCCTCCTTCTACCCCTAAAATGCCCCCCACAAGCAAACAACTCCAATATTCAAAAAAAACCCTCACATTCTCATCTTGGAAAGAAAGAAAGAAAAACAGTGTAAAACTACTTTTTTCCTCACGTCATCAGCACTGTTGAGAATTACAGTCTGTAGACTACTCAGTATAATAGCTAATACTCCTTTTGACAGTACCCAAAATGCTATGTGCGCCTAATACACTTCCTGTTTTTTTTATTGCAGTCATGGGTGTCTCAGTGATATCAGTATTTTGACCATTCTTTACTCCATACGTTAAGCAATAATATTGGCTTTAAGGTTTGTGCTATAAAACTGGCCTCACAACCCTCATCAAACCAGCAAGCTAGAAATTCATGTGTCTAAAATTAGAAATATCTGGGATTTGAGTACCACCTTATAATGAGTACATCCAAATATCTGGGTGAAAAGACAGTATACAATGAGGAGTTATGTCATTTCTTATAACATTCAAACCCTTTGCAATTATGCTGTAAAATGTTATCACTTTTCTGTTACTGGAAGAAATGACATTAGCAAAAGCTTTTAACAAATAGCATTGCAAAGCTTGGAAGTGTTCCAAATGTATATTGCAGATGAAGAAATTGTCTTTCACACACAAAGTAATTTGCAGTACATAAATATATCACATGTGTGAAAGCCATCTGGATATCCAGTGAGGAGGCCTCTCAGCCACCCATGAAAAAGATATAAAACTACCAGTTTATTTAGTCAGATATTTACTATGAATAGTAATATGAATCAAGGGTTTATATTCTCACACAAAGCTGCAAAAAAAGTGGCAGTTGGGCTTTTCTAGACAGTGAACAATGGAGGGTGGGAGGATAAAAAAAATTAAATACATAGTTCAAATTTGGATTGTAAAAGAACATTTATAGTATTCACACAGCAAATCCCTAAGGTCCATCCTAAGCATCAAAATTTTAATTCATATCTCTTCTTCTAGAAATGTGTATATCAGATATTATTTTGTACTAAGTCCCATGAAGTTAATATGGAAAGAAAACTACTGCAAATCCATGATTACTACTTATATTAAAATTAAATGTGGCAAGAGAAACTTACACCTTTAGCTCACAAAACTATTGTCATCTTTCAGGAGACAAGGTATATCAAGCCCTATGATTTTCTGCCTAGCAGAAAGCTTTTATGATGTGCTTTCCTTTACAATTAGGTATTTAGATGTTTTGAGGTAGAGTTGCACTCTTTATCAAGGCAAAGTAAATATTGTGTATCCTCTAGGATCTCTGTGTCCAGGTGACACTTTTAAGTTTACACTTTTTAAAGTTTATTTAGAAATTCAGATGTTCTTGTCTTGCTTGCAAGCTTTGTGTATGTGTATGGAAAGGTGAAAGAATTGGAATCCAGTATCAAATATAAGATAGTTTTAAGCTAGATTACTTTATATCTTCTGTTCACAAACAATGCAATAAAATGATACTGATTTGTCAATAGAACATAATTGCATTTTTTATAGCAGCTTTTTTTGTGCATATTTCGTTTTCACAGTAGCCTCAGGATCCTAATTTGTTATCCACCTTAAAGCAATTCCTACGTAAATGAAATTAACTTCATAGTACTGCCTCCTCACAGCAAGGTTTTAGGGCTAAGCATCAGTCATTGCCAAGTTTCTTCAACGTTAGGACAGAACACCAGGCCTTAAGCTTAACTATAATATCCAAAGTTCACAATTAAATATTAAAAAAAAAAAAACCCAAACCAGACAGAAATCTGAAACTGTTGATCATTTTTTCAGTACGTCCAAGGGCTAGGAAAACGGGCTTTCCACCTGCTTCATAACTTTTGTGGTTAATTTCAATTATTTTTAGAACAAGTTTATAAACCTAAAATGTTGTTGGTCAATGAATAATATAAATCCCTTCTGCTATTAATAAAACCATGCACAAAGCTGCAGCTTGATTACTTCTCTAGCACTTTATAATGTTTTTACACAGGTTTTTTACTAACATAAGAGATATCATTAACACCTTTTGTTACTTTCGCCAGTGTCTCAACCTCAAGAGAGCATGGGGGGAGAAGACAGGCCTGAATACAACACAGGAGCTTTCAGGTCAGAGCACAAATGTGGATTCCTTCATCTATCTGAACAATTGGNGTGTGTGTTGCAGTTAATGAGCCGCTTTTACTGCAGCTCATGAGACATACAGTCCCTAGTTCATTGCCTCACCATTATCAGCATAGCTATTCTGAGGCAAAAGTTGCTTCATGAAAACATTCCTGTTTTCAAGCCAGTTGTTAGGGTTAACTGCTAAGGTGAGGAGGAGTGTGTAACTGGGTGGTTTGGTTACTATTCAGCCAGGGCTAAACCACCACTGTTGTTTCCAAAAAAAATGCCTATGTGAGCTTCAGTTATCTAATCTATAAGGACAGAAAATTTCCAATACAGATGATGTCTCATACTCTGAAATAAGAAAATTAGTCTTCATCTCAAAAAGCCTTCCTCTCTGTTCTCCAGGTACTACCATTTATGACATATCATCACTCCAAAAAACCATGTAATCCAAAATAAATAACGAAAGACTACAAATAGAGTACTTTTTTCCATTGAAACTCAGAGGTCAAACAGGCAAGGAGAAGTCACACACAAAACCTTTATCTAGAGCAATATAGACACAAGCCTATCCTAAGTCTCCACTGAGGTCTGTGAAATCGAGTGTCACATGCACACGAACAAACATGCATTTCTTACATAGCAGTTAACAAGTGGGGATCATTTTTCTTGAGGAAAAAAACAAATCTGCTCATTATTTTCAGTGATACCTTTTTCACCCTTAAAAATCTATTTTGAAAAGGGATCAGAAAAGAAGGAAGGAAGTTCTCAGGCTTAATATAGCATTTCAGGAATTATTCCTGAGTTATTTATAAGGGTTAGAAACCCAGAGGAGCTGAACCAACTTGTGTTTCCTTACAGAGAAACCTCATCAAAGCAGCAGCTCTGCAGGATTCAGCACTTACTTCAGAGGTCACAGCGGCATGCAGAGCACACATTGTTCCCACAAACCATGTTTTAGCCTGTGGAGTCAGAAATTCCTCAGGTGATTTATAATCTTCATCTGTTTTCCTCCCCCAATAATGTTAAAATATGGAAGCATTTCTTCTGTAACATTTCCATTCCCTAGGGATACTTTCATAAGAAATGTCATCATAGCTTCACCTAATACAAAGTTTAGGAGTAAAAGAAAAAGCATCCTGAGCCCATAAAAACAAACAGAGACAGGGAGATTGGGTTTATTGTTTAATTCAAAGTCTAGGAGTCATTTTACAGGGCGAGATGAAAATCCTCAACAAAGGTAATGTCCTGTGGGCTGGAATATAGTTTCATAATACAAAGACTGATTTAACCAGCTGAATGAAGGGTAGAAAGGTGGAAAAGAGAGGAAGAGGATAAAATCTTCAGATTTTTTAAGAGCCTTCAGATTAAAAGACCTTCAGATTTTTTAACTTATATTTCACAGATTCATTTTGTCATGTTAGGCTTGATGCAGTGTCTGCAGCAACTAGCAGCCCTCCTTCCTTTAGATGAAGTACATGATAATAGTTACTGAAGGCTGAAAAAAAATCAGTTCTAAGGAAGGTCTCCTTTTGCTAATCCACAGGCTCAGCTCTTGGAGTTTCTCTGAATGCAGGATCTGATGGACTGAGCAGAGATGAGTTGAAACTATGACAGCAGCAGTCTTTTCCACAATTTTCTCCACACAGCAGGCTGCATAAACTGTCTGGATCAATGTAGCAGATAGATCCCAAGTGTGGTGATCCTGGAAGGAGGTCTGCAAACAGATGAGCAATGTAATTATGAGAGTAAGATATGAAAGTAATTTCTCTTATTTATTGTTGCAAATTCTTTTATATATCAACTTCTACAGAGTCTATTTGCACATCCTCTTCCCCTTCATTTGTGTCAGAGACTTTTTAATTTAGAAAAGGCCAGTCTATTCTGGACAAGAGCAGAGGACAACAGACATACAGATACATCACATATAGCTGCTTTGTTATACTATATTGCCTTCCTTGTTTAGATTAAAAAAAAACAGATAAAGTGAAGGCATAATAAAGACTGATGGGACAACACAAAATTTTACATCTTCAAAGTCAATATCATAAAGTAACAGCAAAACTTAGCATCTTTTCAACTCATTTTTTTCTATGCCTCTGTTAGTTGTTTTTTCTGAAGGAATGTAGGATTTCATTATAAACATCTTAGAGCACAAGAACTGGAAAATCTCTTGTGTATTTGCATAAAGAAGGAGTAGAGAAAAGTAATCAGAAAGAGAGATAATAGGCTCTACTCTGTGTTTGTTAAAAAGCAAAGAGAAAGAATGACCTCCAATATCACAAAAGGAGAAATCACTGACAGTAACAGGAAAGGAAACAAGTAGATGAACTTTGATTATGCTGCATTGGAGTAACAACCACACGAAATTTTAGCTTTCTGGATAAGGAAGACCACAAGCTTTCTATACTACAGGAAAATTAAATATTGCAATGAGGAAGATGGAGAAAGATGGAGAAGAGGCAGATTCATGGTTGTTTCTTTAAGTCTCTTGCATCATATGTTCTCTTAAATCAGCCAGGACAATGTGTAAGATCACAGTGGCAAATACATTTCTTTCTTTTGATATTGTTGCTTTCAGAAGAAGTGATTCTAGCACTCCCTGGAGTAAAATAAGTGGTTCTGGTTCTTCTCTTTCTCAAAATGTGTAAATTGTATGAGGGACAATGTAGTGACACTGTAGTAAGTGAAAGCCAAGCTTTTATGCACAGATATATTTTTGTAAGTCCCCTGGGCCTAGTTCAAATTGATTCACACATCACACACATTTTCCTTTGAAAAACAGCTGCAAGAAGCTCACAGTTTTAAATAAGTGTAAATAACTCCAGTAGATATGGACAGTAGAAAGGAATTAATCCTCTCTACCACCTGAGACCTGTCTATTTAAAGCAGTAAATCTTAAACATATTGGCATATTGAGGAACATTTCTGCAACTCAGATTAAAAATTCAGTCAGCCTGAATATATGAGCCCCCTGGTTATGCCGGGACTTTTTGGCTAATACACTTAGAGCAGCTGAAAACAGAAGTGCAAACAAAGTGAAAACAAAGACGGAGTATGGATGTGTAACATTAAGCCATCATATTCATCTATTGTAATGCCATGCTTCACAGTGCAAAAGAACCAGACGAGATTTCTCCCAGTGAAATATCAGTGGTGTACTGCAGCAAAGTGATGGCTGCCTTTTCAATATCTTGGTCTGTTCAGCCCATTCTTTCTCCTCAGTACATCGTCTCATGTATTCCCAAAGCAGCCTCTGTTTGCAGATCTGATAGATGGACTGCTGGTTCATTCCCATTAAAAAACAAAACAAAACACTGTAATTTTCTTTTCATGTATTCTTGTCTTTTGAAAATATAAATATCTGAGGCAGAGGAGGAGATGTTAAGGACCATAATGAGACTACTAACCCATATCAGAAGCTCTTCAGCAACAGTCAAATCTTCTGTTTTTCCTAGTGTTAGATGACTTAGCAGTCATCAGTTCATGAAGCATGGAGCAGATACAGAGAGTTGCACAGGCAGCACGAGAACAGTCCCACATTTCTAGACCCTTTGTCAGTCCTCTATTGTCTCCTATTTCTTCCACTCAACATATGTAAATTAACAAAATCTGGCATTCTTCCAGCCAGAAACCCTCAAAGTCAACAAAGAAGGCAAGATGGTCTTCAGCTTCTTTCACTGATCTGAAATTGCATGAGGTTTCTGGAACACAAACTAGAGTGCAATTGAATATGTAGCATTCACAATATTTGTCTTCCTGTTTTCTCATGAAACTCCTGCTGAAAAAAAAAAAAAAAGAGATTTGGCAGAGGTAATAGTAACAGGAAGTCTTCTACAGAGAGTTAAGTAGACCATGAAATGCTTCTTAAGATGGAATTTATTTGAATACATATATTTGAATATCTTTTCTTGGCAGTCAAATCTGTGCTGGTTGTTCTCCAACTGTTGCCAAGAGGAATGCAGCCATCTCCATGCACTGATTGTCCTGAAGGGAAAGTTTAGCTTGCAGAACACAGGAAAGAAGAGAAATTGTCATCTTCTTTCACATGTAAACAAAACCCACTAGTAAAATGTCAGAGTCAGGTCTCCTAACTAGTCAAGGCAGTATGTACTGAAGGCAAAATGGTCTTTGCTGCTTCAAGCCACACCATCATCATGTACATCCTTTCCTGCAAACATCCCCAGTACAAAATAAAAACTGTGGACCTCTTTCTGTGATTAACAGCCCAGACTCAACAGAATGTCTATGCTTTGGAAAAAAACTGTCAAGACCAAATCCCAAGTATTTAGTACAAATTTATTTTATTAAAAGTTTTCTTTAAAAAATTAAAACAACAGGGGCAAGGAAGAATCAGAACAGACATCAGACAACAGTCTTTGGCGTTTGTTTAATGAGATACAGGTACATATACATAAGGTAAATATGTTGCAAAAAGTCCTATCCATTGGGCTAGCAGCCACGCCAAAGTCATACTTGTTTTTTCACACGATCTTAGTGAATTTTTGCTGCAGCCTGCTGCCAGCTGGGAATATTTTTTACTATTTTAATATAATTATATATATAATCAGGAGTTCATGCTGAAAGAAAAAGGAAGATATCTTTGGGAAACTAAACTAAAAATGTTTCTATCATGGGAACACATCAGAACACCAGATGGGCGTAAACAGTCATTCAACCATCTCTCAGGATTTGGGAATGGACCATTAAAAAGTCACTGGTAGCTCATAGAAATGTGTAAACTATCTTATTTGAAATAATTCTACATATGCATTACACATGCTTTACATTTCTTTCCCCTTGTATTTGATTACTAAGGACATATGAATAAAAATAGTTTTTAAACAACTCATCTGTGCTGCTTCTGCTTCTTCTCTTTGCATCCCTGAGTCCTCTTTTTAAGCTGATATTAAGGGCTGTAGTAGAAAAGAATGTTGTAGGAAAGACATTTACATTTCTTGAGAAAAGGAAGTGTCAGAATGTTAAAAAGAACAGATTCCACAACAAAGAAATGCAGAAAACATGTTTTCCTTGTATTGGAAAGACATAACACTGATACTGAAATCTCAGCCAGAGCCCCTACCGAGAAAAGCACTTAGGCACATGCTCAGCTTCCAAGTGGTTGATTATGTACATTGAACTCAGTGGGGTATGAATATGTATCTGAGTTCTTCAGATGGTTAAATCACTGCTTAACTGGGTAAACCACTGAATCGCAGTCTAAGAGAATCACTCTTAGGATAATGCACATCTGATTTCAGAAAGTACTCCATATAAGTGCCCAGTGAAGACATTGTTGTAAATTCTGATTATATAATATTAGCCTCAGGTTTATTTGTTTTGTAATAAATTAATTAGAAGTCATTTACAAAAAAGCTGCTGAATTATAGTATACAACCCAGAGTCCCCAGGCTTGAAATAGGCTACGAGAGTGGAAAAAAAAAATAAAACCAGTTCCCACAAAGATTCAGTGTTTCTACATATTAACTTCAGTGAAAAACAGTAAGAATAAGAACAGTATTCTGGAACATAATGTCCAGGAATGTACAAGTCACTTGTATCTCTTGGAAAGCAGGCATCAATAATTCTTACCCTTCAATAACCTTAAAATATCTTTCATCAGTTTCTCCTCTCACCTAATCAGAGCAATTGAAAGTTCCATTTTACTACAAGTTAGTCTTTGCAGATGTATTAGTAGCATTTTGTGTAATAGATGGTGTCTTTCTTTTATGCTGTAACATTTTCCTGTCTTCAAAGATACAAACTTAGAAAATCAAGCCTGATTCCCCATCTGACATTATTGTGGTTATTATTTCTGCAGAAATTGTCCATTAGGAAAATAGTTTATCCAATATTTCTTCCATAAGATGGATCCCAGCTTGAACCCCAAACCCAGACCAGCCCAAAATCTTTCAAACATAAAAAAAATGCTAAGGGATCTGTATCTGAATTTCATAAAGCTTGTCTCCAGCTTTAGAATCTTATTATCATAATCTTTCTAACACAGGCTCACAGGATATTCAAATGAGAAGTGATTTTGAAATTATTGTTTTACTTTACTTATTTAGATGCCATTCCTGTATAAACAATCAACTAGTTTATTTAGAAACTGCCATCACCACCGTCATGATTCTGAAAGACTTATCTCAATGCAACTCCATAACAGTAAGAAACTAATTCTGTTCTGTAAGAGTCTGTTAGAAAATCATCCAACTGATCTGTGTTGCTCATAATAGCTATTTGAAAGACAAAGGATCAGTTTTAAATGGGAAATCTAATTTTGGTTGAAATTAAATACTACATTTCAAAAAAAAAAACTTTGTCTAAATATAATTGGATGAAATTACATAGAACTGGTGCCAAAATTTACTAGTTGAAGGCAGCTCATTGTGTCTTTACTCTTCATCTGGAACAACCATTAAAATGCAAATATCATGTTTGGTGGTTTCTGAAGGGCTTTTTAGTCACTTACAGATGATCATGCAATCCTAAACCCTATACATGTTATCTACTCTTACCTGTGTTGGTTATGCTGTCATGAGGTAACATATACCACCAAATCAATCACAAAATCACAGAATGGTTGAGGTTATAAGAAATTTTTGGAGCCCATTTGCTCTAACTTGCATGCTTAAGTAGTAACATGTGAACACAGTTGGCCAGGACCACATTCAAGCAGTTTTTGGATATCTTCAAGGTGGGAGACCCCCTAGGCTCCATCAGATGCACATGATGTGTATCTCTGTGTATACATGTTTACATGCAAATATTTTAGTGCTCCAAAACTTTTAGCCACTTCTCTCAGTATTTAGACTTCGACAGTGTAACATTTCTCAGCCATAATTGTAATCAGAAATGTCTTAGAGGCAACATATTGTGAAATGGGGTTTATTGTTGGGAGTCCCTAGCACATTCCTCCACAACCCTTTCATATTTTTACAAACTAAGCAAAATAGCCTGCAATGCTGCTAATGTTCAGTGAGCATGTCAGTTGATAGGAAAGAACATAGAAGATGGGAGAGTTATATGGACAAACATTTTGCTCTATGACAGGGAGTAGTAAAAGGTGTTGTCTAGGCACAGTTCTAACCAAAACCTCATAGAAACTGATCCAAAACATCCTGGAAGTGATAAGGCTGTTGTATTATGTGTTTTGTGAAGTATTACCGTGTTCCAAACCTTTCAAAACAAGCTGTAGTAATCCTTCATACTTAAGTCTTAATTGTATTCTTTCATACAGACTCTCTTCTCTGGAAAGAAAAGAGAGTGGTACATACTGCATGGCAGGAATGATCAGATTACCATCTCGATTTGCACAGGATCTTTATAGAATTACAGAGTTATGGAATGGCTTGAGTTGGAAGAGATCTTTAAAGCTGCAACCTCTTTGCAATGAGGAGGGACATCTTCAACTAGATAAGGATACTCAGAGCCCTCTCCAGCCTGACCTTGAATGTTTCTATAGTTAGTACAATATCTTTGGGCAATTTGTGCCAAGATTTCACCACTCTCATGGTAAAATCTTTCTTCCTTATATCTAGACTGAAACTATTCTCTTAGTTTAAAACTATTACACCTTGTCCTATTGTTACAGACTCTGCTAAAAAGTTCGTCCACATTATTCATATAGGCCTTTTATGTCTAATTCTTGTAGTGTTGAAAGGCTGCAATAAAGTCTCTCCAGAGCCTTCTCCTCTTCATCCTGAACAACCTAAACTTTCTTTCTATCCTGACAGGAGAGGTGCTCCAACCCTCTGATCATTTTCAACAGCTCTCCTCTGGAGCTGCTCTAACAAGTCCATGTCTTTCTTTTACTGAAGATCCCAGAACTGGATGCAGTGCTCTATGTGATGTGTCACCAGAGCATAGTCAACCTTCCTCAACATGCTGGCCACACTTCTTTTAGTGCTTCTCACTATACTGTTGGCTTTCTGGGCTGTGAGCACTCATTGCAAACTCATGTCCAGCTTTCATCCACCAGCACCCCCAAGTCCTTCTCCACAGTGTTGTTCTCATTCCATTTTTCCTCCAGTCTTCATTGGCACCGGGCATTTCCCCAACCCATGTGCAAGGTTTTGTTGTTGGCCTCATGAACTTCACACGAGCCCAGTTCTCAAGCTTGTCCAGGTCCCTCTGAACAGCATCTTGTCCCTCAGGCATGTCAACCACTCTGCTGAGTTTGGTGTCATCTGAAAATGTGCTGAGGATGCACTTGATTCTACTACCAAATAATATGTTAAACAGTACCAGTCCCAGCACAGGTCTCAGTGTTCAACTGATCCATTGAACAACTACCCTCTAGATGTGACCATCCAATTAATTCTCAATCCACCAAAAAGTCCATCCATCAAATCTGTGTCTCTCCAATTTAACCAGATGGATATTTTGGGGAACTGTGTCAAAGGCCTTACAGGAATCTAGATAGATGATGTTAGTAGCTCTTCCTTTGTCAACTGATGTAGTCACACCATTGAAGAGGGCTAGATTGGTCAGGCAAGACTTGGTTAAACCTTTTAAAACCTGATAGTCTGTTCCATTCCTAGCAATGATCCTCAAGTGGATGCTGGCCTCTGTATATTATGTAAGTATTGAAAAGAAACACGGGAAGAGACTAAAGAACGAGCATTTAGCTGGCAAGCATGTAATATCATTAACTATCTTGCAGGACTAATTCAGCGGACAGGTACTAAGTATACATTATGCACCAGACCACTCAATATTGCCTATGTCTTTGATGCTGTGTTCTTGATACAAAAGCAAATAATTTTATATTTACAATCCTTCAGGAACATTTACATCAAGACTTTCGCTAATAATTTCTGGCTTCCCCATTCCTGGCACCTTGAAGAGAAGACAGAACATACCAACAGCAAAACCAAATGATTTCATGTATGGACCTTCCTCTTCCTGTCCTTCAGGAATAAGGTTGATTTCAATGTATAGTTAACCCTGTAGTTCTAACTGTAATGATGATGATAGATTTAAGTTTTATTCAAGTTCAGGCTGAAAGTCCACCTGACATTTTCAGCTGAAAATTTTACCCTAGATATATAGACTCAGCATGCATCTATCTCCACATTGGTATGTTTTTATATTATACTTCCAGGAAAGTAAGGCTAAGCAAATTTTTTTTACAGGCAAAGCTGAAGATACTTGCTTACAATTGAATTAGGCATCTGAATTATTTAACACATCTATTGGATCTGAAATTTCCTGGTTTTCTATGAAAGACTTGCTTCAGATGTCTATCTCAAGGGTCCCTGGATTGCTAACACATAACACGTAGAGATAGAAATGTGCTATGGTGCATTACAGCACTGTGGCACCACTATACAGTCTTCTAGAAACAGCAGATATAGAGTTATTCTGGTACCTCTTGAAAATCAGTTTTACACTGAAACTGAACTGGTGACACCAGCATATAGTTTAAGATATATTTCTCTACCTGCAGATATCTATCTTAGCCTACCTTCTTTGACTCCCTGTATTGTCAATAGAAAAGGTTATGCACCTTCAGTGGACAATCCCAAGCAGTTAATAAGGATATTGCTTGGAGTCATATTCTTGAAAAAATAACTTCTTGTTCATTCCACAGTCACCTCTTTCATTCTCACTACTGCTGTCTAGGCAGTATCTTCTTCCTTCCCATGAAATGGGAAGGTCTGAATCATTTCACCTCAAGATACTTAATATCCAAGCTGGTCAGGCTTAGAAGAGATGTGGGCAATAAAGTCTGGAAAGGGATTTTTCTGATCAAAAGTGAGTTTTTACTTCAACAAGAAATAAATTGCATTGAATCCTCAAGATATTCTAACAGCTAGCTCTTCACAGCCTGTAAGGAGGATGTGTGTTACCAGCTCAGATCTATCTGCCTGGTTTTTTTTAGAAATCAGATTAGGCAAGTGAATATCTCACTGTCTTATTTTCCTTCACTGGCAAAAGTAAGCCCATTACTCCACCTAAACTAATAGCAGACTCCAGAACGAAGTATAGCTGTTGATATAGATATATGTGGTACTTAGGATGTAACAATGTTGTATTTCCAGATAAGGAAATAACAATGTCAATAATCCTAGAAAGAAACAAGGTATATGAAACAGTATTGCATAAAAGTCAGTGAGCTGGAAGATGGGACTTCTGTAAGCTTTGAGGAAATTGTCATTCTCATGGTGTCATTTATGTTTTGTATTAAGAGTATTTAGCCAAGAGTTTCTGCCTTCATCCTTTCCCAACAAAATAAATTAGTACTCCTATGAAACCAAAGCTATAATGTTGAAATGAGATGGAGACTGAGAGGACAGCCACAGATCTGCTTAGTACAGATTTCTGTTCCAGTAACTGAAACACTGTTTCTGTCTTGAATCGTTCCCAGTCGAGTTCTGTCAACGACAGACTTCTGGGCTAATTTCTTAAAAGGCATTTTTTGTTTTAGTTGCTCTCAGAAACAAATATACTCTGGAATAGCATCAAATCCATTGAGCTACCTGATCTTTCATTCTAGCTCCATGCAGAAAAGCTCTTTGTATCATGAGAAAAACATCCCTAGTCAACACTAAATAAAAGAAAGGATAAGCTTGTCATTTAACTGACACTTGTATGTGTCGGATAAATTCAAATTTGTGACAGTTTCGTCAACATCATATTGTTTTGTATCAATACATATTTGTTGGTCTGATACTCAGTTTTTACCTCTTTTGAAATATGTTAGAATCCAACCAGCCATAAGAGCAAAGGAGACCCAGGCACAAGGGGAGAATTAATAGCAAGAAAACAGAAAGATCATTCTTCATCTGCTGCTAATCAGTGTGGCTCTGCTAGTATTAATAGAACCAAGATAATTCCTGAAAAATGAGTCTAAGGAATACAAAGCTGTAATCTGGCTGTATTGGAAAGAAATATACTGTCCAGTTCAGAATGCAAAAGCAAGCAGAGAACACAGAGTTTTAACAGGCTTAGTTTTATTTCACAAAGAAAATTTATCCTAGTGCTGATAAGAAATCTCTCTATCTCTAACTATATTTACTAATTACCTACCTATATAGTGATGAAATATGTCCTTCTGTTTGTTTTGAACCTGCTATGTGTTCATTTTACTTGATATCTCCTGATTTTTTAGTATCCAATATGTGGTCTTACTGTATGAACTAATAACATTTTTCTGTTTTCTCCTTTTTTTTCCCCCATTAATTCATTGATGTCTTTCTTTTCACAGGAGTTTTGTTTTTCCCAGCATTTTGCCACTCTGCTTAAACTCTCCCTATTTGTGGCATTATGGAAGACCAGTCTTGCACATTTCACCAGCCTAAATCTGAAATTACAAGTATAATGCTGAAACTTTTGTTGAGATTCTGCCTGTGAAGCTAAAGCTATGTTACCTTGAAGAACAGAGAATAACTTCGCAACTTGTCCATATGATGGGAAACAAACTCCAACTTAAAAACAAAAACATCACCTATGCATACTTTCTGAGCTGATACAGCTGATTACAGTGAACTTTCAAAAAAATAATATTTCCCAGTAGCACCTGAGATATTCAAACACAGATGGGATTTGGCTACTTTGGCATTCACCATCAATTTCTTCTCCTAATACAATGAATAATTGTATTTTAAAGATTAGCATATTACAGTACCGAAAAAAACTTAATGTCTGATTACAGACATGGACAGCTAGAGTCAATCAGCTGAACCATCTACGAGTATGACTTTCTGGCCTAAGAGGAAATCAATTCAGAGAGTTTTAGTCAACCTTCATTGGAAAACAGGTAGGCAGGTAAGGAAAGAGCCTCAGGCTAGACCATCTGCCCACTTAAACCAGTATAGGCCACTGGTAGTCTATGTATGTACCAGGGAGGCTTTGTTACTTTGTAGTGACTCCCAAATCCAGACTGAGAAACACAAATTTGTTTATGTATGTCCTAAACTTCTTTGCAATGTGCTTTGGGAAATACTGCACTGCAGAACTGATTTTACAATAGTACAAGAGAGCTTTATGAAGCCTTTTTCTGTCTGCAGGCTATGCATCTTAAGGATTTGAGCAGCTTATGTGTTTAACTCTTACTTTTCAATGTTTGCCCACTTTGTAATTTTAAGAGACTTTCATTCTAAGGGAGAACTTTTGCTCCAACTTCCTAATCCTTTATCTCCATCCCCACACTACTTCTCTCCCTTTTCAGCATAGAAATCTTCCATAAGGGGTAAGAAAAGGCTTAAGCAAACTACAAGGAGGAAGAGGAGAGAGGATCCACCATGAAGGAATATCAGATCAGAGCAATATCTGAAGGGATATTATATCAGACCAGTGCAGCTTTACTTTAAGAAAACTGTTACCACTACTACATTCTCTTCCACCCAGGGCCTGTATCAGCAAATCTAGTCCTCATGAAACTGGTGTTTTTCTGAAGCAGTCACTGTGATGGTTTTCTGCTTAGAATACTACATGTGTCTGGTTTACAGAAATAACCTGGGATCATGATTTGTACTAAAAGCATTTTCACAAGAAAATCTCAGAATCACCATGAGTTCCCTCCTTCTCCCTCCAGTTCCTCATTTATCTCTTCTGACAGCTTCCTGCTTGTCTCTAGGGTACAGTTCTAGCCCAAATCGAATCAACTCAGAGCTACTTTGGAGAAGGTATTAAAATGTATAATGCTGTTGACATCATGTCTAACTCTCCAGCAAAATCTCAAACCACTTCTCCAAAACTCCTCTTCTGTGGAAAGCTACCACACAACTATAGAAAGAGGACAGCAATCATCTGAAGCTGATGCAAGAAAGAATATTTTCTCTAAAAGGTCTTTTTTGGCTGAAGTTATTTCTCAAGACAGTTTCCAAGTACAGCTAGAGATCTTCTTTAGCTCAGCAGGTGATCTATTAAGTCACATTTCTTCCACACATATCTTTAATTTTGAGTAATACCAACTCCTTGCAACGTCCTAGAGTAAGTAGTGCTCATTACCTCCCATAACTGATTCAGTGAGACAGAGCTCTGAGGTAGCCCTCATTGACCTTCTCATATAAGTTCCTCAGAAAGATTGCAAGACAGAACTAAGAAGCAACCAGGACTGTAAGACTCTTTTAAAGGAAACAAAAAACAAACAAATTAAAAAAAAACTAAGAAAAAAAAAATACGGGAAGCAAAATAGAAAGAAATAGACATAGACATGAACTTTCTCTCGTGTTCTTGCAGCTTGGTTCCCTCTCCCATATACGCTACTTGTAAGTCATAACCAATCTTGTTCATTTCCCTTCAGCCTCTAGCCTAAGCCTGTGTGTCTGACTCTGGGTCGGGTTCCTATTACCCATTGGAAATGTGTCACTGAAGTAGTCTCAAACTTTTCTCCAAAAGTGACCTGAGCCTTGGTTAAGGAAATATATCATGCACCTATAAGCATAACCATGCCGCCCTCTCTAGTGACCCACCTTTACTGGAATTCAGCAGCTTGAATAAAAGGATCAGACACCCGATTGTTTCTAGTTTTAAGGGTAGACAGATACTTTCACATTGAACTGTTTCTGGGAAGCTCCATGTTTTTCTGCAATATTGGCTCTCCACAGTAACTAATTCTCAAATACTATGAGAACATAGAATGGTAGGGTTGGACATGACCTAATCTGAAGAATTTTCCTGTCCTTCCTATTTTTTTACCCTCCGGGAAATAAAACATAACTGAATTCGCTGCATCTTACACAAGTGTTTGTATTCACAGATCTAGTAAGACAGTGTGGGAAAAAGCAAGGACAGTGAGACAGAGAGAGGGAAAGAAAACTGCAAAGTCTTGACTTGTTCCAGGAAAAAAAAAACTCTAAGCAGCTAGCAAAAATAAAATCACCTCTCCAGAATAGTCTTACGTGGAAATCTACATGCTTTTGAGTTGATAAACCATGGAATAAAAGCAGTTTTGCTGTCACAGTACAGACACGCCAGCTCAACTTTTATCTTTTTTATATTACTATTGTGTATTCAAGGTGAACTTTAGGTAAACTACTCCATTACAAAAATTATCTTCTATATTAGTACTGCATTTCTACTAGCACTGTGTGAATTTCTGCAGTTTTACATAAAAGCTACTTCAAGACCAGCAACATCTTTCTTCTGTTTCTGTCCACAGTCTGCAAAGACTACATGCTGCTAGTACCAAGTCTTCTGCCATTATACAGCCAGAGGTTTCTTTGATGAGAAATGCAGTCCCATGAAAGATCATTTAGTAGACTTTTTTTTTTTACAGAGGCAGAGGTTTAAAAACTGTATAAGTTGAAGCATCAGTTAGACTAATGAAAAAAAAAAAAATCCACTAGTCAAGTAGTATTTACACTTCCTTAGCCAAAAAAAAAAAAAAAAAAAACCAAGTGTTTTATTTCTGTTGAATCAAGAGGGCATCCCTCTCTATCAGATATTGGCAAAGGAAAGTTGTCTCTGCTTTCAGGGAGCAAAAATGAACACAAGGACCTACACGCTGTATTTTAACAAGAAAGCTTTACTATTATATTGCAGTTTTAAGTCCACCAGTGAATGTAAAGAGTGAGATTGACAAAGTGAAGACTTTATCACCTCCTAATGTTGAATGTGAAGTGTTAATGAAAGATTAATAGATATTATAAGCATGATTAGGATATTAATAAACATTATGGTTCATTTCCCTACCATTTGCAAAGCAGTGATAACTCAGATTTACAAGTAGTCTCCAAGTCTATTGAGTTTTATGAAACCATTATTTATGAAATCTAATATTAGTTACTTATTAAAGTTCTTATTAAAGAACTTTATTAAAGTTTTTTAAGAAGCTTGATTTTAATTCAAAATGTTTAACCAGAAAGATCTTCAAAACGAGGTATTTTAAACTCTAAATGCAATTTATTTGTCTGGGAAATGGACCTATGTATCTTTTAGATAGTTTTGAAAATCTCAGTCTAAGCACTTGGGACCACTAGAAGAGAAGGTTTTTTTTTTTATTTTAATGAGAAAAAAAAAATGTCCTTTTAAACCAGCTACCCAAAAGCTCTCAAAAAATCATTTAACATCACTAGATTGCACATAGCTGCACATTAAGAGAGAGATCTGTGAGTGCATTTCTAATCCCACGTTTCTGGTGGTTAAATTACACTTCTTTGAAGATACACATTTGTTTTTCTATCCTTTAAAAAACATAAAAAATAAAAAATGCATAAGGAGTGATTTACTGAACAGGATCTTATTTCATAATATAAGAAATTCATCTTAGGCAGCAGAGAGTCCTTATCTGGCTGATGTAGTAGTATGTTTTTATTAATCCATTTAGTAAAGATGAGATATTTTGTAACTGTTTATCAGATCTCTATTTATCTGAAAGAAGCAAATTATTTAAATCCTTATAGAAGTCAACTTAATGCAGTTTTGTTGCTAATGTCTTTAATTGTTCATTCTGGATAAATGCATTTTCCCTTATTCCTTTTTGTCATAGTGCAATGTATGTATTTCCCATCTTCAGATTTCTTTGTGAAATTTATTTCTTTTATGGTATATTATGGTCAAGGTAATGAAACCTAAATAAATTTGAACCACTCAGAGTTCTGCACATTGGAAAATAGGTATTGTTCTCCTTTTAAAAGGTGGGGGAGGAGGGGAGAATGGCAGGGTCGAGGATAAAGACAGTCATTTGAAGCAGTAAATTTAATTTAAATTTAATTTTGTCCTTTCTCATACCTCAGCCACATATCAAAGTTCTGAGCAGGTAGTTCAGAACACATCACTGCAGGTACAAGCCTACACAAGTGTCACTAAGCTTTTAATTTACATCAATAGTGAGGATCCTTTATCATCACCAATAACCACAATATGAAATATTAGCTTTTCCCTGAGATTATGGTATTTGCTGACTAGTCCTTCTTCAGTTAAAACTCAGTGAAACAGAAACTGCAGCTCTGTGCTACTGGTTTGTAATAGGCCTTTGAATTTCTTATTGTAGGAGGATGCAAAAATCCCCTCTAATAATTTTTTGTCAGCGTGGAAAACATGAGGCTTCATATACGTAGCTTCTTAGGACCAGACATAAAAGGCATAGTCACACAGACGTGGTGTGTAAGATGCACACCTTTATGTTGAAGATCTTTCTCCCAAGCCTTCCTAGCAGGGACATTCAGGGATACTTTTTGTAGAAAAGACCACTGAGGAGCACTTATTCATTGTTATTTATGACAAGCCTATCTGCTGCAGATTCATTTTGATAGACAAGATCTTTTGTCCTGGGGAGGAGAGAATTATAAATATTGTAATGGTCTCTCCTTGACAGATTGTCTACATTTTCAGTATTTTCAAAACCACAGTGAGATCATAAATATACTTTCAGACCTTAAATAGTCTTGAAGCAAAGTAAACAGCTAATTCTCTAAGCACTGCAGCCTGGTACCAAGAATAGTGGCATAAACTCTATCACAACAGTTTCAAATCCCTGGTAGACATGGCCCTGAGTATCTTGATCTAATTTGAAATTATGCCATCTTCAAGAAGGAGGTTGGATAAGGTTATCTCCAGAGGTCTCTTAAACCTAACCCTAACCCTAACCCACACACATATATACAAAATACTCAAATAGCTCAGGTTTGACTTGTAAAACTGTGGTTAGCACCTGCTAGATAAGGATTACTTTACAACAAAGAAACATTCATACACAGTAGAATGTAAAAAACCCAAAAAGAGTACTGCAAGATTTAGGTATTTTCAAATTGTCAACATTATTTCTACATCTCCTAATAGTCTGTCTTCAGTATTAATTACATTTAAGTCATGATACACAGTGTTGCAAACATGTCCCAGAGCCCTTCAGATGGAAATAGAAAAAAAATGCCTGCTGGTATAAGTGACACAACTACACAACCCATATTGACAAGATACACAATAGTAAGCCCAAGGAGAACACAGAGCTTTGGAAATATCTGTAACCAGATAGCAAGCCTTTTGTAAAACAGAGAGAGGAATTTGACAGCTGAATGCCCTGCTCAGAGCACCTGAAGTGCTAAGATAGTAGTCATGGTGAGATAAGAATATTGATTACAGGAGAGGAAAAAGTAAAAGGTAGAGCCACTCTGAAGATCTGTTACACAATTTGATTTCTTTTCTAGAAAATTAGGCTTTTATTTTCCATAATTCATGCAGCACTATCAATACTGTAGACATTATCTCAGTAGGATGGATTTCTTACCAAACAAATAGAATGAAAACCTGCAGAACACTACTGTAGCTGCAGCTGTTAGATTATACCTCTCTGGCTGCAGTCATGTGAATGGAGGCATAACACTTACTTAAGTCTTGCATAAACTAGTATCTTCCTTTGGATAGCAATATGGACAGGCAAGTCCTGTAGTATAGGCAATATAGGACTCTGACAGTCGTGTTATGAAAAAAATACACATTTTTGCTGGAAGATACTGTATTGTATAAAGGTAGATGGTTTCTACCACCACAAAGTTGGAGATATCCTTGGACTTGAGCTGACACCTCAGACAGAATCAGACAACAGTTATATTGCAGTCTTGTGGTCCAATTAGATGTTTGACCTTAAGTGATGGAGATGCCCCAATTCTCTACACATTCCATTTTTACTTTATTTCTTCCTTAAAGAAAAGAGAAAGTGAAGGTACTTTAAATATATCAATATTTTATATTTGCATGTTATCAGTGTGTTCATTTCAAAACAGCATTGTGGGTAGATAATGATTGTGTTCGGTTTTCATGTCTTAGCCTGAACAAAAACAGGTTAAAACCCCTAGACTACACGTGATCCAATTCCTCTCTCTGCCCTTTTCTCTCTGGCTAATAAACCTAGCTAGGGACTTTTCATGAATACAAGTATGCCATGTTATTATAAAACACAGTTGCCTTGTCACCTGTTTTTGCCTTGTCTCTCTCTAGTTTAACACTGTCAAAGAACCATTACAAACTGCACTCAGAGAAATTAAACAAAACATCATCACTTAGTCATCTGTTTAGAAAAATACTGTAAATGGCAAAATCTGGTTTTGAGGAAATTACTCTTATGTCCTTTGAATGTAGTTTGCATGTCAGTTCTCCTTAAAAATTATAGATGGGGTTTCCAAAAGCTTATTAGTATTTTCATCTGAACTTCTCAGGTGCATTCAGGCAGGAACAAATAAATAGTAAAGACTCAACAAGAGTATGTCTACTTTTTTCTGTTTTTTTCATAACCTATACTGCAAGAATAAGAAACAAACACATGGATTATTTTTTTTTATAGAAGGTGAACATTTTCTATGAAATAAATCGGTCTCATTAACAAGTCTTCCAAATCAGTCCTTTACTCCTCAGTCTGACCCAAATTCACAAGAAGTTTCTGTGGAAGCAGCATTCCAATCCAGAAAATTCAAAAGCAGTTAAACAGACTGAGATATAACACAAATTTTAGAAACCTCATCATGCAGTCTTGCAAGCCAAGTCAACAATTTAGCAACAGATTACCTTCTTTCCTTTATTTCCCTGCTCCTTGTCCTTGAGCGCTCAGTGCTACTTTATTTCTCCTTACTTTGTTCTCCCAGATCTCTGGTTTCCCAGATAGAAAGTAACCATCTTCTCATGCTCAATTATTGTTGACTGTAGACATATAGTTTAGTTAGTAAGCAAAATTGGGATCTCTAGACCACTGATACCTTGTGTAAGAAAAGCCACTGGATTATGAGGCATGACACTTGCAGCGATTAACCAACAAATGTTCTAGGCCAGCTGAACAGAATAAAGAGAATTGATGTGTATTAATGAAGAGATAAAAGACTTCATAGTTAAATGGTGATCTGTTAAGCCATTCTAAATGAGCTACATTAGACAATAACGTATACTGCTTTCACTTCTCTTAATTAAAGTAACCTATTAGACTGTAAAAGCTGGATTCTTTTCAATTAGGGAGTTGAGCTGTCATTGGCAACAATCTCTTTCCAGAATTTTACTTAGATAAAGAATAAGATCATGACATAAAGGATTTATATTAATTATGAAAAAGTGAACATGTGAAAATGAGTACAGTGTGTAATGGCATTGTTCAGGTTATGTGGTAGGATAAAATAAAATGTTGAAAAGATAAAAAGAAGCATTTAATAGTAATTGAAAATGTACCCATACTAATCAGGAAATTTTTGTGTAATTTTTTTCAAGTATCAAATGAAAAAATATGTCAAGAACAGGCTGATAATTAATTTTTAGTTGTTTAATCCTTGCATAAAAATTGTTTCATGCCTGGAAAACGAAAATCTGATTCCTGGGTTTTGACAGTTACCATTTTTAAACCAGACACTGATTTGTCCCCATACTTAAATTTGCATGAATAAATACTTTCCACCATTTTCTTATTGCTGAGGCACATTTCTTTTGCTAAAGACACGTTGAAAATTAAATCTAAAAAAAAAAAAAAAAAAGTGCTATCCGTGAATTTCTCAGTGCTGTGGAATAAAAAATTTTTAAATCTTCATGTAATGTAAGATGTGCTTTCTCTATTTACTATCTACCTTGTAAACCGCACTATATCTCCTAGAGTAATTGATTGGCCTCAGTAAATTTTGTAAACACATTGAATTACTATCTAATTAGCAGAAGAACCATTAAAATTGAGATTTCTTGTTTTGTCTAAGGAAAAGGGAATATCCAACTCAGTATGAAAGCTGTCTGTCACAGTGAACATTTTCAAATGAGCTTAAACTGTCAAAGTCAGTTGATATCAAAATTGTTCGTGATACAAAACTGGGAAGTTCTTCAAAGTAAGTTGTGTTGTTTTACACAATCACGTTGTTAGCTGTACCCTAATTTTACATATTCTCTCCCAACCATGATTTCTTTTCCTAGTTAACAGTCCTCCTCTTCAAAAGCTTCCTTTTTCTTTCATGAGAGGAAAGGACTGCAGATGCAAACAGTAGCTCATACTTGATAATCTTTACTTAGTCAATATGATCTACATGTGGTTTACTTTGTTGTGTCTGATTTTTGTTGCTTGGAGATATTTTCACATTTAATGATGAGCAAAGGGTTTGTAGCAATTTGAGTTTAAATCATGAAGAAGTGAACAGTTCATTTTAGGAAATTTTTAAACAAAGTACTGTTGATTTTTTTTTCTTTTTTTATACAAAAAAATCAGTTCATATTTTTAATTATTCAAATTCCTTTCACTTCAAACACATAATTGTAGAATACTAGGTTGGAAGGGACCTCAAGGATTATTTGATCCATCCTTTCTTGACAAAAGCATGGTCCAGACAAAAAAAACAAGCACCCTGTCCAGATGGATCTTAAAAGTGCGCAGTGTTGGAGAATTCACCACTTCCCTAGGGAGATTATTCCAGTGGCTTCCTGCTCTTATTGTGAAAGAGAGTTTCTTCTTGCTTTCAATTGGAATCTCTCTAGGATTAGCTCGTACCCGTTACCACTTGACCCTTTCCATGTGACTCCTTGTAGAAAGAAAGTCTCCATCTTCTCTTTAAACACTCTTTAAATATTGGAATATGGTGAGAAGACCTTCCCTAAACCTTCTCAATGCTAAACAAACCCAATTCTCTCAGCCTTTCCTCATATGGCAGGCTTCTCAGTCCTTTGATCATCTTTGTGGTCCCTCACTGGGCCTTCTCCAGACTGTCAATGTTTTTTTTTTGCAAAGCGTAGAAAAAAATGAACACAGTATTCCAGGTGCAGCCTGACAAGGGCCGAGGGGGTGGGATAATGACTTCTTTATGTGTAATGGTGATGTCCTTACTGGTGCAGTCCAATGTCCTGCTGGCTTTCTTTGCTGCAGCAACACACTGTGTGCTCATATTAGGCTTGTTTGTCCCCCAGCTCTCTTTCCATAGAGCTGGGTAAATTGCTGCCTGTGCCCCACTCCTGGATTATGTTTTCCCAGGTAGGAAAACCTTACATTTGCCTCTGTTGAACTTCATATGGTTCTTGTTATCCCACAACAAAAATTACAGTCATTCTGTAGCTGACTCCATTGAAACTGGGAACATTCACATCAGCTGAAAAGTCCCTTCTCCCTCATTCAGTGTATTAATGTAACAGAGAAAATAGGTTTGCTTCACTGAAAACCAAACGTCACGAGTAAAAAAGAAAAATATCCCTTGACTTCCCAGTCTTAGAAAATCATGCTTGTATTCCACAAAATAGTTTTTATTTGGGTTACTAGGTTGAGGGTGGTTGGTTCACTTATGCTTACAACTTCAAAGGTTCTGCAATTATTAATTTCTACTACACTAGTGATACTACTTACCATGAACATGTGGAAATGGCAGGTCAGAGAGTAACCCAGTCATAACCTGGCTTACAATGTGAAAAGAATTTTTTGGCATTACTTCAGAAGGTGAAGGAAAAGAGTTAAAGTTTAACTCCTTCTTCAAAAAACATACAGCAGGACTACTCCATTTATATTGATGTCTTCTGGGATTTCTTGTCTAGGTATATTAAGGAGGAAGTGTATTTAGAAATTTCCTGAATAAGATACAGTTTATACATTTGTTGCAATTACTGGAGAGAACAGGGGGGGAAGAAATCACAAAAAAAGCCCAAAAAAAATGAACAAACAAATAAAATCATCTGCTTGAAAACCTGAATATATTATGGATATATCACATAGGAGTCCTGATGAGGTCTGGATAAAATGAACAATAATCACGACTGCCTGTAACAGAGCACAGACACAAATTCTGATCAGAGTGACTTGAAAAGGATTCAGAATTCCACAGAAGGATAAACATACGTGTTCCACCTGGTTCAAGGTGAAACAAAGTAATCAATTATTCCCTTCCTGATAGCTATCTGGACCTCATGTATTAATTAAGTATCAACTGTTTTGCTAAATTCCCTTGTTATCTGAGGATAAGCCCTATGCATCATCCACTGCTCTCATTACACTTGATATTTAAATGTATTGGGAAAGGCATAGGTTGGTTTGGATTTTTTAGGAATACACAACAATCATGTTCAGGAAACACAAAACTATTGGGATCATGGCACACAAGAGCCAATAAAGCACATTGAAAAAAGCTGGCTATGGCTGAGATAGAGTTCATTTTCTTCCTAGTTGCTGGTACCAGACCAGGTTTTGGATTTGTACTGGAAACAGTGCTGGCAACATAGGAATGTGTGGATTATTGCTGATTGTGCTTGTACAGCATCAAGGTCTTTTCTGCTTCTCATCCTACCTGACAGCAAGTGGACTGGGGAGACACAAGAAGCTGGGAGGGANCTTATTATGATATAATAGTTATATCTTATTTCATTTTAGTTAGTAAACAGTTCTTACCTCAACCCACAAGTTTTATTTTTTTTTCCTTGTTTCTCCTCCTCATCCCACTGGGAGGTTGATAGTAAGTGAACAGCTGCCTGGTTCTTAGTTGCTGGCTGGAGTTAAACCTCAAGAAGTAGAAAAAATACATAAGATTTTGTAAGCATTTACAGTTTTAATCACCTTCTTTCTTTCCTTCTCTCTCTCCCTCTCTTACTTTTTTACCTTCTTTTGAAGAGCCCTTCTGACTGCAACACTAATTGTTGAGAAGAAGCAAAATTTGTGAAATTATGTTTCTCTGAAAAAGTGGACATGACATACCCTTTTGAAACTAAAATGTTTTGCTAAAAAGGCAAGTATTTTAATTATATCCCTGTGTAAGATCTGTCATCAGGTCCTAAAATACATCAACCTCCAACTGCAGGGCCTGGACAGTGGACATCTTAACAGCAGAACCAGACCATAGGTAGCTCTGATTGGACTGTGAGCCCATTGTCAGTACTTATAGTAGCAGGCTAAGAGAAAAGTTTTGCCTGTTTTGGAACATTTCTAGGCTATTTCTACACACAGACTTGGGGACTTTTTTCATTATCTTACTCAAAATACTGTCTTTTTTAAGCTGTGGACTGAAATGGGGGATTTAGTAAGAGTTATGTAAAAAATATTTCTCATTTATGTCTGTTTCTTTAGGATTAGTGTTTAAACTACATTTTTGCCTCTTATTTGTGCTTTCTCACTTTCTCTTGTCAAAACTGTTGAACACACAATGGTAGCAAGAAACGTATATTTAGTAAACTTGATTTTGAAAACTTCATTTTTCTCCCAGGATTATTCTAAATAGCATATTCTAATCACTTAAATGTATTGTGCTGCAGTTTGAAATGGCTTATTCTCCCCCTTTAGGAATCTTAAACCATGAAAGTATGAAGTAAAAGAACCATTTTCATGGACCAAAATATTCAAGATTTTTGTAGTTCTACTAAAAGTCTTTGCCACAGAAATGAGAGGTTGGGACTTATTTCACTTTCCCACATCAACTCACAAAGCCTGCCTGGCTGCAATATAGTCTTGGAGGATCCCTTCCAAACCTTAAGATTCTGTGATTCTTTGATGTGCCTCACCCTAAATTGATGATTTCTTCACTTCAATGGCTACATTGAGAGAACACGCATGAGGCAGTCTAGATTCCTAATCTACACCATTGCCTTAGGCTGTATAAATATATTCCCTGATCCTCAAAGTCTCGCACACTTGATTGTGTCATCCTTTGCTACACTAACTGGTTTTCCTAATTCTTTTCCCACAATCTTCTGCAAAAGTTTTGGGATAGCTACAAGATATTCATTCCCTGAACTCCAAGACTAAATTGATCCATTCCCACTGCTTTGCCTTAGAAGTACACTCAGATATATGGGAGGCAATATCTCAGGCAATATCCTGAACACACATCCAGCCTTAGCATCGTATCTCATGTAAGTAAATCCACAGTTAAAGTTCCAGTGCATGTTTTGGCCTTGGTCTTTATCTGTGTTACCAGAATGATGCTTTATTTCTTCATCAGTCAGAGTGTCATCACAAATTATAACCTACCGTGGTCATGGTGCTTTATATTGTCTATATCTCTGACTCATTAGAAAATTAGTTAATAGCAAGGAAGCATCCAAAGTGAATCTGGACTCTCATTTACAAAACATCTTTAAATGGAGAAGTTCAAGAACTGTTGCTAACTCCAGTTAATAGTTTCTGTTTACTTCTGCCTCTAAATTTTAATCTATTCCTTTTTGCAGAACAGCTTACAAATCTTTGCACCTACTATGATTCCTTATTGATTTAAATAAGTACTTAATGGGTTTTAACAGGCATTTTGGTCTTGTTAATGTGAGCACATCAGGTGCATAACTAATTTAAGAAATGTAGAAGACATTTATGATCCTGGACAGAGCATTTATGCTGCTTGATAGACATTCATGCTGGTGATGCAGAGTCCTGCATCTCAGGA
>WBNH01005845.1:743-23714 GCA_013401255.1 Urocolius indicus
AGGCAACTAGTTATATGATTACATGACAATTCCGGCAGAAAAAATGATCATACTGCAGACAGGTTCAAAAAGCCGTCAGATGCAAACAAAGTAACAAAATCCTTAACAATTTGAAAACTTCCTCCTGACTCTGGTTATATCTTTGACATTGAGTATGTGAACAAATGTAATGCACAAGACTAAATCGAGCACAGACAAGAGTATAAACAATGCTTTTATACCTAATCTAACATACTTACTTTGATTCCAATTACATAATTCTAACATAGAAGATTTATATGCTTAACAGCAAGCACATTTAGTGTTACGTGTGTATTTGTACATATTTAATTTATCAATACTAATGAGATTTATTACAGTCATAATGCATGAATTTTTATAAAAATATTAATCCAATATACTAATTCATCAAAATTAAAATAATCTTACACATTTTAGCCAAAGACAGAAGGGAAATTTTGAGGTACCTAACAGTGATTTTTGTAGTTATTTGACTTTACTGAAATAGAAGACTTATAGCCTAAGGACTCAGAATTCTAAAAAGTTGTACCAATTTCTGAAAGATTTTTCATTGTTTTTCGGATACCAGTAATAATTTAAGAAATAATCTTTATAAACAAAAGTATATTGATATCACTATAAAGAGGAAAATTAATTTGTGAAATTTAGAGAGAAGTCACTGAGTACTTCAAAGCAAACATTAAATCTTTGGTAAAAAAAAAATCAAAAAAATGAAAAACAACCCAAGAAAACAAACATCAAACATGAGAAGGACTTAACATCATCTTTAGATATTAAAACAATCTTTCTTCTTTCTCTCTCTCTTCTCTCTTTTCTCTCTCTCTCTACATTTGTCCTAAATTTGACCTAAGTACAGTCTTATTGACGACTTATTCTGTATTACTCATCTATCGTCAAGAGTATCAGTCACAAATTTTCTATTTGCATTCCTGATACTTTCTTGTTGGTAGCCTTTTACGTTACAAAAAAGTAGGGAACTGCAGATGTTGATATTAATATTAATACTTAACTTTAGTGTAATGCATATTTTACTGCTTTGTAGAGGTTACAGAACTGATGTTGAGAGTTGTTATGTCAGTCTAGGTTCTTTATTAATTATTGTGCTTAATAGAAAAGAGGAAATATACTAAAATAACCCTTTGTTTCTATAAGGAATAATTCTCTCTCCGTGCACTTGTATGTTTTCTGTTAGTAAGAGATACACACATGCATACTAGAGACATGCAGCTCTATTTATTTCCAGTAAACAACATGTTGTGTTTTACAGGAAAAAATCCACCATGAAAATGGATAACTACTAACACTTCTATTCTGTTACTGTACAATTTAACAGGATGTTATTAATTTCCTGCTGGACACACTTGTTAAACTATGTCTATTCCATGCTACCTTTGGCCAAACACCCATAATCTAGTTGCTGTAACAATATGGACCTGTACTGAATGTTTAATGATCACACATCTTACATGAGCATAATACTGTGGAAAATATTTCAAAAAATTTAGCTTATTTGTCTTCCTACTACCTGGAGCCAGTGAGCATTTTTTATTTTGTTATACAATTGGAGAGATTTAAATGAACAGAGTTTTACAGAAAGGTGCAAGAGGAGTTGGCAACAGAGTCAGAATCAAAGCTTAGGAACACCTGGAATTTGTAACTACTGATGAAAGGTGACTCAAATTAATTTTGGGTTTTTTATTCCTCTGGAGCAGCTGAGCAAGTCATACTTTTTCTCCCCATGTAGTACTGATTACACAGTGCAGGAGATTTCCAAACAGATATGAGTGCTAACATGTGTAAACACAGACAGTTCAACCATCTGTGGGCTTTGCATCATGGAAGGCTTAAAAAAAAACCTCTCGTAAAAGCAGCTAAGAAAACCCAATAGCTCTGATAACTAGATATTCCATGGAGGATTTTGTTGTTCCTGCCACTCAGAGACAATATATCTAGTTTCTCTATATGTCTTTTTCTACTACATATTTCCTAGAGAGCAAGAAAGGGAAAATACGCCAGGCAATGAAGTTCCATACTGTCAGGAACTAGTGTTTTCAACCAATGTAGTATGAGACAATCCCTTGGGAAGTCCTCCACAACTGTGCTACCTTATTATAGACTGCCTGTGCTTTGTAGAAATATTAAAAAAACTTCACGAAGTGCTCAACAATAAAGACGTGGGACCTGATTGACCAGAAATCCTAAGATGTCTGAAACAGCATCCTCAAAAGACCATGATTCTCTGTCCTCATGGGACAAAGAACAAAATATCGGAATGTTTCGGAGTTTTAGTCTCTCTTTTTTCTTTTTTTCTTCTTTTTTAAAATCTATCATTGAACTTATCAAATAGCAAACATTGTATATAAAATATTGCTTTCTCAAAAATGTTAGGCAACAACTGAAACACACTCTAAAGGCAACAAATGAACTGCATTATGTTTCTAGGACTAAATTAGATACTAGTTTTTTATCTAGCTCCTATAACCTTGAGAAATTATTTCTTCAATTAATAACAAAGTTCATTAATAGTTGATAAAGCACCTATTTGAGGAAAAGAAATTATTTTTATTGCAGTTTTCAGTAAACATTGAGGCTGTTTTCATTCCTGTGGAGTGCTGACGTATATGTACTTCATATATAACTTGCTGCCTCCTACATACACATGAAATGGGAAAATGTGGAGATTATTTTGACCAGAAATGAGGTATACCATCATTCATTGTAGCTTTAACTCCTCATCCTGGGTTTGGAATGGATAGGGATAACCCTCTGCAGAGGCCACAAGGGGCTCTGTGGCTGCTCGGTGGGTCGGGACTGCACGTGGTGCTGTTAGCACTGAGTAGTGGCAGCAGCCGGCATGCACACTTCTGCTGCTCTTTTGCTGCCTTTACGGCTGCTTGTACTCTCCTTGTGCTGTTCTATTGAATTGCTCTCACCTCAAAAAACTTTGCCTTTTCCTGCTGATTCTCCTCTCCATCCGGCCAAGGTGGGGAGGAGCGAGTGACTCTGTGGTTTGGTTATTGTCCACTGGGTTTAAACCACAACAGTAGCATAATGATTATAATGCTTAGCATTGTAAGTGTTGCTCAAAAGTAAGGGTTAAAGAGCTAACACCTTCTCTTTCGATATCATGGTTTTTACATGTAGCCCTTTCATGTTGCATTCCTTTTAATAACAAATTCTGTCCCTACACTGAAACACATATATATATTAATACAACACACAGCATACATGCTCCCTAACATTCTGAAGTGCAATCACCATAGAAATATTCTGTCTTCTCTCCTCAGTCTTCTGGGTCTTCTCTCCTCAGTCTTTCCCTAAGTGTTGTACTCTAGTACAACAGAAAGACACTGATGGAAGCATCCCAGTCACAGATTTACAAGTGAAAGGAAAAGACAAATTGCCTCTTTCTCAAATTTGCACATTTTGTTGAGGCAGAGGATACTATTTTATTGATCTTCTTTGTCCACTTTCCACTGCCTTTTCTTGACTGTCAGATATTATTCCCTCCCTTCATCTCTGAAAAGAAGTGATTTACTGCTCTGTTTAGTCACAAAAAGAAAAAAAAAATCTTTTCTATTGAAGTAGTTTCACTGGTGCAGCAAAGAATGTTGGCTTCTCCCAGGAAAAAAGTGCCAACATGAGTATGACTCAGTGATTTGGAAAGGAAGAATCCTATGCTCTGGTCCCCACTGACCCAGTTTTTCATGTTTCTTTCATTAAATGAATATCACATGAAACAAAAGAAGAAAAAAAAAAAAGTTTTCTGTTGAGTCTAGTAGCTTAAGTAAAGAGGATTTTAAGATTTTAAGTTCAGCATGGCCCTTAAAGAGTTGATTATCAAGAAGTGCATCATTTTATGATGGTAATAGACCCTAACAAAACACTTAGTTGATATACCGATGATTTGGGAAAAAAAGATACTGTGACAGTCATCCTGTTTAGCAATGCTATGTTTATTTTCATGAAAGTTGGCATATACCTCAGAAAAACTAATACCACTTGACTCTTGAAAGAATTCTTCTGTCAGATTAAAAAAGAAAAAAAAATCTCCAACCTGAAACTAGGGGAAGACAGGAAAAAAAAAATATCAAGGAAAATTATTATAAAAAATAAATAGTCCTAGAAAAAAATTATGTTGAAATCTTTTTATTAGTTGGGTTAGCAGTGTTCTGCTATTAATACAAACTTCACATTCTCAGGAGCTGAAGTAAATTTTAAATTTCTTTAATACAACATTAAGACAGAGACAGTTTCAGAAAAGCTTGCACTAAAGACAATTAGGTTGTGTCTTTCTAGTGTAGTAAAAAAACTAGAATATCTTTCATGGATCTATGCTATAAGAGGAATTAAGTTTGATGTATAATAAACAGACAATGTTGAATGTATCATTTATGAGGAGAACATTCCTAAACAAAGATCTATATCGTTCGTTTCAGTGTGGTGAGTTCACCTTGGCTGGACACCTGGTGCTCATCAAATTATTTTTCTTTCCCTTGGCTGGCTGGATAAGGTAGAGAAAATATAACAAAAGGCTCAGAGGTTGCAATAAGAAGGGGGAGATCACTTGGCAATTACCATTATAGACAAAACAGTTTCACCTTAGGGAAATTAGTTTAATTTGTTACCAATCAAATCCAAGTAAGGTCATGAGAAATAAACTGACATCTTAAAAACATTTTCCTTCCACCTCTCCTGTCTTCCCAGGACTACTTTTACTTCCAAATTCTCTCCTTCTTCCCACAAAGTGGTTTCCACAAAGGAGGACAGGGAATGGGGGTTACATCAGTTCATCAAACATTTTTCTCTGCTTGCTTCTTACTCTCAATGGGAGGACTCCTCACAGTCTTCCCCTGCTTCAGTGTGAGGTCCCTTACATGGGAGACAGGTTTCCATGAACTTTTCCTTTATGAGTCCTTCCCATGGGCTGCAGTTCATGAACTGCTTCAGCATGAGTACAGTCCTTGAGGAACAGATGACTGCTCCTGTATAGGTTCTCCATGGAGTCAGGAGTCCTGACAGCAAGCCTAATCTATCATGGCTCCTCTCTCTACAGGTACACAGGTCCCTCCAGGAGCCTGCTCCCTTCCCACAGAATCACAGCTTCCTTTGGGCACTCCCCCGCTCCAGCGTGGGCTCCTCCCTGGGCTGCAGGTGGGTCTCTGCTCCTCCATGGCTGCAGGGGCAGGACCTGCCTCAACATGGGCTGCACCATGGACTGCAGGGAAATCTCTGCTCCAGTCTGGAGCAACTTTTCCCTTCCTTCTTAACTGACCTCAGTGTCTACAGAGTTGTTACTGTTCTCAAGTATTCTCCTCTCTTCCAGCTGCTATTGTGTGGCAGTTTTTGCCTTTCTTTAATTACATTATCCCAGAGATGCTAACACCACAACCTCTGCCAGCAATGAGTCCATATGGGAGGTACTGACATTGGCTCTACTCAGACATAGGGGAAGCTTCTAGCAGCTTCTCACAGAAGTTACTCCTGTAGCCCTCCTTGCTACCAAAAGCCTGCCAGGCATATACAATAATACGGAGAATATGTCTTTGTTCATGATGCATTAATTACAGTACAAACCAGCTCACTGACAAATACTGCCTTCTGATTTTGAAGGTGAACATTTCAAACCATTATATGTTTCTTAATATTTCTTAAGAATGTGGGCTACGCTAAGCATCTCATAGATATTGGAAATATCTAAAAGATATTGGGAATATGAAGCATTACAAAGGAAGAGGTAAGAGTTATTTCTATTTTTTTTTCTCCCATAAAGATGGAAGATTTCTGCCCCTACACCCAGAATAAAATGACCATGGGCGGGGCGAGGGAGAGTGTAATAGATCAGTAAGATGGGTTATATTGCTTTTTAAAAAGCTCAATTTCAGATCTACAAACTCTTCAAGTAAAGACTTTAAATCCAAATCTGTAAGCCTGGGTCTGGATTTTTCAAGGAAATCAAGACTTCTTATGAACTAATTGAAGTTGTAATAACATTTAGAAAGTAATATAGAAGAATCATATGAATAAGAAAAAAAAACACAGGAAAAAGTGAAAACAAAATAATACATAATGTCTTTGTGTTAGTAGAATAAACCATATCTTTATATAGAAACACTGTGCAGGTCGGGAATTAAAAAGATAGGAATATACCTGTGACCATTGCTAAGAAGGATAGGAACATAAGGTGGAGTAAAACGAATATGTCATAAATCAAAGATTCATGTAGATTGGAAGGGATCTGCACTTCAGCTAGTCCAAATCACTGCTCAAGTCAGGAACATTTAATGAAGTACTTATTGCTTTGTCTTGTGAAGTTGGATGGAGATCCATGTGTTTCTCTGGCCAGCCAGAGTTTGACTACTCTCCTAGTAAGCTTTTTTTTTNCTCAACATTACCTCTTAATCTTAAAGTGACTGCTGGTAATTTGATATCCTCCAAAATGTGGGATGAGGAAACAAGTGTAATAGCAAAGTTGTTTACCATAATGGAATCAATATAGACATACACCCTTACTTTGGAATGTCATGTTTGTTTTATAAGTTTGGACTACATGAAGAAAAGAGAGAACAAATGAGGAAACATACACTTTGCAAAAGCAATTAAAATATTAGTTTGCTGATTTCTGGGCAGCCTAAAAATCATAAGATCATGGAGTCGTAGAATGGTGGGTCTTGCTACAAAATTCTTCTACAAAATAGAATAAAGCCACTTAAGTTGCCATTATAATGCAATTAGCCTGACTTTACAAAGTATTAGGACAACTTGAACAATCATAAAGTCAAACACTATTAATCCAGCTTGATTAAATAGATTTTGAAGTCCTCAGCAGAGTCAGAAAATTTACAAGGTTAAATTTAAAAGTGTGGCTTTTCTAATGGATACTGTCAAAACACAAGGAGTAGAGGAAAGCGAAATTGTCAAGCATTCATAAAGAATGGTATGTAGAATCTCTTTAAGTTGGAAATTCACTTTTAAAAAATTATCTTGATCTACTCTTTCAAGTAAAATGACAAATATATATTGAAAAATTATTTTGACATCAGGACAAAGTTAAGGAAACTATTATATTTGAGACATGATCAATATGTCAACATATGGAACCATCCCATACACCAGTACAGGCTGGGAGTTGACCTGCTGGAGAGCAGCTCTCCAGAGAGACCTGGGAATCCTGGTTGATAATAAAGTAACCATGAGCCAGTAATGCGCCCTTGTGGGCAAGAAGGCCAGTGGCATCCTGGCACTCATCAAGAAGAGTGTAGCCAGCAGATCAAGGGAGGTACTCCTCCCCACCTTTACTCTGCCGTGGTGAGGTCTTATCCAATGCCTTTCCAGGGTTGGAGGTGAAGCACCATAGTTATTAAAAAATGATGGAGAGCAGTTCAACAACCACATCAGTCAGTTCCCTCAGCACTTTCAGATACATCCCATCAGAACCCATTGACTTACGAGTGTTAAGCTTGGCCAACAAGTCTTTAACCTTTTACTCTTGCACCCTTGCTGGAGTGGGCTTCTCAAGGGCCAGCCTTGNAAAACACAGGAAAAAGTGAAAACAAAATAATACATAATGTCTTTGTGTTAGTAGAATAAACCATATCTTTATATAGAAACACTGTGCAGGTCGGGAATTAAAAAGATAGGAATATACCTGTGACCATTGCTAAGAAGGATAGGAACATAAGGTGGAGTAAAACGAATATGTCATAAATCAAAGATTCATGTAGATTGGAAGGGATCTGCACTTCAGCTAGTCCAAATCACTGCTCAAGTCAGGAACATTTAATGAAGTACTTATTGCTTTGTCTTGTGAAGTTGGATGGAGATCCATGTGTTTCTCTGGCCAGCCAGAGTTTGACTACTCTCCTAGTAAGCTTTTTTTTTTCACTCGTATCTGCAGAGAATTCCTTTGTGCTGTCATCAAGCACTTCTGAGAAAAAAATTATCTCTCTCTTTTAGTCTCTCATCTGGCAGAGAAATCCTTTCCTCTCCGCTTTCCCAGGCTGAACCAGTTCAACACCCACCAACTCCCTCTGTGCACCCTGTACCCCAGCCCTGATATTCTCAAGGACTTGGCACTGGATTTATTGCCATAGATCAGGACAAGTCCTAACCTGTGTGCTTCCTGTCACTGTCACATTAATTTTCTTGATGCAAATTTTCTCAAACATAGAAACAAATAAGGTAAGTCATCTTAATTTATTGAAAGTTCAAGGTTAAGCTAATGCTGCAGAGCAAGACCATTCCCTCTGAAATATTCATTATCTCAACATTACCTCTTAATCTTAAAGTGACTGCTGGTAATTTGATATCCTCCAAAATGTGGGATGAGGAAACAAGTGTAATAGCAAAGTTGTTTACCATAATGGAATCAATATAGACATACACCCTTACTTTGGAATGTCATGTTTGTTTTATAAGTTTGGACTACATGAAGAAAAGAGAGAACAAATGAGGAAACATACACTTTGCAAAAGCAATTAAAATATTAGTTTGCTGATTTCTGGGCAGCCTAAAAATCATAAGATCATGGAGTCGTAGAATGGTGGGTCTTGCTACAAAATTCTTCTACAAAATAGAATAAAGCCACTTAAGTTGCCATTATAATGCAATTAGCCTGACTTTACAAAGTATTAGGACAACTTGAACAATCATAAAGTCAAACACTATTAATCCAGCTTGATTAAATAGATTTTGAAGTCCTCAGCAGAGTCAGAAAATTTACAAGGTTAAATTTAAAAGTGTGGCTTTTCTAATGGATACTGTCAAAACACAAGGAGTAGAGGAAAGCGAAATTGTCAAGCATTCATAAAGAATGGTATGTAGAATCTCTTTAAGTTGGAAATTCACTTTTAAAAAATTATCTTGATCTACTCTTTCAAGTAAAATGACAAATATATATTGAAAAATTATTTTGACATCAGGACAAAGTTAAGGAAACTATTATATTTGAGACATGATCAATATGTCAACATATGGAACCATCCCATACACCAGTACAGGCTGGGAGTTGACCTGCTGGAGAGCAGCTCTCCAGAGAGACCTGGGAATCCTGGTTGATAATAAAGTAACCATGAGCCAGTAATGCGCCCTTGTGGGCAAGAAGGCCAGTGGCATCCTGGCACTCATCAAGAAGAGTGTAGCCAGCAGATCAAGGGAGGTACTCCTCCCCACCTTTACTCTGCCGTGGTGAGGTCTTATCCAATGCCTTTCCAGGGTTGGAGGTGAAGCACCATAGTTATTAAAAAATGATGGAGAGCAGTTCAACAACCACATCAGTCAGTTCCCTCAGCACTTTCAGATACATCCCATCAGAACCCATTGACTTACGAGTGTTAAGCTTGGCCAACAAGTCTTTAACCTTTTACTCTTGCACCCTTGCTGGAGTGGGCTTCTCAAGGGCCAGCCTTGGCTCTAAAGACTGAAGCAAAGAAAGCATTCAGTAGTTTGGCCTTCTCTGCATCATCTGTCACCAGAGCACCCTCTGTGTTCAGCAGTGGGCCCACTTTCCCCCAAATCTTCCTATTATCTGATGGACCAAATATACTTCATAAATATCATTACGACAATAAAACTTAGTCACTTTAGTCAAGTCAAGAACTGGACCAAAATATCTAGACTGGTTTTGAATGCAGAATTAACACTCATGTTTTCAATAATCCACTCAAATTCAATATTTAGATTCATACCCATATGCAAATTTAATGTCTAGTGGTGAACTCGCCAAAACAACACTGTTCAGACTTTTGGTGGTCACCCAAAAAGTCTCATGAATCTATTAATGTCACTCCCAAAAGGCTCGTGAAAGGACAGGGAAGAAAAGTGAAAGGAAGAAAAAAACCCTTGCATATGGAGAGCTGACATTGTGTAACAGTTTCTGAAGGTGGATATGTGGTCATTTTATTTTCTTCAACCATAAGCAGCCTTAACTACGTGATTCTTATTCATAACAGTACATTTAGTTTTTGTACAAAGCAGAAATTAATAATATCTAAAAGTTAAATAATCCATTAATTTGTTTCCTTCCAGCTACCAAACACCACCAAGGAGAAGATCTCTGGATTATTTTTAAAGGTGAAGTGGCCCTTCAATAATAAAACTCTGAGTAACTCTGCTCTAGAAAAACAATTATCAACCATGAGTGCTTTTGAGAGGACAGAAATGTTGGCTAACATTGTATTTTTACCCAATGTCCTCTATCCTAGATATATAATTTGGTAAAAGATTTAATACTTTTCCTGAAACTGAAAGGCATACTGAATTACCTATTCATTTCCATTTAACCAGCATGATTAATGTATTTATTAAATTAGTTTGAATTTTAAATACTACAGTGCAGGAGTATATTAATTAAATTTAATTAGAGTAATCTTATCTTCTACAATACTTCTCACTCATTTTCCCTTTATGTTTGCTTATTGAAAAACCTCTGCCATAAGATAATATGCTTATAAGTGCTGGACTACGTATTTTATCCCCCTACTTTTCCTGACGTAGCCCTGCTGATATAATTGCAACAGACAAGACTGTCTATGCCTGAGAGGAAAATGTGATCCAAAAACAATGGCAGTTATCAGTCAAATGTTAAAAGCAGCTTTCAGAATGAAAACCCCACTTGACCTTGAGTCCAGAAGCTGGCCAACTTAGGGGCAACCGTCAGTTTGGTGATATCCCTTGATGAGTATCCACTGAGAGCTTCTACGTGCATAAGCAAAAAAGAAATCTCACACTGCTTCTAGGGACCCAGCAGAGTGATAGATACCACATCCTTGACAAATCCATTCCAAATGCTCTTTCAAAAGCAATTCAGTAAAGCTACTTCTCATAATAAAAAAGGCAGGCAAAACCAAAACCAAGTGGATAAGTGACATTTTGGTAATGCTTCTTGTAACAAAACTGCCAATTGCACAACAGGCATTTAGTCTCTCTTGTTTAAAATATCAACCTTTCATCTGGATGCAGTTAAAGTATAACAGAGCATATTTTATTTTGCAAAGCAGCACTATGATTACCAGACAGTGAGGTGGAACATGGTCTCATTCATAAAGAATACAGAAGAGTGCTGCTGCACAGAACTGGCTTTGACTCTTCTTCCTCTCCAGGCTTCTTCAGTGATGCTGACCAAGTTATTTTAACCAATGGTTCACAGCAACCATTGAATCTGCAACTCCAGTTTTCTAATGCGTAGTGTGAATTAGTAGGGTGCCATTTTGAGGTCAAGACACATACTTTTGAACTAAAGTTAAATAGAGGTAAAGATGCTAAACAATGTGAAAGCGCTGGGAAAACAGAGAGAAGGAAAAAAAAAAAAAGCAAAAAAGCCTGTGCTCTCAGGCAAAGATCCTGAAATGGCTGTAACACCTCTCACCTCCCAAGGGTACTGTGAGTATAAATAGACTGCTCATCACTGAAACACTCAGATTTGAGGCAGAGATGAATAAATCTGTTGTCAGGGAAGCATCAGAACAATGTGTGTAAAAGAAAACTTGGACCACACACTGACAGCTGAGGAGAAGCACACAGCACATCATAGCAACTCAGGGTTTTTTAACACCAATGTTCTGAAGCAGTGCATGAGTTGGTGGGGAAGACACAATGCTTTGCTTTGCATCACATGCATATGCCAAAGAATCTACAATAAAGCTCTTCAGGCAGATTTAAATCCATATTTTCATACTTTTTGAAAATTCTATTTTTTTTTCCCAGATTTATACTTTTGTATGTATATATGCTGAGGTTCTCATTGCTTTCTTAAGTGTACTACATATTAAGGACTATTTCCTGCTAATGTTTGGGCTCTAAAACACAGTTTACTTGTGTAACAGCCTTGAGGCAATAGAGAATCAATTTAGCCCTATCAGTGTCATTGGAGTTACATCAATTTACATCTGTGAAGAATGTTGCCCTAAAAACTAAGAGCTGATTGGACTTTGATAATAATACATATTTTTTAGGAGAAAATAATCTGTCAGATTTCAACAGAATTATCTGAAATTGCTGTAGTTCTTAGAGAGCTCACCTGCTCCTTTAATTCAGTCTATTTGAACAAGTCAAACCAGTAGACACATGAACGGCTTTTCAAGATCAGCAATTTTCATGGAGGTGGGATTGAAGTAGTAATATCTTAAGTAAAAAAAACCTTGAAAAACAAAGTCTTTAGAATGAAAGGGAAGCAAATTCAAAATAATTTGTAGATAAAAGCAAATTTAATGTTCTATATTGATACATGATTATCGGGATTTCAATTATGTGATATGAGACTTGTCTTTTCCCTATGGAGATAAAATAGATTCCAAATACCAATGGGAAATATACCATTTTTTAAGTACTTGTGCTGCCTTTGAATAAGTCACTATCCAAATATCTTAGTTTCTCAATTTGTCCCATACATTCAACAATCTGTTGCACATTTTTAGAAACATCTAAGATCCATAGCTAAAGTTTTGTTGTATTTTGTGAAAATCAAACTATTGTTGACAAGTTTGATGGTATAAGTGGGAGCTTGTGTGTGGCGGAAAATCTGCAAAGGTTTTTCTTTTGTGCAGTTCACATTAGAGAGGCAGAGAGTTAAAACAACCTTAATTTAATGCATGGTCTGGGTCTGTACAGGAACTTTTAATATAGAACATATATTTGTCTATGTGTCTATGTATACATATAAAATCTTTTCTGCCTTCTTCCTAATTAAAAAAAAAAAGAATTAAAAAAAAACTTCTAATATTTGTATCAATACATCAAGAAAACAAATACAGATAAAATTTTCCATATTGCTTCAGAGATGATCACTTTCAGTTACCACCTTTCATATAGCTGTTTTATGTGGCTTTTAAAATACCTTTCTTTCAACACCATTATTTAATAAATTTTAAGCAACAAACTGCATGATTTCTCTAGTTGATTTTGAATGCAAATACATGTTGCAGGTGGTCTGTTTTAAATAATAGTTGGTAAATCATTTTTGCTGTTTTTTAGAATTAAAGAAAAAAGGATATTGTAGACATACTGGTTGTAGACAACTTAGATTAGTGTGGCTGAGCACTCAAGTGTTCAGACAAAAAAATCAAACAAAATATTAACATTATCACAGGCACATTCACACATGCACACACACACTCACACTCTTCTAAATCCAGCTTCATTGTCATCATACCCATTACCAACCAGATACATTTTGCCTCTTATTCTTCATGCTCATCTTCTCTTTCTGCTATGTTCTTCTGTTCTTTCTTTTTGCTTTGCTCCATTTTCAAGGCCCTTTGCTTTCTAGCTCTGTACAAACTGACATTTCCTTTAGAGACTATAGCCTACCTGTCAATAGCAGCACTTCTCTCCTGGGGAATAGAGCAGGGTTAACTAAGCGGCATATAGATCCCTGCTCTATTCCCTGTAGTAAAGTTCTATTAAACAAAACCAGATTTTTCTCAAGGTTTCAAGATGCATATAACATAAAGTACTCACTTCAATTAAGTATTTTACTTTGACCAGTTATGTCCATACCTAAAGGAGTTCTGTACAAAGTAAGATATGCCTCTCAGTATAAGAACAAAATCTAGATCCTGATCAAAAATACTGTTATATATCCCCTGACATGATTCCTTACATACTTAAGTTTGTAATCTGGGGCTAGATTTTTCTTGAACATAGAATCTATCAGATTAGCTCTTCTTCTCCCTTTTCTAACTATGTCACGGGATTTTTATCTGTACTTTGGGCAAATCCTCATTAATAGAAACAGAATGATTAACAGTCAGTGTAAGTAGTAACTTTGAGTAGGTTCTGATCTAATCTGGCTTCTTTAGCACTGGAGGAAAAATAGCTCATAGGTTCTGACATATCAATCAAACTATTAAGACTTTTTGTACCAACAGTACTAATGAGATGCAGCAATTAAAAAAAAAAAGGAGAAGAAGCCTTTCTTCTCATCTCTTATAGACCTTAGTGCACTGCAAGAAAATGAAATATGGTATTTGTGAACTTACTATTACCTGTAAGGAACATTTCATTACCTGTAAACATTCTATCAGGCAGAGGTGACCAAAATTCCCTAAGTTGTTAAAGATACCTAAAATCTGTATAAACTCACAAAAATCAACTAAATATGAATTTACTTCTGAAATAAGTCCCCAAATTCATGCAAATGCCTGAATTAAAATTTTGTTTACACTTTATTTATAAACTACAAACAAGTTATCAAACAAGGCTAACATTAGCTCTTTTGTGTTATCCCAGAATGCATTATTTATTGCTGTTGAGGGAAAGCACATAAATGTGCAAGTTAGAACAGATCTGAATGCAAAAATAAGCTTGCGTATTATTAACTTCCTCATCCTCACTCCTGTTTCTAATTTCAGTAAGGGGAAAGTTTGTCCTGCCTCTACCCAATGTAACAGCATTTTCTCTAATTCAGGGGCTTAGAAAAAATGCATGCCTAATTTTCAAGTCAATAAACCATGTCTAACATGTCAGCTTCAGAAACTGGAGAGAAGTCACAACACCCAAATGAGAAAGTGTTGCTCATCTATATGACAACAGAGACAAAGAAGGCGACAGGCAATTGGCAGCAGGGTAAGAGCTTTTGGGACTAAACTCCCTGAAAGTCCACATTTCACTGAATGATCTATCAAATCCCTTTTTCTGAATTTGAGTTACATTTCCACTGTTTCAGTAGTTATTTCACTATCATTTATGGTTACTAATTACTATGTAAATTTTCCTGTTTCCTTCACATAGGCACTAGCATATCATTTTCTTCTCTGTTTCAGTTGTGTCTCAGTGTATTTGGGTTTCTATCATCTCTTGAATTTCATAGCAAGTAGCAGTTGAAACTGTCATTTATCTACATGTAGAAGTTTAAAAGAAGTTAAAAGAAGCACAAATGCTACCAGTAAAAAGAAATTGCTTTCTGCATTTCATCCAAAACCTATTGGAGCCCCAAAGAACCTCAGGTTCTCTCAGGTCTTCAAATAAACTACTTATACTCTGTTCCCAGCCCTTGAAGTTTCCATGTGTAATTTTAGCAAACGTGTGGAGAAGACAGCACTGTAACTAAAGTTATGGGTGCACAGTTGTTTCAGACTTGAGATTTAAACACATGAATTGGAACCAGGTTTGTCTTCTCTCTTCATATTATGTAGTCCTTCAGGCAGAAGTCTGCAGACACATCTGCAAAACAGTTCTCCACATGTAGGTGATAGATGTCATTATCTTATACATGATATGCTGCGTCTGCCTCTTTCTCTCAGAAGGACCTAAGAAGCAATCATTTTCCCATGGGAATGAAGAGTATGTATTCAACTTTATACAGTAATACATGAACTTCTATTACTTAAGGACCCAAATGATAATAACTTTTTCCTGCACATGCCTTGTCTGAGAATATGCTAAAGAAACATAGCCTGCTGACTGACAGGATTTCTTCCATAAGGCTTACAGGACACTACTCAGTCTTGAAAAACCATGAAAAAACTGCCAAAAGACTAATGAAAACCTTCTGCTGTGAAATATAGCCCAAAAAATGCTTGGAAATGTTGCAATTACTTTCCTTCCACTCCTCTTTACCAATACTACTTGTTTTAAAGGGCAACCTGGTACACTTGCTAAGAGGTGTGTTCAAAAATCCTACACCCTTGATTGCAGCTTGCCACTGTGAAAGTCATGTAATATTCAGAGCAGACCAGGCAATCATAACACTTTAGTTGTATCAACCCATGAAAAGGATGATGGAGTTGTAGACTGCGAAGAGATGGTGAGGTTTTTGAAAAATTGAGATATATAGCCATTAAGGTTAGATGGAGACCGTTTCTCTTAACAGAGATGCAATATGCTCCTGTGCTGTCATGCTTTGTAGTAAACATACAAGAGCCAGAGATGGAGATAAGTGCAAATTGCTGTGATTTCTGTCAGTAATTTCCAATTTTGCTCTGATATGAATCTTTTCAAAAGTGCCTCACTGAAACTAAGCAGGAAAGCTTCCAAATGCCTCTCAAATCAGTGTGTTTGAATCACTAATCTGTAACAGTGACCCTAGGACAAGAGATAATATGTTGGTCTGCTGCTTCCATTTTATGATACACCAAAACTCAAGCTTTGAAAGTCTCTTGCTGGTGATGGTGACCATCTCCCTCACACCCCAGTCTATCAGTACAGGGAATTACTGAGGTGCTGACACCCCATTATTAAAAAATTAAAAAACAGAAGTGTCAGAGTGATTTATTTCTAATGGGTTTCTGATAGTTTCCTTTCTGTTAAGACAGCTCTCACACAAGAGAACATGATAGTCATTTTGGCATATCGTTTATAATGTGTGTTAGAAATAGACCTTGAGTTTATTGATTTACAAGATAGATAAACATTCCTGAGTAACTGTATAATGCTGTCAGAGGTGAATAGTAAATGGCACTAAGAATTACTGGGCCAAACTATAGTAAGCCAAAGGATATGGCATAAAGAAGCTTTGTCTGATGATATAAATGTATTCAAGAGGCTAAAGCTGTCAAACCCAAAATATCATATGATTAATTACTCTGTTTGTCTGCAGAGAGAAAATAGCAAAGAAAGGTGTGAAAAACAACATAGTGCAAAGCCATTCATGTTCCTTGTCTTCCATCTTTGCATGAGTCCTAGCCTACACTAAGTGAAAAAAATTATTTCGTTAAAGCTGGATGCAAATGCAATATTTAAATTTCTAAACACACTGCTCCAACTATCCAACTATTGGAAATATACATCAACATACAGAAATATATGGTCTGACTTCTTATTTACTGCTTTTGCTCTTTTTCCAGAGGTGCCTTTGCCCCAGGCTGACACCTGAAGAAGAAACTTTCAAGGAACTGAACTGTATGCACACTCTATGGTCATCACAGAAGTCCATTGTTGGCTTAGAACAGTGTGAGAAACACAAAGTTTACTTTATTTGGCTAGTCACAGCTGAAGTAAGATTGGTATGTGTGAGTTGTCATTGAAATTAAAGAATTTGAGAGATTTTTATTGCTGATTTATATTGCTACTAATTATATGGTTAAAGAATTGAGATCCTTAAATGAACTTCTTGATTCCTAAAGAAGGAAGCTGGCATTCCAAAAAAAGAGTAAAGCTCTTGATACTAGCTCAAAAGAGTGACATCCAAATATCCTTTGGACATTAAGGTATTGACTGGTTGTTATACTTATTTTGGTACTCCAGACCTAAAAGACCCATGTAGAGTTAGATTGGGAGTCCAGCTTTTTTCCTAGAATATATCATATTGTGGTTTTTTTTAAAACTAGAACTCTGTGAAATGTGATTGTTGACCTGTTGAAAATATTTTTGATTGAGAAAAAGCATACTAAAACCCTGGAATTATAGAAGGAAAATCTATTTTGTTTTTTGTATTTTTAACTTCTGAACCTCAGTTGAAGGCCAAGTCAGTATTCTTAGAAGTTGCTATCATGTGAAAGTAAAATCAGAGTTGCTGGTACCAAGCCATCTCCTATATAAATAGCTGATACACAAAAAGTAATATCAGGAGGCCTGCTTCTTGAGCTGCTGTAAATCAGCCTATTTTTAGGTCAATGCAAACATGCTGATTAACATCAGCCATAGATCTTGCAGAGACACTTCAAATATGAATGAGAAATGAACTGAACTCCTGCTCCAAGGACAGTCTGCATTGCTGAAGAACTTTGTGTTACTATTATTTTCTAGGCTGTCTTTGGATAAAATCAGTTGATTTCCCATTCAATTTGACTGGGGTGAGTGGCACAGAAGACAAGCTGCACACCACGTACTGTTGCAACACCCATGACAGCACTGTTCTTACCTTTGCCGGTGGAGGACACAGCCCCTTTCTATCAAAACCAATTGACTTCAGTTTTAAAAGAATGTTACTACACCAAGTAGAAATTTATTTGTTTACTGAATGAAACAGTAGACTGTAACAAGGTCAATACATAAGACTCAGGTATTTGGTATAGAAGAAAATTTGTAATGGTTAAAAATATCTGATTTATTTCCAGCTTTTCCAAGCAGCTTCAAAACCTTTTTTTTTTGCATTTGGGCAAATGTGGGTAAATGTTTTCTAGAGGATCAAAGAAACCATGTGTTCACGTATTCTATAGTACAACATCCAAGGACTATAACATGCTATTCAGCTATTCGCAGAATCATAGAATGACAGGGATTGGAAGAGACCTTTAGAGACCTAGTCCAACCACCCTGCAGAAGTAGATCCACTTATATCAGGTTACACAAGCATGTGTCCAGGTGGGTTTTGAAAACTGGCAGAGAAGACTCCACATTCTTCCTGGGCAGCCTGTGTTGGGATTCCTCACCCTCACAGAGAAATAGTTTAAGTAGCACTTTTTGTGTTCCAGTTTCATTTCATTACCCCTTGTCTGTCACTAGATACAGTAGAAAAAAGTGATGCTTCAACCTCTTGACACCCTCCATTTAGATATTTGTAAATACTATTAATGAAATAAATAGTCTTGCACTCAAAATTCAAAGCCACATGTTCAGTCATTCCTGTTTTTCCTTTGGAGCCATTAAGATGCAAACATCCCACTGCACAGATAGTTTAAATGTCAAAACTGATTTCATGCCATTTGCAGAGTTTTTTGTCAATGTCACATAGCTTCTATGGGATAAGACTCACAGATAGTGGTAACCTTAGACTACAACACCTTTTCACAGTTGGCTGAGAAAGCAAGCTTTTTCTTCTGATTCTGTTTTTTATTTCTCCCAAGTGTACTTATACTTCTGTATTGCACAGCATTTCACTGTACTGAGATATTAATAAATTTTGATCTCTGTGAGAGAAGTTAGTCCAGCAGAAACCTGAAGGTCCCTGAGTTACCTTTCACAGCCCAATCAGAAAGAATATGATAGAAAATATAGTATAATCTTTTTTTAAAGATAAATATATTTAAGTAAATAATATCTTGTAGAATCATACCCTGTAAAAATACCAGCAAACCCTAATCAATCTGTGTAGATGCAAGTATTTTTGAAGACTGAATCTGCTAGATGTGTTAATCTTTTTAGCTTCAGTGAATCTACCTGGTTAAGTTACCGAATATCCTTCCAATTGGATGTGTAAGGCACACAGCAATGAGCCTTCATAAAATGTGATATTCTAGCTCCATGCTTTAGATTATTTTATACTCACTTTGAAAGGAGGTAATGACTTCAGTGCTGAATAATCACCTGTGACTTAGATAATGCATACATTAGCAGTTATTCACCAACTGAGGATACCTACAGTCTCATTCTCCTAACCATACTTTAAAAAGATGCTAAACTTAGCACTGTAATCACAGTAATTTAAACTAGACTATGTATTGTAGTTGCATTAATGAAACGTAAATGAAAATTGGTTTCTATGTTTCAACCATAGATTACTGAAAGCCCTGGAGAACAACAAAAAAACAGCAAGAAATTTGAGACTCTTTTCTACATTTTCATGAATATCTTCACAGAATCACAGAATCTTACGGGTTGGAAGGGACCTCGAAAGATCACCTAATCCAATCTCCCTGCCACAGCAGGACCACCTAGAGTAGGTCACACATGACCACGTCCAAGTGGGTTTTGAATGTCTCCAGAGAAAGAGATTCAATAACACATCTGGGCAGCCTGTTCCAGTGCTCTGTCACCCTCACAGTGAATAAATTCTTCCTTGGAACCATTGTCCCTTGTCCTATCGTTGGTCAACGTTGAGAAGAGCTTGGTTCTATCATCCTGACACTCACCTATTACATATTTCAAAACACTAATTATGTCATCCCTTAATCTCCTCCAGGCTAAAGAGCCCCAACTTCTTCAGCCTTTCATCAGAAGGCAGATACTCCACTCCACCATCTTGGTGGCCCTGCACTGAACTCTCTCCAGCAGCTCCCTGTCCTTGAACTGAGGGGCCCAGAACTGGACACAATATTCCAGATGTGGTCTAATGAGGGCAGAGGAGAGGGGGAGGAGAATCTCTTCAACCTGCTAACCACAGCCCTCTAATACACCCCAGGATGTCACTGGCCTTCTTGGCCACGAGGGCACATTGCTGACTCATGCTCATCCTGCTGCCCACCAAGACCCCCAGGTCCCTTTCCCCTACACTACTCTCTAAGAGTTCTTTCCCCAACCTGTACTGGGTATGTGGGGTTATTCTTTCCCAGATGTAACACTCTACACTTGCCCTTCTTGAATTTCGTTAAAATTTTCCCTGCCACTCTCCAGTATGTCCAGGTCTTATTGGATGGCAGCACAGCCTTCTGGTGTGTCAGCCACTCCCCCAAGCTTAGTATCATCAGCAGACTTGCTGACAGTGCCTTCTGTTCCCTCATCAAGATCATTAATTAATATATTGAATATTACTGGTCCTAGCATTGACCCCTGAGAGACTCCACTAGCCATAGGCATCTTCTACATGCCTAGAGAGTGTTGGGATACAGTTGTGTGGCAATGTGTTTGTAAAAATGTAATTTGCTTCAGCAGTTTTGAGGGAAGGATTGCCACATCAAACTTAATGCAAAATGCTTCTGTCACTGCATTAATCCATCTGCCCTTGTGGTTCCTGACATCTAAGGTGCATCTGCCAACAACTCTTGTTAACCCTTGCTTAAATGCACACTCTGCTGGGTTATGGATACACATTGCAAGACTACAGCTGCCTGCAGTAGCTCTGTAGCTGGGAATACCTTCTTATTGTCACTCAGCAACAGTTGGGTTATGAATTATTCTAGTTAATCACTATATCCCTGGGATAAGACATCTGTCCATTTAAGAAGAAAGGAGCATTTTCCCCTCCTACTTCCTACCACACTGTAGCATCAACCTTTTTGTCTACTTTCTGCAACTAAAGGCACACCAAATCACTAATGATACATATGGGTCCTGGAGTAGGCGTGACTCTCAGAAGGGTCACCAAAAGCTCTTTCTATAGGACGTAAAAATGCAAAATGCAAATGCAAGAAAATATATTTAGGTTTTTTGCCCTTTATAAAAAAGTGCTGTGATAAACTCAGCACTTTATCTCAGTCTTGGGACAAAGAGTAATTCCTAGCAGTGACTCAGCAATATTCCTCATTTTACAGAATTCAAAGACATGAGTTTGCCAGCTTGATACACTATCATGGGTATTTGCTAATCATGATAACTTAGACCTTTAACACACCAATTAGTTCCTACCTGCCCTTGTTACTTGTGAAAATGAGGTCTGAGCAGTAATCCAGATTTAAACTAAAATTATTTATTTTAACAAAAATTGGAAAATTATGATTTAGGTATCTAGAAATGGTTTCAGAAGTGCTAGTCTAAATTTTTAGTCCACTGAATACCTTCTAAATGGTGGGTGTCAGGAGACTTGGGCATCCCTTTTTTCTGTTGTAGCTAGCAATAGGACAAGGGGTGATGGGATAAAGCTGGTACACAAAAAGTTCCATTTAAATATAAGAAAAACCTATTTCACTGTTCAGGTAAGGGAGCCCTGGCACAGGCTGCCCAGAGGGGTTGTGGAGTCTCCTTCCTTGGAGGTCTTCAAGACCCACCTGGATATGTTCCTATGAGACCTGATCTAGGTGAACCCACTTCTGCAGGGGGATTGGACTAGATAATCTCTAAAGGTCCCTTCTACCCCTACCATTCTATGAATCTATGATTCTATGATATCTGATTTTACTGCTATAGAACTATAAGAAAATTAAGATGTGCAAATCAAATTCCAAACTGTATACAACCAGCATCCTGGATATAAATTTTGAATTAGTGCATTAGAGGTATATTTTGTAGAGAACTGTTTTAAATCACATGAAGAAGCAGTCTTGTCCATTAGGATCTAAAATTTTAAAATGCCATCAACGTCTTAAATAAGAATTACTTTTACAAGTGGGAAAGCTATGTATAGACTGAATAACAAATTTTAGCCTAGGTCTCTCATTTCTTCCCAGTCTACTAACTTAACTGCTGCACTGCTCCAATACTGTCAAGAATCAGAATGCAGGTGATTTGTAAAGATTTAATTTTATTGTCATTTTGAGGAAGAACTCAATTTCGTTCATTCAGACACTTACAAAACATTCTCAAAATTGTACAACACATTATAAATCTTGTTGCTTTTATAATATGTCTGGTTCTCTTGACTCTCACTGATGTTGCAATAAAAATATTAGAACTAAAATAAAAAGTATCTTTTTGCTGTAGATTCACTGTCCTGTACTATTTGAAATATTTGAACACTTAACTATCACAGACCAGTCTTGGGGAAAAAAAATATTTCATAATGGCTATCCTTCATAGGTTTTGTTTTGTTTTGTTTTCTCTTTCAAATGTTCCTCATGCCCTTATCATAATACAATCTTGTAAATAAATTTAAAAAGTCTAAATCAAACTCAGAGAGATGCAGTCACTGTAGCACAGAGATTTTATCAAGAGATAGTCTACTCCAATAAGTTCTCCAAGTCTTTAGTTCTTTTTTTTTATACTTTTTTTTTTAGTTTTCCTTCATATATGCTAAGCTTCAGCATACCTTTGAGACTTTCTGTACCAGAAAGCAGTCTGACTGCACTCTGCACTCAGATAATATGCTGCATTGTTTCTACTCTCCCTTCTCACTTTTATATTTGGGGATTGCTAGCTGACCTTCATATGCATGGGATCAAAAACAGCTCCTCTGAATGTCATGCAGTCCAATCCTCTACTCAAATGTAAGTAGGTTGCCCAGGACTGTGTCCAGATGGGCTTTTTATTTCTGCAAAAAGAGACACTCCACAATCTCTCTGGGCCACTTATCCCATAGTCTGCCGACTTTCACAGTAAAAATATTCTTTTTTGTGTTCAGATGTAATTTAGTGTCTTTTGTGACTGTTGTTGCTGGACACCATTGGAAAGTCCTTGGTCGTATTTTTTTTGCACCCACTCTTTAGGTATTTTCACACATTGATAACATACTATCTGAACCTTCCTTGTCGCCGACGGAAGGAA
>WBNH01005846.1:5416-62521 GCA_013401255.1 Urocolius indicus
TTTGGGGTTTTATGTTTTAGTTGGTATTAAATTATTTTCTGTTTTCTTCCCCAAGCCGAGTAGCCTGGTGTGTTTTGTCCTGCACCTTAAGCGGCAATTCCTTTAGCAATCCTTAAGTCTTCGGTACTTGAGGCTAATCGTGGTCTTTTGTTCCTGATGGGCCTAAACCAGCAAAATGCATATTTCAGTGAGTTTAAAAACCTCCACAATATGAGGTCAGTGTGTTAGAAAGTTCAAACACATTTAATATGTTTGAAACAGCACTTCTACTAATAAAGTCCTTGGGTACACACTGAGGTTACGTAGGGGCTTTATATACCAGTCATTCTCTCAACAATAAATTGAAGAAAACAATATGCTTTTTTTTTCTGAAAGATTATAAATAGATATGAGAAATTTTTCCATTAAAGGAATCACTTGTCAATATCTTTTTAATGTCCTCTGTTTTTCTAATTTAAATTTTATTATTACAGTATCATTAAAATTCCAAGCAGGCAGATTTGGTCTACATGAAATGGGATGTGGTATAGGCCCTTTGTGTCACAATTAAGACTGTTCCCTTCAAGGGCAACGTCACAGAAGGTGAATATTAATTTTATTAATATGGTAAAGAAGGATAAATGATTGTGAGAAGGAAGGAAAGTAAAACGAAACAACTTAGATTTTTTTTTTTTCTGTGAAGTTCTCTGTCAAATTATTTAACTCTCACTTTCTAAATAGGTTATTACAGGGCCAGTAATTTGCATAAAAAGATTAAAGATTGTGTGAAACAACAAAGACTGCTTTGCAGCTGTAACATGAACAAAGAAAAAACAGTCTTTGCAGATGTGAAATGAATGTTAAGGAAATGATCAAAGATATTCTGACAATAACCCCTGATGCATAAAATATCCCGAACACTAGAGGTTAGAGTGCATATGCTATTTCTGAAAACAAATGTCTTCACTTTCCCATATGAAAGCCAGAGCCTCATGTAAGTTAAAAAGAAAAGCTCACAACACTCTCTTAGTTTTGAAATACTTGTTTGTACCAATTAGTTTCCATCTGATGGGAGAAGTAAAATCATCATAAAATTATAGCAGAATAAAACATTACAAAGCAAAACAATATAAGTAGTTTTAAAAAAAGCTGCTCTAAAGTAATTTAAATCATCTAGATAACAACTTTTTCAACACTATCTTACTTGGTTCAAATCACTGGTTGTGAAGCATTAAGTACACTACACACTGGAGTTTACACAAAGTGTAAGTAGCTAACAGATACTCAGATAGTAATTAAAAAAAATCCTAAAAGCCTGTTACATACATATGCATTACATACATTTTTTTTTTAAGTATACAATAAAGTTTCAGACATCCAATATTCTTTGTAGCACCAAAAGTCAGTATTACTATGGGCGTCCATTCTATTACTTCACATATCCTATAAGAATGAAAGAATTTCCTAAAGGAAATATTCTTTAAGACTGACACACAACAGCACAAAGTCATATGACATAACAAATGGAGCCTGTGTGGCTGGATTTTATGGATAGATGCTGATTACTTGCAGCATTTTGAGAAACTTGATTATTGAAATTACTTCTCCACTGCAGCTCAAATCAGCCACCAACTGGTCATAAAAACAGAATGATCCTAGGTGAAATACCAGGATTTCTAGTGATTTTATTTAATACTAAGACTAACTTAAATCAACAAGTCCAGAGAGGAGTGGGACTAATTGAAAATAAGAAAAACAAAAACCTGACTGTGCACCCAATGACTGTAGAAAAGCTAAAACCTGTCTTAAAAATTGTCCTCCAGCACTATGATACAACTGAATGTAGCGGCAGTGGTGAGGACTCAGGTCCTGGAAAGACTCATCACACAGTCTGCATGGTCACCATCAAGGAATTTAGACTATCCCTACATGCATTTACATCTAAGGCTATGAGATCATAGAATCCTAGAAAGGTACGGGTTGGAACGGACCTTTAAAGATCATCTGGTCTAACCCCTCTGCTCAATCAGGTCCACCTAGATCAGGTAACAGAGGAACATGTATAGGCGGGTTTTGAAAACCTTCAGAGAAGGAGACTCTACAACCTCCCCGGGCAGCCTGTGCCAGGGTTCCCTCACCTGAACAGTAAAGAAGTCTTTCAAGTACAGTAATGGAGAAATGATCAGTAGAGTCATTTGGGATTACGTTTCTTTCATACTAATCACTGGAAAAAAAATTATCACGATACAGCTAAACTAAAACTTAACAAATAAGAAAGACAGCAAAATGAAATTCCCTTTAAAGCAAACAATAGTGAATGAAGAGATTATACTTTCCAGATGATGTTGTTCTGTTTAGCCATAACAGAGAATATCTAAGAATAAGTTCTGTTATCATTTCGTATGTAGAAACTTCCTGCACTGTAGGTTTACATTACCTAAAACAGGGCTGCTCTCACCACATATACATTACACAAAGGTAGAAAAAATGCTAGGAAACATTAAACATCTAAAATAAATAGAGTATTACAAAACACAAAATTTTTCAAAACTATATAAAAAGATTTAGTTTTGGGTTTGACAGCCCTTTATTTTTACCTCAGACTATTTATACTAAAACTCAATTATTCATACATGAAAAGTAGCATCCTATGTTTTCTCCCATGTTACACAACACACTTAAGCAGCATTTTATATTCAATAAAGTGTGAAGTCCGTAATCATAACAACATAAACTTAAAACATGTATTTAAAAATCCCATTCCTTAAATTTTATAAAAAATAGGTAAGCACATATAAGTTTACAAAAATCACCTTCATTTTGAGAAAGAGAATATGCTTTAATTTCTTAGGATTATTAGCAGAAAATAGCTAGGACATTGAAGCAGGAAACTATGTCTGAAATACAAACAAACACAGAGGTGCTTTACACAAGCTTGAAACTAGTTTAAAAAAAAACACAAAAGCAAAACCACAAACAAATAACTTACTCATAGTTAAAATACAAGAGTTAAGTCGAAAAGTTGAAATATCAGCTAAGTAGATACTAAATTCAAAAAAACAAGCCAAGAAGACTCTTAAGTCTTCTAAAGAGTGATACAGTGTAATATTTCCTCCCCTCTTTGTTTTCCTCCTAAAAGACTTTCTGCAATAGCTTACTGATTTAAAAAATGATGTTTTATTTTGATGCTGGCATGAGAGTATGTATAACATATTTCTGAGATATACAATAGAGAAAAAACAGAGTTGTCATAACTCTTCCAAATTTCATTAGAACTTTGTCATTTAAACAAGACTATTTTATAAATAAATCTTCTTAATCACAACTTTATGGGCAATGAACTACTACTTTCAATTGCTTAGTAGTGAAATCCAAATGGGAAATAAAAAAGAAAAGCAGGAAGATATCTAGTGAGATGCTTAATGACATAGACAAGATATGACATTATGACAAGATAGTAAAGATGTATTGTAAGAATCAGGATGGAATGTTATGTTAGAGGTATATATTGCACAGAGCAGAAAATTTTGAAAAACATCAGTAAAAGTGTCACAAAATTAACACTAATGAAAAATCTTCATGAGAAGCTGCATAGGAACATATTTTAAATAACAACACAACCCCTCCAAATTGCTTTCAGTTGAATAAGATTTCTTGGGATGTATTCATTACCTTAACAACAGGATTCAGCAGAACAACACCTGATTTCTTTGTAATAACTTGCTTTGTTGTGTAATGGTGTTCTATGAGCTGAGGAATAGTTGGAAACCCAGTTCCTTCAAAACGATATTGATTCTGTATGGAGGTAAAAGGAAAGAATTGTTTCTCTACAAGTAGTACTTTGAATAAGAAAGTGCAAAAGCACATTGCCAAACATCCCTCACTAGTAACACAACAAACAAATGTTCACGTTTATAGAATTAGATTTCTTTCCTGACCTATTTGATATTTCTACTGACTTAAACAGAATGATAGTTAGGAAGGCAATTTAAGGCAATATGATAAAATAATTATTTAAAGTATTAATTTAAAGTGATAGGACAATAAACAAAAACCTGTGTGAAATAAATGTTATAAAGCAGAAAAAAACCCACTTTCTTATTACTTAAAGTTCTAGGAAGTATGGAAAACAAAATAAAAAATAATCCTCTGAAAAAAAACAAACAGGAGAGAAGTAACACTATCTTTCTCAGATCTTACTGCATTTATAAAGTTTGATAAAATTAATACATCCTCAGCACAGTGCATAAGTTCCATGACTGATCTTTAATAAGGAATATGTATCAGAAGAGTCTTCAGCAGCTAAAAACCAAGGCAAGTCATGAATATAATTCACAGAGAAGTTGGCAAAGACAACACTCACCCTTTCCCCTTCATGAATTGAGTTCTTTTTATATACATAATTGAATGGAAATTATTAAATGTCTTAATATTTCTTTCAGAAGCATGTAACGTTTTCTTAGCAACAACCACTATGACTTCACATTCTTTCAGGTGTTAAGGTGAAAAACTGTACATTCATTGCTACTCTTTGCCCATACACTTGATGCGCAAAAATAGTTAAGAAGTGCTTATTTCATCCTCCTGAATGTCTTAAATTATATATTGCAAGTGACTGGGGAATAGGATAAAGTCTTGTGTCTATACAAGACTCAGCAACTAAAGTTGGAGAACTTTCTGCATGAGAGAGGAACTGCCATAAGGCATCCTGACAATGGCAATGATAAACAAGTACTACAATTAAAAAAAAATCAAAGCATTGATGTGATTTAAGCTAATTTACACAACTGGACAATGAAAACTTCTACCATTGGCATGCAGTTTTCTTCCTTCTAGCTCCCAAGGTTGAAGTTCTTAGACAATGCACTGTAAGTTTGTCTTCCTTAGATGTTAATGCATTTACTTCCTGAAACATGCTATCACCATAAAGATAGCTTGGACATGTCACATATTTTTAACATTCCCAATTTTGTATCATAAAAACATTTTCATAGTCTAAGTGCTTTTTGCTGGTTATTTTGTTGTTTGACTTCACTTATTAAATAGTGGCTTAGCTGTGACCGATGTGTAACACTAGTTCACACTCCTTTCAAGTCAGTGGCTTCATATTTCTATGCAGATGATCCAAAAACACTGATGTCTTAATACTCTCCCTAGCACAACAATCAGTACTGCCTATTATTTCCACATGCCAGACACAATCATATGCCTAACTGCTGCTATCTATGTATTACCTTCAGGGCAGTATTCTTTGATTCTGTGTTTACTGATGGTTATTAAGACACTAACAAATCACAATTTGAAATAAGCATAGCCTCAAAGAAGCAATAGTGAAAAACAACAGCAGCCTTGAATGACAATGGTGAATAATTAATTCATTTATCATACACAGGATTTAATTAAGATTAGATTTCAATGGTAAAACCAGAAAGATGATACTTAAAACAGGTATATATCCCACTTAGCCCTTCAGTATTTGATTTAGATGAAAACTATATATGTGGGGAGAGACCTGTCATTCCAAGAGTGTGATCTGCCCAGTAATAGAGATCTCATTCCACATGGTTCCTACCAAAGTAAGTAAACAAACAAATCCCTTGCACTACACTCTCCTCAAAATTTCCTACCAAAATGTTTATGAATACAATCCGTCTTGTTATATGACCATAACATTCCCAACATGTACTAACTCATTTTTAGAGGTGAAAAAGCTTTTTCTCTTTTTACAGTCAATGTTTTCTTTCACAATAAATGCAGAAAGTTCAGCGTGTATGAGTGCACAAGGAGCTCTTCATTTCTTTTTTTAAAAAAAAAAAAGTTTTAACTTCCGTAATTATAAAAAAAATCTGCAACAAATTAATCCCAGGAGCACAGGCAGACAGATGCAGTGACCTTATGATGTTTGACTTATTTAAGCTACATAATATTAAATAACATCAGTAATTCCTAAGAAAAAGTAATGAAATTATGGAACTAAAGTTTTTTGTTCAAGGAGTTTTTGTTTCAGAAAAGAAAATATAAAAAAGAGGTTACAGGTAGGCCTTAAAGTAATACTTATTTTAAAAATGCTCTATTTTAACTGTCACCACACATACATTTTAACATTTTAACACACCACACATACAATGAATATTTATTTCTGCCGTGTTGGGATCAGAGAATTCCAAGCATCCTGTAAGACTGTGCAAGTCTAAGTAAAGATAATGTTATTGATCCTACTTTCTCATTCAGCACTCTGACATGTCAAAATACTTCAAAGTCATAAAATAAAAATAAAACACTGCTTATGGGTTCACTTAGACTTTCATTGACCCTAGAGAAGCCTTTCAATTTCTATGAAGTCTGAAATAATATCACTGCCTTTCACTACAAAGAAATAAACCAGGTATACAATATTTACTTTCCCAAGGCATGTGAGGATTTAGACAAGGAAAATCTCTCCATATAAACAGTACTATGTGATTAAAATTGTGCATTTTAATGTATAGGGGAAATCTTACTACATGAGCTTAAGATATTTTTTGGCAGCACTACAGAATCAAAGCTTTGATTTGCTGCCATGTCATACTTCAAGAATTTCTAGCAATATTAGAAGAACTGTCACATTTTGAATGAATTTGAAATTCTGAATGGTAAAAAAAAAAACCACCTCAAATAATGTATTGAGAATAATAAAAAGAAATACATTGGACAATGAAATAAAAACCAACATATTGTTTAAAATGATCAATTTTTCTTAAGTAAAAGCAACAAGGGGATCAGTTCTGGTCCTTAGAAGCATATATGCTGTGCAACATCTACCAGCATTTGTGTTGTACTGAACAAAACGATATCTTTATGGAAAAAAACCCCACAAAAGCAGCTCCAGTGCAATAGGGACTTCAATTCCCAACTGTATAGAAACAAACATAGATTATTTTCCTCTCCAATTTTGTTTTCATTTTTGATAAAGATTTAATGGAATCTTTACAGTCTGCATTAAAAGTAGACTAATAAGCACCAAATATGAATACAGGTTAAAAAAAAAAGTACATGCATACATTAGTAGTAGCATGTTCTGGATTTCAGAACATTTACAGGAGTATGGTGGTTTTTCAATAAAAGATAAAATATGTTGAATATTCTCATATTTCGTATTTTCCCTTTTTTTCCCCAAATGACCTTTTCCTCTGACTTCAGCACTGATCTGAACATTTCCAACAGCTTTCATATTTTCATCTAGCGGGTAAAATCATTTGACATAGTACATTCTGGAGATCCTGAATTGTTTAGCTATTACAGTTAAAGTTACAAACTTCCTAACATCAAATATTTGGTACTATATCAGAGACGTACATCAGCATATTGTATGATAAAATGTCTCCGTTGTCCATCTGAAAACACAGAAAGGACATATTCACCAGGTTTCCCATGGCTCTCTCGCACCAAGAAGTCTCCTTGCTGTTTTAACAGCTCCTGGGCTTCTATTCTTGGAATTGCACCATGATACCAGTCTTGCTCAGCCAATGGTTTCTCAGTGGTTGAAATTACATCAAAGAACTTGGGAAAAATATTGAAGAAAAGTGTTACTATAACAGTACATATTTAGAGGTTATTCTTATATGAAAATCATGATGAACAACAATACTTCCTACATCTGTATCTAAATTATGTTTCTATTAACAAACAAAATCTAAGCTTTTACATTTACACAGAACACATACTTATGACTTTATTTGCTATTACCTAAAATACTAATATCTAAAATGCAGAAGTTTACAGACATGCCCATAAAACCATCTTACATTTTTCATGTGGCCTGCTGTCCTTCCTAAGCTATACCGACCAACTCCTTATCACACATTCTGATGTGCTATTAACAATAATTCAAAATTAACCATTTTCTTAGAAATAAAAACATAACATTGATTTATAGAATGCATTTGAATTGGATACATTGTTTTCACAGAATACAGCAATTGCATCTAAATCAATTAATAGCTCTATGAGATAGTTTTTCCTAGCACTTACAATATAGCACTAAATATACACTTAGGTATAAAGCGTGAACTTTAACATAGTGTTTCTGAAGACACAAAAATTTTAAGTTCTTTTCACTGGCTATAAATGGAAAAAAAAAAAAGTTTTAACTAAAATTTCACAGATTAATTTTAAAAAGCTTACATTGTTCAGGAAAACATTGAAAATCTCTGTATCTTCTTCAATAACCACTTCAATCTTATTTGTTATGGCTACACAGACAAGCCCTTACTTAACCTGCATATAATTCAAAATCTTCTGTACCAGAGCTCATAGATATTTTCACTGCCAGATTGGTAAAGCTCTGGACAAAATAACACAGTGCATACTACATTGTGAGTTGAAGGGACAAGCGAATGTTTCCCAGGCTCGCCTGCTGAACTGCATTTTAGATAATTAAGGTGTTAAGTATGATCACACAAAGCATATGATTCTGAATTAACCTCTCCTACTGCTCTGACCTGGTAAATAAATATTTTTTTTTTTAATATCATCAAGGATGATATTTCCCCCATGGGGATGGGGAAAGAGAAAAGAAACATTCCATTGGTGCATGCAAGGAAAAATTTGACATGATGCAGTTATAGGCATGGTGCAGGCTATCTGCACATTTAACGTCTTCCTGAGGAGATACTTCAGAAGATTTACTCAGCCAAAATCCCTAGGAATAATCTAAGACTCTTGGAGTATGAATCAGTAGACTTAAATCTACTCAGAACTTCTTGTTTCCAAAAGTTTTTTTAGCACAACAAACTTCCAAAGTGTAAGATATTGTTATTTACTTAACATTTATTGTTTGAAGACGCCAAGTTTGATCCAGCAGAAAACCTGGACCTCTGTTATGCTATGAAGAGTAGAAGTAGAGTGCAGAGTAGAGGAGCCTTTGCCATAGAAATACATTTCTACTTGAAAGGAAATGTTTCTAAGGACAAAAAGACAGTTCATTGTCTTTATACGAGAAGCAACAGATAATAACATCTGCTTATGTTCAAACTTGGTGAAGTTTGAGTCACTATTCAATCAGGACCACATCCCAGAACAAAACAACTTGGAAGTCTTTATGACAGAGAAAGACCTTATGGAAGAAAAACAGAGCACTTTCCAAATTGCTAACTATGACATTGTTTATGACACTAACATCAGTCATCCTGTTTGCTTTTTTTATTTGGTTAAACTAGTATTTATTACATTACACAGTAACAATGAAAATTCCACAAAGTACTGTCTGCTGATTGTCTCTGATCTTACATTACCTTTCCTTTTCTCCTATACTATAGGACAATCATAATCTAGGTGGCTTCTCTAACGAAACAAGTGACCATTATTCATATTTTAAGTGTTATTAAAACTGCATTATTTTTACAAACAATTTCTCATACTCCACATGTTTTGTGTATGATATTCGCCCCTACTGGTGATGGAAAAAAAAAAGCCAAAAGCCCAGAAATAACAGTACAAATAACAGATAAGTTAACAGTGAAAATTAAATTCCCATCTCTTTTCTTTAAACTCTACTGAGAGTAAGAAACTTAATATGAGTAATTAGATATCTGCAAGAACAAGCTTGCATTCTAGGCCTCAAGGTTTTACAATTTCACTTGCAGGATGAGAGCTCCTGCTCATTTGTATGTACATACAGAACAACTAACTGACTCAGCAGCTCAAATGAAGAAATATTTCCATTTATTGTTGTATTTCACTCACAGGTTATTTGGAGGGAGTGGGGCTCTATGCCCTTATATAGTTCACCATACCATTTCTTTTTGAGATGAGGGGAACACTATCATGCTTCTCATGGACCTAGTACTTTAACCTCTTTACTTACTCTGAGCCCCTTCTCCCTCCCTATTTAACAATCCATTGAAATAGTTTTTCTCCAACAGTAAGATAGAATGGTCTCCAGCTGCTGCATTTATTCAAGAGAAAATCAGAGCAAAGAGCAAGCAAATAAAACACTTTGTCAAGACATTTTTTTCTTTGCCAGTCTAAAAGAAAAGCACAGACATAGATGAGAAAGTAAAGCAATAAGTTTAGGTTGATCATTTGAGACAATTCCCTATAAAGTATCCTGCCTTTAGCCTCAGTGTACCTGACTCATTCTCACGTGTTGATATAACATATGAAATCAACATGTATTCCATCTATTATACTATCCCATAAACAACAACTGATGTCTGTGCCAAGCTTAAATATCTCAGGGGCAAAAAATATACACAGAAGGGCAGAAGCTGGTTTTCAATATGCAATTAATTCAGGCTCCTCATTCAGTTCATTCATAACACAAAAGGTACACAAAAGCTGCCCATTTTCTAGTGTTTTCCCTCCCCACTTGATTAAACTTATGACTCTTTCTACTACACAAAATTACATTGCCTTTTGTCCAAAAGAAGACACCTGAATACCTGACCTTGCTGTTTTAACTATACCTTTACCTATATTACCTTTTACCTTCTCATTCTGAGAACATATAAATCATTTAAGCACCAATACATAGGACTGCTTTTGGAAGTACATGGTTTCTCTATATCTTTCTTCAGGCGCCAATAAAAAAATTAGTTTTCTCTCATTATACAGAAAAATCAACTTTTGTCAACAATTAAATTTAAGATGGTGTTTTTAGAATAGCACATGTAAATTGAGAAATGTCTCCACTTTTAAAGTAGCAATATACTTAAAACATGTAACACAAAACCAGACAGTTAACATCACTTTTTTGGACTCTCTTCTATGAGAGGTTCATTATTCATCCGTTTCCTGCTCTCCTTTGAAATTTTTTTTTGTACAGGTCTGTTTTAAAAACAGAAAGTTATTTAACGTGTATTATTGCTATTTTATAATATGCCTTCAATTATCACTTTGTAGACTTTGATGATAGGTAATTAGTTTTAGGTATCAGTTTATACATTTAGCAATAAGCACTGTTATGTATTTGTCAGCCAGACAGTTGACCGTATTATGAGCTGAGTACTGATTTGTGAAGCAAATTTTTGCCGTGTATGCATGGTTAGGTTTTCTAACAATGAAGAAAACTCTAAATCAAAACACAGAGCAAAATGAAAATGGACTCTGAAAGTCATTTAAGTAATCAAGAGCAGAACCACTGCTACTCAGATCACATCCAATTCTGATCTTATGTCTCCCAAACATATTCCAAAGCTTCAGCAATCCTGCCATATATATACACAGAGGTTTACGTCAACTTTCATGGAATTAATAGTGATATAGACTGCAATTAAAATAAAAATTAGCCATATTGTTTATTTAAACTGACACTTTAATTAAAGTCAATGAAAATTTGGATATTAACTTCCCCTGATTTAATCTTAAAAGTTTTTTCTTGATCTTATCTTTGAAATTTTTTCTCTTCCAATTTTTCTCTGAAGCATTTTTAGTTGTTTATTTTTTTCAAAAATTGTAACAAGTCATATAAACTATACAGTTAGACAAAATTGAAGTCCATGTTTCATCCACACAAAGAACAGAGGCCATTGTAACACGCATTTTAATATAATTTTGTTACAAAATGTTGCACTTTTACATCAATTAGAAGTTTGATAAACCAAAGATAAGGATAATGTGAAGATTTTTCCCCCTATAATTATTTTAACACCTTAGCAGGGTTTTTCCTATTACTTTTCAAAAATGTCATGCCAATTCCACATACTTCATAGCAAATGCCTTACTTTCTTAATTTCATCTGTCATTTTTTATTCCATTCCTTCACCATTATATACAATTTTCCTATGATTCAAGTATACATATATGCATATACATACATATAATCAATTCTAACCTCTTGTATACATTCGGAGCATTGCTTGGCTTAAATAATGTTTACTGAGTCCTTTAATGCATCCTCGGATGCAATCATGCAGCACAAAATAGAATGCCTATTCATTCTCAAGTCTTCTCAAAAATGACATTTTGAGCTAACGTTTAAGGTGACAAGAGGATGAAAAGTGGTTTCAAAAACTCTGCCGAACTTCTTGTTGGTTTTTATTTCTTTGTTCATTTGGTTTGGATTTTCATTTGAGGTTTTTTGTTTGTTTTGTTTTTTATGTGGGGTTTTTTTGGTTTTGTTGGGAGGGTTGGGATTATCACATGTTCTATTTCAGGAACACATAGGAGGAAGGTTTTCAAGTCAAATCTGATACCTCCCTGAGTAGTTGCTAAAGCACTCTACCATCTCACCTGCTATAGAATGTCATAATATACTGCCTGTCCAGTAACTCAGACTCATTGGGTAAAATGGTCTTAAAAATGTAGCACTAGTCTGAGAGCTGCAAAAATGTAAAAATTCTCTTTTTTCCTAAAGCACAAGTTGTTCTGATATGCTGTTACGCCACAATATTATCTTGTCTGCTGATCAATTAGGAGAGTATTTTAATAATATTATTATATGCTGTATGTTATTCTATAATGTATTTTAATGTAACTTTTGTCCTTGTAGATGCAAATGCATCCACACAGTAAAAAATAACAGAATATAGCACAACATTACATTATTGATACTACTTACCGATGATGAGCCCAACATAGATTTTGGAGATCTTATTATTCCAGCTATGGAATGACGTATAGTATCAAACCTTGAGACTTTGTCCTTCTTGTCCTAGGGAAAAAAAAAAGCAGTGAAAGCAAACAAATTGGTGTGATAATTGAACTACTGGAGAACATGGAATGTACACTTCTGGATTTTATTTAAATAAAAGATAAGGGCTGAGCCTCTACTGACACAAACCAGTAAGTGTAAACATCAATGGGATTAGGCTAACTCAAAGCAACTTAACCACTGACAAAGTGTTTTAGTCCAAATATTTTGTATTTCTTAATCACAGAATCACAGAATAATAGGGGTTGGAAGTGACTTCTAGAGATCATCTAGTCCAATCTATCTGCTAAAGTGGGTTGACCAAAATCAATATCAAAGAATCTTTCAAAAAATATAAAAACATATTTTTACCACTGACAAACTGAATCTATTGCTAGTGAATCACCCTTGGAAACAGTCAAGATGTTTTAAGAAGTATTTGCAAAGTAATTAAACCTGAAGCAGAGAGATCACACACTAACAATTTCATACTAATTATCTACAGGTTACCCACACTGTAAGAAACTGATAATGCAGACAAACTACAACAGTTTGCTAGTATTAGAAAGAAAAATTGCTTCCAAATTCTGGATGTACACCCTTGAATGAAAAACCTAAAAATCTGATAATGTTGTAACTGCACCTTCCATTTACTCCAGGACTTCCAATTAAGCAATAAAAATACAGCAGTATTTGAAAAACCATTCCAAGAATAATTTAGTTTACAAGATAAAGGGTATAGATTTGTCTTCACAAAATGAACTTCTTTATTTGGCAGGAAAATTCTGCAACGTGCATTTATAGTTATGTTGTGAAAAAAGAGTGCAAAAACAGTCAAATAGTCAAAATTCTAATAAGGAGTTCATTAGTCACTGAAACATCTGTTAATTCTGTGCCCACAACACCATCAACAACACTGTTTATTCTTCTTATCAGACTCAAGTTATGTTGTATGTCGACTAATTTTCTTTCAAGAAACAACCTATGTGCGGAGTCCTGATATTTACGTTTTATCTTTTGTAATATTGATGTAATATTGAACCCTAACCCTGAACTGGCTACACAAAAAAAGCCACCCAAAAATAACAACAAAAAAATTAACAATAGGGTGACATAGTTAGTTTTGCTTGCATGTGGAGTGTGGAATGAACCATTCATTTCACATATCTCTTCAGAAGTGAACCAGGATATTTAACTGCAACTAAATGCATACTTCCTATATGACAGGGAAAAAATCCCAAAAAATAACATTATCAAGAGACACAACACTAAACGAACTCCAGACTCTCTATTTCACACCAGTACCATGCTTAGCTAATGACATCAAACTACAAAGCTCTACATTCACCAGTTTCTCCTTATCAAAAAAGTTTTTAACATGGGAGTCATTTTTTTTTTAATTCAAAATACTAGAAAGACACATGGACCAGGCCCCCACCGGACTTGGAGAAGTAACACCAGATAACATAGAGAGGCTAAGAGGTGCATGAAATAGAACTAGCATTACAATGCAGATTTACGGGATAAACTTCGGCTTTGTTCAAAATGAAGTGCATACCCTGTTGAAACTGCAGTACCTATATAAACAATGTTCAGTATTTTCATAGCATCTTCTCTTTGGCATACTGAATCTACTCTGTATCTTATAGCAATGAAGACTCATAATTCATATTCACAGCATGCATTATCTAACACATGAGAAACACAACTGTAGCCCACGCTGAGTTTGCTTATGCTAATTAAGTACTTTTAGGGCAATCTGAAAAAAACGTGCAGAGCATCAACACAGGCCTTTTAATTTTTTTTTTTTTTTGCCATTGCCCATCTACAGATCATCTTAGAAGCACCCATCAGTTTTCACTAAGAATAGTATATTCACCAGTGTGAAGAGATTGTGAAAGACGATGTCTACAGTCTTATTAGTTAAGTCGAGGTGTTATTTTAAATCTGATTTACAAAAGCAGTAAGCATCAGAACTGTCTTTCACTGATCTTCATCCTAGCCACGTTAAATTTTTACTCTCTCAGCCAAGGCCTTCACAATTTAGCAAAGGACTTAGTAGGTGAAAGGATTGGATTCTCTCTCTCAGGATATTCGGCTATTTAAAATTTTTGAAGGAAGGCAACCGAATGCAAAGATTCTCTGTGTCCTCAGTTCATTACAATTCTACATAGTGCTCATTCCAGCAAACATCAGACATCTAACCAACCATCACAACAACTATATGCTGCCTAGGTAGTGCCTAGGTGCCCATCTCATACACTTTAGACAAACGTGCAAGACATTGTATTATTTGACTGACAAACTTGACAAGGACACTGAGAAAGATTTAGGAGTTCTGCATCAGGGTGCTGTAGAGAGCATTATGAAGTAGCATGTTTGCTAGCATGTATGATGCAACTACTAAAACATATTAGCTGGTCTAGTTTCACTTTGGTTTAAATGAATTACTTTCAGATATATTAGCAAAATGGTAGCATGATCTGTGACTTCCTCTATTTTATTCTACATCAAATTCATTAAAAAGAAAACCAAAATATTGTAGGCCAAAATATTTTATGCAATGACTGAACTAATTCAGACTAAATTGTAGTTTACCATTAAGAAGCTAGATATGTATGAAAACATATATTGTCACAAATGAACATTTTTAAACTATTTTAAATCTAACCGTGGCATGAGAGCACATCATACAAGGAATTCTAAAAAAATCACTGACATATATTTCCCTTTTAAGACTAGTTGTATTTCTAGTCACTCTCCAGAATGAATTAAAATGAATCTCCAGCAGACGTGAAACTGGCACTTATTCTAAGTCAGTAATTGTCTACCCACTGGAAAAAATACACCTAGCAATATTGCTGAAAATCCACCTCCTTACCCTGGAATGATGTAAGACCGATGAACTCCTACATGGTACACTAATAGCTATTCTATGCGTGGTACTTCTTGTCGTTATCCTCTTTGGTATATAGTGTAAAGCACTACTGCTTTTATTTCCAAATTATATTGAAAGGATTTACTAAGTAACTCTTATTGAGAGACTGACTGATAGAAACTACTGTAACTTTCAGAGTGCTCTGTCATATTCTACAATCAATCAGGGATGCATCACTGCTACCATTCTTCTGGCATAAAACAGGGAATGTTCAAACTCTGTTTTGCAGTTGTATACACCTCAGCCAGTCTTTTAATTCCAATTCTCTTTTTTGCTCTTAATAGTCAAAACATGTTCTGCAGGTCTTTTACTGCTTTAACAGCAGAAGACATCTACTCTAGCACTCTTAATTCTACTTTTCATTTTCTCTTCTGACAAGATGAAGAGAGGAAAAATAACACGGAAAAACGCAAAAACAGATGCAGGATTATGGTCAGTTAAAAAATGCCAGTGAAGCACTCTTTGTTTCACTTGGGGATTTCCTCAGGTGACTCTTATTATATATGACATACAAAAAGCTGAGCTGCTGTTTTTTCTATGCTCACTTTGGGGGATCTTGTTCAGCATGAGGTCCTATTTCAATGGATTTTCCACTAGAATTTGTCTTTGGTGGTCATGCCCTACACTGTTATGGTTCTCTAAACAGAAATCTCCCTTTTGTTAAACACACAGTTCTGTCAATGGGCAAAATCACCACAGATCCTAGAATCAATGAAAAAGAATCCAATACATCTAGAAGCATGAAACAATGAAAATGACAGGCTATAAGAATCATATTCACCATGATCTTTGCAATGAATGTGAGCAAGACAAAGCAACATGGGAAAAGATTTTGATTAAATTGAACTATGTAACTTAAAAGCCCAAAAGAGCTTGTAGCTTTATAAATCCATAAAAACAGCGGTACTTTAATGTTATTACAAAAGAAAAAAACCTTACACTCTTTTTATAAAAGCAAGGAAGTAAGAAGCTGGAGAGAGATCTACAATAAAGATAAAACAGAAATAATGCTTCTGAGGGACAGGAAACAGTAACACTATCAAAAGGTAGAAGATTAGCAGTAAGAGGGTCAATATATATTGAATATTGCTAAAAACACTAGCCAGACATGCACTTATAGGTGATATAAACAGACAAAAAAGTATTATTTCATTCAAATAAAGACCACCTAATAAGTCAGATACAAACCACCAGCATGGATACAGAAACTGTATCTGGGTTTGTAAATTAAATTAGAGACTCCCTACAGGAAATATAAGAGGAAATACAATGAGGACACTCCAAATGAAAGACAAAACACTCTCAGAAGAAAATATTTCAATTAGAAGAACATAACCAATGACATCTAAAAGAAGTGCATGACAGTACTGTTTCTGAGATTTAGCTAGGGAACGAGTCTTCAGAGATTTTGATGAAAACTATTTTAGTTCCATATGAGAGCTCTAAGATAAAATGAGAAGGGAGGAATTCCTGGTAGTAACTGCAAATATGTACAATGCACTTACAGATAAAAAAGACACACTAGACAGTCTCTGCCAGAGCAAGTAAGATGCTCTCCTTTTTTGTAAAGTGAATGATAGCTTCATTTCTGGTTTCAAGATGTGATTTCGCTGGTGAAAAATTTGCCAGTACAACAATCATCTTAAGGCTTCAAATTTAGATCATGGGAAGAATAAGGAAAATTTCTGCCTTCAGAAGGCTATAGATATCTGGCATGAAAATGGACTTTTGTGATTTATAGGCAAGAATTCTTCAAAGAAGCTTTAGAGAAAATTTTCTGAAAATGATACACTGTATTAGTCACAAGCAATGGAGGTAAAAGTTTTTTATGTGAGGCCTCAAAACCATGTTATAGACAGTGACAGTATCTCTGGCCTGCCTACTGATGAGTGGATATGCTGACCGCAAAATCCTTGTGTGTCTGTTTTATAGGTATGAGCACATATTAAAGGAGATGTAAACGCTGGCATATTTTAAATGTACCGAACATACAGTACAACATGTCCCTAAAACCCATGGTTTCATTTCAGAAGTATGACTCATACCAGAAAAAGTGCTTTTTTTACACCTCATTCATAACAGAACTGGGTATCTCAGAATGACTATGTTAAAAACCAGATATAGAATCATGCTATCTTTATCAAAAAAAGAGGATATTTATTAACATGACACTCACATACAAAATGAGTTGCTGGCTGAATATGAGCTGATTATTTGAGCTAAGCAGATCATCTATCTTCAAAGCACCCTTCCAGGAATTATAATATACACTTTCTTAGTTTGATATTGTAGCTATCTGGAACTGGGAGCAGTACTGTGCAAAGCCATGAAGGTTTAACATATGAGTTACCAAAAATTCAAACATTCAAAGCTGATTAAAAATATCTCAAGTACACTGTGAAATCAATTAAATAACATAGCTATTCAAAAATCGCTTTTTTGATATGGTACCATTTTCTGTTTTAAACACAAGTAACAACTTCCAAAGTAGCAGAAATTATGCATAACCAACATACAATTATTGTAAAATGTTGCACCAGATGTAAATTAATGTTCTACCTTTTGAATTGCAGGGGTAGCCTGAAAAACAAGACTTTATGGTGTGAAATTTAATCTGTATTTTCTCTGACCAACAATAAACCCCAAGCCATGACAATAGTGGAAAGACCTGTAAGAAGAGGAGAATGATAATTCTTCAGAGTGTATCTTTCTCCTCTGAAGAACTGTAGTATTACATCTGCTTCAGTAGACTAAGATGTGATGTTTCTACCTGTAACAGTCATGGAAGGATTTTCCTTCTATAAATTTTTCATCTGCTTTCTGAGTCTCTATAAACTATTATAATCCATTGCTATAGCAATCAATTGCCCAACTTAATTCTGTATTTTTGAAGAAGATGTTTGTCTGCTTGCTTTGAATCATCTGCTTACTGTGGTTATTTGATGGCATCTACTTCTTGCTTCCAAAGAGACAGCGAACAAGAGTTATTTCCAATTCACTTTCTTCACATCATCCAACAACCAACACATTGTATACATCTTTTATCACATTCCCCTTCACTATGCTTTTTCAAGTCAGAAAGCGCAATCTACTTATTCACTAATTCTACACAAGCTCGACCACATATCTGCGCATTGTCTTGCCTTTATGAATTCATTTGTATCAATGTGCTAAGTAAGGGAGTTGAAAATAAAAGAGGTTACGTGGGCCCAGACTTTTCTAGCTGCTATAAAGCAAAAGGACAAGCTGTAACAATGGGCACCAAGGAAAACTTCAGTTAGGTACTGGAAAAAAAAAACCAACCACAATGAGGATGGTGATGAGATACTGAAACAAGTCACATAGATTTCTGTCACTGGAGTTGCTAGAACGTGAATTGTAACAAGGCATTGTGTAGTCTGATATAACATCAAAGATGATCCTGCTCTGAGGAAGAAGTAGGATCACATAGCCTCCCTGAGATCTCATTCAATTTAAATTATTCTGCAGATCTACAGTGTTTGGAAAGCAGTTGCATACCAGTTCAAACAGAGATGTGTTTTCTTATCTGTCCTCTGTTCATTTCCTGAAAATGTCTAGCTTACTTTTTGTTTGTTTTAATGACTAAGTACATAGTGATTTGATACCTTCAAGAACATTCAGAGTAGTAACTCAGATTTCATTAGTGGTATATGTGAAATCAAGCACTGTTACTACAATCCGGTCTGCAGGACTATAACTAAACTATCTACATCTACACCTAAAGAGACTGTTAGAAATAATACGCATAATTTATAACAAGTTAAGAAATCCTCTCAAATTGCTGTCAAAAAACCGTTTTACTTATCTCCAAATAAAGTCTTCTGCTCTTTTCATTATTTATATGCATATGTTTACTTATATAACAGAATCATGAAAGCACAAAACAGGTCAGAAAGTATTTTCTTTTGTTCAAGGAAACAGTGATAAAAGCGAGCATTAAACAAGAGACAGATGAGCTTATTGGTAGATAAATGCCTGAAAGCCTTTGGCAGATTTTACTTAGGAAAGCCTCAGATGTCAGCAAATACTCTGTGTAAACAAATTATTCTTAAAAAAGAAATATGAATACCACGTCTCTTTGCTTTTTCAATTACTATCAAAACAGAATGTACAGTTAAGTTGTCTGCACTGTTTTCTCCCACTATATTTTAATTACCATTTCAGAGGACCAATTCTTCAAGCTGCATATGAAATGTCAGAGAAATGTCACCCTCATCTTTGAAATGATTAGTAAATCTTTCAAACACACAAACATGTATTAGAGGGCCTTAAAGAAGCAGAGTGCTTCTTAATGGGGGCTATCAATAACGTTTCCAGAGACATGGTACAATTTAATTATTACACAACAAACAGCCTTTTATTATAGGATTTTGATTTCAAATAATTATCATCAAGAACGTCCACTGTGCTCTGTAGATGACTAAAGGTACTATACCTAAGCTGAGGCACTGAGATCTTGTCCAATAGCTATTTCTGCTGAAGGAAAAAGTAGCCACAGGCTTCTGCAGGGAAGAAAGAGAGGTTTCTGAAACTGAGTACAAATTCCCACTTTGTGTATCTATACCACTAAATCCTAATATACTTCTATCCATCAATCACAAAATGATGACAAATAAAAGGAGAACTGATTTCAATAAAGGCAACTTAACAAACTAGTCCAGACTTCTGAAGGTTTAGAGTCAAATTTAAAATTACTATATATTTTTTTTTAAATTCTGTTGAAATGTCATTACCTTATGTAACTGGGGAAGCATGTACTAGGTTCCATCCTATAAAAATTGTATGAAATGTTTCACTGTGTTCAAGAGCACTGTTATCAATCAAAAATGCTACTAGTGATTCACAGGTAGATAAGTTTAGGTTATGGAAGCTTACTTATTAAACTTACAGTATTAGTTAGAAAATCGTACATATAGTTTTATGAAACCGCTAATCTTGTAATCCCACAAACAGAGCTATTAGAAAGACACAGCTATTTCTTGTAACATAGCTGTTGCTTAGCACAGCTAGTTTTAGTTTCAAGACTGCTATACACCTAAACAAAATTATTATTGCTTAGCATTGATAGTTTCAAGGCTAGTATGTATCTAAACAAAATCGTTATGGCGAAGCTATTATGTTAGTTTTACAATTGAACATTTGGATGTTGTACACTACTGATAATTACAAGGTCTGCCTAGCCCTAAACAAAACTGTTATCTGGGATGGCAGAGCTTTTAGGCTAGTTTCATCCTATTCAAGGACCCAGGAGTAAAAGGTACATTGCACGGAAAGTTTGGATCTTAATCCAACAGTGATCCATAATGACCACTGAAGGAAGCAAGAGGACACCGAAAGAAACCTGACAGATAACTCAGGTGGACCAAGACAGAACTGTGGGTGGGCCCTTTCCTGGAAATGTGATGAATATTCATGTTTGCTGTAAATATAAGCTGAAAATCAAAATGTTGAGGTGAACATGTTTGGTGGAGAAATCCCCTGTGTTACCCAGCGCTGCAATAAAGAATATCTGCTTAATAGTCACATTGGCTATTGAGTCTTGACTTCTTCACAGCATCACTAGCAATTAAACATACAAATATTTTATTAATTCTTACACTATCACTTTACTAGTGTCAAGTAAACAAAACAGACCAAATTTCAGTCTGTACAGCACTTGTTATGACAGAAAGAGAAGCACCTGGTTGTCAACACAATCCTTGTCCTTCTTGGTTGTCATTGCAAATTCTGTGTAAACTCATGAAGTTGCAATGGGAGAAAATAAAACAGACAACACTGAGTGCTCCTAGTTGTACCACAGTACCTTAATGTCACAAAATAAAACATCATCTCACATCCTCTGGCACCTCACCACACAAAAAAATGAAGGTGATGAAATAACTGCTGGCTAAACTCACCATTTGGCACTACAACATCTTTCTGAATATTCATGCTGTACTGCTGATCTAAAAAACTAAGAATCACAACAAAAAGCAATGAATGGAATATTGCCACGCTTCCAGACATAGGTGACCGAAACAACCCAATCCATAGTCAAGAATGGATTTGAGGTAAAAGTATACAATTCAAATACTCTCTGTTTCTAAACATTTACATCTTCCTGAGACACAATTTTTAGCTAAGAAACCAGCAGTTGCATATACTAATAACATTAGAACAAGAAATCGGTGAATGAGATTTCATTAATGTTACTTGAAATTTTAAGAATATAACCATTAATTTAAAAGTAACCATATAGCTCAAAATATGTTAGAGAAAAAAATGTTGAGTGATCAGAAAACATCTAATACAAATGTGAGGAAATTTTATATTTCTATCATCTAAACATTACAGTTTGTTAGATAGCTATGAAAAACACATGCTTTATTAGCTATAAATTCTTGATAAAGTAATGCAAGCCATTAATTACTTTTAAGTATATACATGTGTTATGCTGCATTACTAGTATTTTATAAACTTCATTTGACTAAATTGGGATAAAACACCAACTTATCAGGTTTCTTCCACTGAAGATGAAAAGTTGTTCTATGTCCTGAAGTTCTCATACATTCATTTCTCCACAAAAACTATAAAGGCAGACAGTGTTTTTAGCACTTGTTCACAAATGGTAATATTCTATTAACAGCATGCACTAGATTCATGTGGTGGGGTTTTCTGTAGCATGACACGGGCTACAGGGGTGGCTCCTGTGAGAAGCTGCTCAAAGCTTCCCAGGCTTAAGTTGGACCCACATCTGGCCAAGGCTGGTGGTAGTACTTCTGTGATAATATATTTAAGAAGGGAAATCCTGGAGTAGCATGAGGGCTGGGATGTGAGGGCGGTGACCATGCAAACTCCAAGGTGAGGAGATGTGCTGGAGCAGGGTTTCCCCAGCATCCCATGGTGAGACAGCAGCTATTCCCCTGCAATCAATGGAGGGTAACAGTGGAGCTGATATCTGCTGGCAGCTCATGGAGGACTCCACAGCAGAGTGGCTGTGCCCTTTAGGGGCCATGACTCTGTGGGCAGGTGGTGTTGGAGCAGAATGTGCCTGGAGTTCTGCTGCCACAGAGGAGACCTGCAGGGAGGAGTTTGTGAGAAGAAGCTGTAGCTCTTGGGAAGGACTCACACTGGAAAGGTTCATTAGGGACTGTACCTCATGGGAGGGACTCTGTGTTGGAGCAAGGGTAGAATGTGAGGAATCTTTCTCCTCTGAGGAGGAAGGAGCAGCAGAGACCATCTGTGAGCGACTGACCTCACACTCCCCATTCCCTGTTCCCTGGGCTGCAGAGAGGGGAAGAGAGGAGGCAGAGATATGGGAAGCAGAGCTGAACCCAGGAAGAAGAGAGGTTGAGGGAAAGATGCTTTTGAGACCTGCTCTGATGTGATTGGTAACTGAGAAATTGATTTTGCTTTTCCTGAAGTCGAGTCTGTTTTGCCTGTGACTTTAATTGGTGTTTGATTCATTCCTCCCTGTCCTTGCCTTGATCCATGAGCCTTTTGTTATACTTCCTCCTCCCCATCCCACCACAGGGAATGAGTGAGGGAGCAGTCTCATGGTGCTTAACTGCTGTCTCGGTTGAAACAATGACATAGCACTTCATCAACTGAATGGCAAAGTTTTACATCACCAATAGACAGCTTAACTTTTAGAAAAGTTAACATCTAACTTGAAAATAGTAAGTATTACTTAAGGACTAATAGAACTTAATTGCAATCACTGACCTAATAAAAAGAGGTAGTCATCCCTGCTGACCCGTGTTCAAGAGAGTCATCAAAAGAGGACAGTTATAGGAGAGGAAAAAATTGGTGAAAGACAGCTATATGGGCTAATGTGAAGAACTTCTAGGCTACATTTCACATGAGGCGTGAACAATTTTACAGTGCAAGTGGCTAAAGTACGAAACAATGCATACAGTGTGCCACACAATGAACTCAGGAGATGAAGCGGATACAACTTCCAGACATTTTTAGCTGAGGATCAGGACTGTTGAACATAAGAAGTGTTGCAGAAATGGCCAAGACCCTTCAATTTGTACTGGTCTCTGCAAGGGTCAGTAGCCAAATTAAGGAAATTATGATCACCCACAGGTAACGCAAGCATGTTGGTGAATCCCTGGAGAGCAGTGTACATGCCAAAGAATGACACTGGAACTGGAAATGCTCTTTACTAACCACAAACTTAAATTAAGAGGAATGGGATTGCCAGAAATCTATGTATACTTACATATCCTGTAGACTAAGAAATACAAATTGTTATCCTTTTCTCGTTAATAGCAATAATATATTTTCTCATTATTTTACACCTCCAAAATTCCATATAATAAGCCAAGCCACATTTCAACAAAGTATTAACTGTTGTCAATCCTTTTTTCCTGATCTGCACAGGCAAAATTCCCCTAATGACAATGGTACCAGGATCTTGGTGACACATGATCTCATACAGAAAATCTGTCTGGCAATTTGTAGGAAGAGGATTAGAAGGCAGCAAAGAGAAAAAATACAGCTATGAGCTACAAGCAGGTAATTCATTCCTGCCATGGAGGCTAGTCAAAATATGTTCCAGAAAAATCTGGAAAAATCCATATCCTGGGGAATATCAAGCAAAGGTAAGGAGACACTGAACAGGACAGTTTGGAGGTTTCTTTCTAAAGATACTGAAAACAAATTTTCACCTGTCCTCAGCTCCAGCAAAGGTTCCCTCCAAAAAGACGTTTTCTAAGGAGGGCTGGATACCTTTTGGAGTTCAGCATTTTGTACCCAAGGGAGGTTACATGGATAGATAATTGAAGCAACTAAATGGATGCTGTATCAGCTACATAAAGTGAAAACAGAAGCTATGGGAGCAAGTAGTCTGTGCATCAGTCAATAAAGCAGGGCACTGTTCCAACTGGGGGCTACGCAGCCGAAAAGATATCCAAATACAGTATTTATAAGCACAAACTGAATACAGCGTGCTATTAGTGCTGCACTTAGTATACTTGTCAATTACTTTAATTAGAATGCACTACTCAGTAACAGAAGGAATGACAGTCTTTACAGAACTTATTAAATACATATTCAAAAAGCTGTAGCTTAGATTTAGTTGTTTTTTAGCCACAGATACACACAGTAATGCCTGTTAAAGAAATTAGTTTGACAGATCTAGCGGTGGAGTCCAGATTTTAGACATTTAAGCCCAAGAAAGTCAGGTCCTTATAATGGATTAGACGCATGAAGCAGCTATCCTGAAGTGCCAGTAGCAGCTAGGGGAAGTGTCCAGAAGTCAACATGAAAGGATGGAACAGAAAACAAGAACATCCACTCTGGATTGTACAACCTTGAAATCTACAAGTAACCATAAGTCCTTCCAGGGTTCACAAGATACCAAGATCTAAATATTCAGTAACTGCAGATTCCCAAGCTGTAGGCACGGACTCGCAATGTAGCTTTCACAGAGGTCCATGTCAACCAACTGAAGACAGTACTCCATTAGAGTGAAGGAAACCTCAAGTTTTCTCCAATCTCAAAAGAAGTTTCTAGAGACCCATGAAGAACTGTCTCCCCAGCCATCTACTACATGGAATCACCAGGGATATTCTGTGTATAAGGTGTTTTTATACTATTCTAACCAGTTTAAAGTAATATTTGTTAAATTGTTCCCTCTCCACATTGGCACCTACCAATGGACACCCATCAATGAAAAATCCTCTTATGACTCATTGACTGGCTTGAATTGATTCACTGATTGGCTTTAAGGAAGCCAATCTGGAAAATACTACATGTTAAGTGACCTGACAAAAGCCTTTCCACTCCCCACTCCCCACCCCCCCCCAGCATTATGGACTATGGATTGGCAATTGCATCCTGTTTTGAAAATCACACTGTGAGACGGTATTTTTTTTTTATCATACAAATCTTAAAGGTGTTAAGCTTGAACACTTTCAGCTAGATGGGATGAGACACATTCTTAGCCAGATCCACATTTACATGAGCTGTATTAAAGAATAAAACTAAAAGATTAGTATTAGGATTATAGTGAGATTATGAATATAGTTATATGTGAATCAACGCGTTAACTTCTTTGTAAGCATGTTGAAGAAAGTAACTGAGATGATACTTCGGTCATCTTAGTTGAAAATTCTTATTTCCTCAGTAATTTTCATCACCTATTATAAAGGTACATTTCATTATCAGACTGCTCCCAAGACATTTCAATGACAAGATTAAATTGCAGATACAATGATCCATACAAACAGCATTAATATACAAATTATGTCTATATCTGTATAGACATAGTCTCACAGACATATAGTCCCACAGGCCCAACAGATCAACCACATAGAAGTAGCAAGCACTTGATGTGGATCCAAAGCCTCTATTACATAGCCACAGCTTTGGATATTACCACACTGGCTCTATGTAGAGCTCTCCCAACAATAACATCAGTGACCTTAAAGAGGATGTTTCCCTAACAAGAACAGCCTGAGAAAAAAAAGAGTCGCATTTTTCAAAACCCTGTTTCATTTCCCCATAACAAAAATTACTTGAAGACAAATCATCCCTCCATTAATGGTACTTATATTGTTGTCACGTATTACTTTAGGGTGGAATTTACATCAAAAACCACTAAACAATCAGAATTACACTATAAGGAGATCCTATGAGACAGGAAATGCTAACAACTCTCACCTGCAGTTTTGTATTTTTGTTCTTTGCCACAGAGGTGACAACATCTCCCCTTTATGCTATAATAGCAGCTCATTTTTAAAGGAAATTTGTTAACATATTAAAATTTAATTTATATCAGCTGTTCTGAACATTCATTTTCCCTGAGGACTGGGGCTTCTCTCTCAGACTAATAAAAGATTTTGTACCTAAAAGTTTCATTATTTTTCTTTTTAAACCCAGAAGTTACTTCTTAACTTTCTTTCTTAGCAGAACTCTTGAACTAAATCTTCTGTCCCTTAAAAATCATACAGAATTCACATCCAGTTTTAGTACAACAGTACATGGTCACCTCAGTGTAATGCCTCTCAGTCACATCAGCTTCTCCACTGCAACATTCTCTGCTCACCCAGAGTGAGTTCAATATAACAATTAACAACTTCAACTGCTCTACAGAGCTGCCAGCACAGAAGATGAGAACTTCAGGTTACCGTGATACAAAAGCTGTCAAGCATCTCATTTTACCCTTCCAACCCTATATATCCAAGTTTCCATTTCTCTCTCTCCTACCTACAGTTCTTTGTTTTCACTAAGTAAATGCTAAATACAGGTTTCCAGAGTAAGAAGATTTCACTTATGTTAGCCACTTTGACAGTCAGCATTGTCACAAAGTTTTGGAAGAACAAGGTAAATTTTATTTAAAGTTGGAATGGCAGCAGTTTATATTATATATAAACCCCAATGGTGAGTACAGATCAGAAATGTTAACTAAAAACAGAAGTAATTCATCAGAGTTCAGTAGCGCCGAAAAGTAAAAGTCTTCTATTATTTTTCAAGAATAACACATTTCCATGTATCTTGGCTGTGATACTCCAAGCTTTTTTTCTTCTTAGGATGAGAACATTAGTTTCAGAAGCTCCTGGATATCTGCTGTTATCTTCATTCAAACATCATGGCCTTTCTCACACTACCCTAACACAACAACCAAATAAATGTCTCTTGTTATCTGTTTTTGTAGCTCCCTAAAAAGAAGTTGGGATAAGTAATTCTGGATTTTTTTAACTGGTTTACGGTGACAATCATATCCCACAGAAGACTTTCACTTTGCCTACCATTAAAGACTTTTTTGAGCCACAAACTTCAAGGTACCAGTTTGAGTAGGTACATCTCAGCAGATTATGTTTCAAGGCCTTATGATACATCACTTAAAACACATCTAACGAACTATATTTTCCTGTAAATGCTTTTTCATATCTGTGTAACTGACTCTAAAAAATTTAAAATGTACAGATTGGTTCAATTTGTTATTCTTTCAGTGAGAACCCTGAAAACATTTACCTCAAACCCAAATCTGCAGAGGAAGACTCTGAGGCTACTGGCTTGTTGATCACACAATTAGAAGGAGCACTGAGTAATGGATTTTAGAGCACAGTGAGAGAAATTTAGAGCATTTATATTAACAAAACATCAGAGTGCTTGCATTTAATATTTTTTTCCTCCATAACCAGGGAGAACTTTTTATTTAACGCAATCTTCACCATAAGCTGGCTTACTTTCAAAGCAATCCCTGAGAATAGGACCTCTGAAGCCTTTTAAAAAGAAATGTCAAATAGTTAAATCAAATAGAGAATCAGTAAGCTTTCATAATCTTTTCTTTTGGATAATTCTGCTACAAGAGATTAAACCAGAATTAAAAAAGGAAAAATCCCTTACTAATACCCATTTTCTGTTACCCTACTGTGAACAGTTCTACGCAGGGCACTCTCCTGCAATGGTGCATTAATAGTTAGATGCATCCCAATGGCTGCATAATGGTATCATAATGTTTCCATTTCCTTTAGTCCTGTGTACCTTTCATGAATTCATGTTACTAGGGTCACGATGGACTTCTTTCTGACTCATCTGCACTCCAGAACACTCTGACAAACAATCTGGACTGGAAATCTTTAAGGGGTGTATGGAGAAACAGTGACTTTGTACTGTTGCTCCATGGGCAGTACAGCCGCACAGCTCTTTCAGTTGGCTTACTTGGTGTTGAAGACCGTGCATTGAGGTTTTTCTATATTGCAGTTGCATTTTTTTTTTTTTTTAAAAAAAAGAAAAATAATCGTGACAAATCAAAAACAAACCACCAACTCCAATTATTTACATGTTAGACAGACAAGAGCATACATTTGTTTTCTTCCTATTTCTGTGTCTCATATGTCTTTTGAAATAGATGTAATTATGAAAAATTTTTATTATTCAGTCACAATTAGTCTTCTGGCACTGAGCTCCATCTGCTGACAAGTCTTTCAAGTATTGCAGAGCCTGCATACCAAGTCTCGATTTTATCAGTGGTTCCAGAAAAACACTGCAGTATGCAAAATGAATCTATGTGAAACATTTCTATAGTGAGAAAGCTACATAGTTTAAATATATATTGTTAAAAATAATAGGTTTGTACCTTCATAATTTTTGGTTTTAACATGTAAGGAAAAAGGAGAAGACTGCAGTTTTATATACTGTTCTTCAGTCAATTTTACTATAACATGGTATCAACTTATTAGTTAAACAAAACCTAAGTAGCATTTGCCTGTCTTAAATAACTTTCTCAAGGGAACCCACCTAACACTTAAATCATATTCCATTATTTTTCAAGTTGCATACAAAGACTAAATTTTCTGAAGCCAAAATTCTTTGGAATTAAATGTGCCTTATTCTGCACATTTAATATTTGCAAAGTATATTTCCTGCATCCTTCTAGAAATCTCAGTGTGTACCTTCTCCAGAAAAAAAAAAAAAACATAGATAACTTTTTTTCCAAAGAAATTAAGAGGTCAGAATAATTCATTGTGTATTGTAGACACATGCAAGGATTATCTCCTCTCATCTATTGAAAGAGAGTTTGGGACAGTAGAGAACAGACTCCAGGACTCCAGTAATCATGAACTGAAGCAGAAGAATACCATTCTCTTCATTAGACTCATGAACTCAACTAACCCTTACAGATAATATTCACTAGCACTACTAGAGGATATTACCAGAACTGACAAGACAGTCTATCCCAAGAAGATTCCAAGCATCATTCACAATTACTATCCTGATTCTTCCTTTCTCTTTCTCCATCACTTTGTGCTTTATCAGCTTCTACTAAACCATACTGACAAGCATTACTGTAGAATGAGAATGGAAGAAAAAACAAACTTGACTCGACCAATACATGGAGTAATCAAAAGCATTCCTCTCAGAAACAGTGATTTCATTATCATTTCACTGAGCTACTGTTCAGTGGGCCAAAAGAAAGGGCAGGTTAAACCTCTAAAGAAAACAAGTCACAAACATTTTGTGTATGTCAAATACAACCCATAAAAGCAAATGCTAGTGCTTGTCCTTTTAGTAAACTGATACTGTTTGGTTTTTTATGTGGCCTACTATCTCTACTCATAGCTGCATATAATTAGGAAAAGAAAGTCATGCAAAACACGAAAAAGTGAAATATTGATTTAAATCACATGGGGTCTTAACCATAGCACAAAAAGTTATTTTTGAATGTTAAGTGCATATAAATATAAATTTCAAAGAAATCAGTGTTTATGTTTAAAAAAAAATTATAGTACATAAAATTCATTTCTCATTGACATAGGTGCAGTGACCCCAATAGCTGTTACTATTAATTTTTTGTGTACAACTGTGAATGTATTTCTTAAATATAGACAAAAAAATTATCAACAGTCATGTTTACTCATTTATTTAAGGATTTACACTTTTGATTATAAGACAGTCCGATGAGAATCTAAGCATCAAGTGCACAGAAGTCCAAATCAAGTCCACAGACATACAGAGGGAGTTACAAGCTATTGTAACTTTTCTTAAAAATTCATACAACTGAACTGTTTGGGTTTTTTTTACAAGTCTCCACACATGCAGAGTGAAGTATAATCATTTCAGTCCCCACTGTGAATATCTTGGACTTTGATCACAGGACTAAAGCACAATAGCCGGGCTGCACCATTTGGTAAAACAAATGTAAAACTTACCATAGAAGTCACTGATCTGGCATCTTCTTCATAATTCACTACAGGTGGTGGCTCTTTACCATCATTCTCTTGAACCTTTCGTTCTAGGAGTTCTTTTTGGGCTGCAAATTTTGCCTCAGAGCATCTTAATTGTTGAACTGTTTGCTTAAGTTCTTCCAGTGCTTGTTTTTGGCTCAGCAAAAGTACAATACTGTAGAGAAAAATAACAATTTAGAAGTTTACATGAGCTACAATACACACTTATTTTCATGAAAGCTAAAAAAATAAGCATGAAAATTCCTCGACAGACTGATTTGTTCAAAGGCATAAACATAGAGAGTAATTCTAGAAAATTTTCAAAGCCACAAAACAGTGCAAGCAAACAGCTACTTTGCCATTCTCTGTTCTTAACCATGAGACAACTATCATGTTATCATAAATAAAGATTATACTACTGGTTTAGGGTTTGATTCCAGTGATGAGAAATCCATTGCAATCTACATAGTTGTTGCAAAAATATTTTGCACTCTTAAACTCACTTTACATACAGTAAAAATTCACCTGGCATCAACTTAGAGACATCTCTTGTCTCTTCTGAACAGAAAGATCCTCTATTTTGTAAGCACCTCTGGACTGCAGCCTAATATTCCTCTTATGAAGTTAAATACATTGAACTCCATGAGACGCTAAAAGAGTTTTTTCTTGTCTTCTACATGTTTTCATGGCTCTTCTCTGAATACTACTCATATCCCTGAATACTCAAAAAAAGACATAATGTAATCATCATTGAAGGCCAAGAGAACCATTCAGAACATCTACAGGTGCAGAGGTGATTCTGTTATCCCAAGAACTGCCAAACACTGCTTCTTAAAACACAGAACCATTAACAATGCAATACAGGCACCCTTAAAAACACTCAGCTTGAGCCCAGTGACACGTGGTGTACAAAGATATCGAGAGTTCTCACAGTCTTCAAGAACAGATGAAAGAGGTAGAGGAACCAGAACTAAGACAAATGAGGAAAGTATAAACAAATATTATAATATTCTATCATTCTGTATCTTCAAGATAATCCCTGGAAAAACAGACCCTCCTGCAAGCCTTTCTCTTAAGGAAAAAAAATGAAATTTAAAAGTTGTTGATACTGAAATTGTTCCTTCACAAACTGATCCTGAATCAACTGACCATTCAGTTTCCCGAGAGATAAGGGAGTCTGTCATAAATTATGAGGAAAAGACAAAAATCATATCCCAGATAAGCACTGTATCAAGTCTGTACAATCAGCAGAATGATGATTCATGTAAAAAGGATGTGTGGTGTATGAAGACACAATCACAGGACCTGAAACTGAGGTTTGGTGTATGACTGCACACATTTAAACAGATCACACAAAGAAATTAACAATTATCCTAGCACTACCCTCAAGATAATGTTCTTTCTTTCATCTGGTCCTCATTATGAGAGAAAAAAAGAGAGATCACAGGATAACAGGGTGGAGGATGGCATACCAATGGCAAATCAGAATCAGGGTGATTTCAGGGAAACTTTCATCTTGTAACTACAAATCTAAAGCAGATTTAATGTCTTTTAATAAGACCTACAGATATTGCTGCAGTGTGAACTGAAATCATCTCCTCAACACTACAAACATCTGACACAGGATCAGTCAAAGAAGCCTACCGACAGCAAGAAATGCTGAGACAGTTTGAACTATTTTATCAGAAAGAACTGATAACAAAACAAATCAAAGCTGGGAGGAAAACAAACAAATAGACAAACACCACTGAACGAATCTAGTTCAAATATAGTTTATCCTTTGAGTAATGTGCAGCAAGGCACAAAAAACTGTAAAATATACTGTGGATACATATGAACTTCACCAAACCAAGAATAGGAGAAGTATCTAATCAAAACTCTGATATTATACACACACCTAAAGTTTTAGACATTAATTAAATACTGTGCAATGCACCAAGTGATAAGATGCCTTCAAAAAAGATATTCCAGATTTAAGTGAATAAAGGCAAGATTACCTGAGGAACTGCATTCCAGTTTACTGATATTTACTAATATTTATCATCAAGTTAATAAGGTTATGACCAATTGTAATAAGAATGAGAAAAACACTACTACAAAGGTTTCTTTATCAGTTGTATTAACTTCAGTTTAGACTGGGATGTGAATATTTTTGCTAACCAGAGGCAGAAAAAATGCTAAAGATCTTGCCCAAGAACAATTCTTCATAATAATGTTTTATTTATGGAATTGTAATCTCACACCTCCATTATTTACTATGTGGTATTACAGGATATCAGATCTATATTTACTTTTGTAAAGAAAATCCAAAGAAGAATTAATTTAATGTGATGAGTTCCAGACATATTGTGTAGGAAAGAGTACATATCTTGCACATGACTCTAAAACAGTCTATCACTAACTTACATCTACAGAATGAAGTGTCAAACATAGATGAAACCTTAACTGACTCATTCCATCAAGATGAAATTATACTACTAACAAAAGGTGCATTCCAATCCCATGACAATTATATTAAATTAATGGAGCTGCTAAATTCTCCAATGAATAAGGATATAGTCAGTGCTAAGTCACCACAAGGGTTATTTTAGAGAAGGGAAACTAACTTAAGTGTTGTTTTTCACTTCTCACAAAAATGAAACAAAGATTAGTAGAGATTACTTCTTATTTAAGTCTTAGGAATTGCTTTATAGATGCTTTCCTTCAAAATAATTTGAAATTTCAGTTTCACTTACTCAGATTGCTTTTCACAAGTCTTAGAGGACTCTTCTATTTTTTTCTCCAGTTCCAACACAAGTTCCTCTTTGCTCAGTAGGGTTTGCTGTGTCTGCATCAGGTCTTCTATTACTATTTTTAACCTGTAACACATAGATTTCAGAAACTTGCACTTTAAATACACTAACAGTATATATTTGGGAATGTTGTTTTTTTTCTTGATGATAAAATGGAGTATTAATCTTTAAATTATCTATCTCAGTGTCTGGTATGTAATGAGTTCTGTGAATTAATGCCTTCCTAATATATTGGTAATTCATGTGATGCTTTACGAAAGATTAAAGCCTTCTACCTCCCGAAGTGCGTGTTAAATAAATACACGGAATCAGTAATTGAGCTATCTCAAGCCCTAGAACTTAAAAAAAACCCAAAAACCAAAACAAATGGATACTTTCTGTTATAAGTATATTCTGTATTTCTGTATATTTAACTTTTTTTTTAAGTCACACAGTCTTTGGTAATGGTTAATTCAAAAACATACATGTTAAATCCACTACTATCACTTTGCAGTTATGCTGCCAAACGTTGCAACAACTAAAAAGTCAATAAATGTACATTAACATTTGCATACATTGCAGATAAATGGCTCACATAATGATTATTAAAATTCATACTTAAACAAGTATGTTGATCATGCAATTGTTAAGGCAGGAGAACAATTTTAAAAAACTAAATTAATAAGTAAAAAAGTACATCTCATTTCCTTCTCAGCATTCACCTATTCATCTTTAACTATCTCACTCAGTTTGCCCTGTATTTTTAAGTGCAATTTCAATAAAGAAGTTATGGAAGTAAAGACGAAAGGCTAAATACACACAGTACTTACTACCACACAGATCTATTGTACAAAACCATGACAGATTAAGAAGTGGTACAGAAGTTCAACCGAGTGTGTAATTTACAAGGACTCTAGAGCCACATTCCCTGTTGATATGTATCAGACTGAATGATTTGACTCTAAATGTTGAATTAGTTCTCTCTCCTCCCAATATATTTTATACAATGTTGATTAAATATTTCTTTATGCTGACATTCCTTGATCTTACCTTGGAAGATTTAAATTCTTATTAAAAGCCATACAGCTAACATTACAAGTTTTTTTTTCCCAAACAAACAAGTATCTGCATGTATTTCTTGAGACAGAGAAAAGATTTAAAAGGTATCTCTCAAAGTAATATGTACACAGCTCTATTTTTAATAAACATTTTTCTTGTTTTTAGGCTAATACAATCTGTATGCAGAACTTTTCAGAAATGACAGGTTTTTTTACATTTAACATCCAATTTCACATTTAATACCAACTAACTTTTTTCTTTTCATACCTTGCTAAAAAGCAATTACCAGTTCTCTAACTGTTGCCACTGCAGGCAACACTACGTGGTGGTTCAGACTGATCTACCATCTCTGACAGTCGAGGGAAAGGATCACTGCACACACGGTGTGGATGATGCTCAGTCTCTCTTTATTGTTTATGTTATGCCCTTATATCTGCTGGCATAAGCACCTCCTCTCTCTCTGCCCCGTGCCAGACCTCTCACTTCCTATTCACCCCTCGCGTTACAATCCGAGATCTTCCGGACGCCTACTGCATCTTTTTGATCAGCTTTCTAATAAAAATTTTAATCAACATTGTGTTGGCTTAACAACTGTTTTACAAGAAGCAGATGTTACATCTAATGATCAAGGTCCAATAATCAAGAAATCAAAACCAACTTAACAAAACTGTTGATCACTGGAATGTGTAAATGTACACAGACTACATTATTTTAAGGTTTCAAAAATATCAGATTTTATATTGAAATAGAAAGCTGACGAAGATCTCTCTAAAATATCTGAATATTTAGGATGTTTGTATCTATCTTTGAGGAAAAAAAACCCGAAGTCTTGGTTCATAATAAACTAACCATGAGTTAGCAATGTGCCCTTGTGGCCAAGAAGGCCAGTGGCATCCTGGGATGCAGGTCAAGGGAGGTTCTTCTCCCCGTCTACTCTGCCCTGATGAAGCCTCATCTGGAGTACTGTGTCCAGTTCTTGGCGCTCCAGCTCAAGAGGGACAGAGAACTTCGGAAGAGAGTCCAGCTCAGGGCCATCAAGATACTCTGGGGTCTGAAGCATCTTCTTTGTGAGGAAAGGCAGCAGGATCTGTGACTGTTCTGCCTGGAAGTGACTGAGGGGGTACATGATACCTGAACTAGGCAGATCAAGTATGGGCAGGGAGGTTAGATTAGATGATCTTCGGAGGTCCCTTCCAAGCCCTATCATTCTATGATTCTACGATTTAACCTCTATTTTTTCTTTTAAACAATAATTTTTATCCCAACTGGCTAGAACTAGCATCTCTGGATTGCTCAGTATCATCTTAGCTGTAGTTTGAAGAAGCTGTGACCTCATATTTGCCTTCTGGAGAAAATCAGTTTATGAAAGGGTTTTTCTTACTAACCAATTATAATGCTTATCAGCTTTAAGAACTGCACAATTCCAAACTGTCAGGTTTCAGTGGCATAAGAATACAAAAAATGAGACCAAAATAAATCTACAAAGCAGACATAGTCAAGCTAGTTAAGCTAAGTTCTGGCTACCTGCAAAGCTCTCTTTCATATTTCTTTAGTTATTAGCACTATTCTGCCTCAAATATCAATAAAAATCAGTATCAATATCAAATATCAATACAAAGAAATGCATCTACTTACAGAACTTACATTTCAGAAGATTTAAAAAATTAATTTGGATATTAATTCATGTAGAGTCATTGGTTGGAAAAGATCTTTAAGGTCATTGAGTTCAACCACTTACCTTATGCTGCCAAGCACATCACAGAACCACATCACTCAGCACCTCATCTATGCATATTTTGAATATCTCTAAGGATGGTGATTCCACCACCTCCCAGCACTATTGGCCTCATTGAACCTCATATGATTGGCCTCAGTCCATCACTCCAGCCTGTCCAGGTCCCTCTGAAGAGCCTTCCTGCCCTCAAGCAAGTCTATGCTTCTGCCCAGCTTGGTGTCATCAGCAAACTTACTGTGGGTGCACTCAATCTCCTCATGCACGTCACTGATAAAGACATTAAACAAAACAGTCCCCAACACTAAGCCCTGGGGAACATCACTGGTAACTGTCTACTAGCAACTGGATTTAATACTATTCACTGATCCACACTTAATTCATTCTGAGAGGTCACCTCCTCTCAGTTTTTAAAGCATGTATCTTTGAAGCAAAAATTTTTCAATAGCAGTCAGTCATAATTTATCAGGACACGACACATGTCTTTCAGTAGTTAGAAAGATTAGCTAGTCAACACTGTTTTTAACTACTTCTCTCTGTCAAAATGTATTCATTTCTATAAACTTATCTAAAAATGTATGTAAGACAGTTTTCTCATTTTGCTTCCTTAGAATATATTTTATGAAAACCTTTAAACAGTAATATATGTAAAGCTGTCATTTTCCCCCTCATATACGCAATAAAACAACTGATTCAACCACAAATTACTGATTATGAATCAATATATACCTTTTAATCTATTAAAAGGCTGAAATAATCCACTGTGTGTACTGGATTTATTGTATTTGGTAGACAATGAAGGTAGTTTTCCTCTGCAAAAACACAATGACATAGTATTTTGAAAAACCAAGGCCATGATATCAATACTGAAGATCAAAAATCAAACTTCTATTATTTCAGCATATGCAGAATGGACTTTTAAAAGTCATCATCTATAGAAAAAGTTTGTAACACATCCACCTTACTTAAGAATTTCTAGTCATACACACAATTTAGATGCAAAATGTGGGAGTTTTGTCTGTAGCATTTTTTTTTAAAAAAGACTATAAGAAAATATATCTAAGATGCAGTCTGAAAGGTATATGAGCAAAGGCAGTTACAGGGAACTAAGCATTTACAACAGGAAAGGTTCTCATCTGCACTAAAAAGCAATTAAAGAAAAGAACAAAAAGGATAAGAATAAATAATTTTTAAGGGTCAGGAGCTAATGAAGCTTCACAAAAATCTGCACTGCTTAGTATGTTTGTAATAACACACAAAAAGACACTGTTAAAGAATGCTGACCATACAATGTTATTTGAGATAGAAGGAAGGGGTTAAACATGAAGTATACAAAGGGATTATTCTGGATCGCATGACAGTAACTGGGCTGTCATTTAAAAGAATATTTTCAATGTATATTGAAATACACAATGCTACAGGGAGAAAACATATCCAAAACTTTATGTAGTGAATGGCTCTGAGCTGACTATTAACACTTGAGAGGGTAATGAGATCTTGGAATTCCAACAGACGATTCGATGGAAACACTGACTTGACACATTGCAGGCATTCGAAAATCAGACAATTATTCTCTAAGATTTACTAAAAACAAAGCAGAACAAGAATACAGGAAACCTCAGTATGCCCCTCTCTAAACTATGCATCTGAATTATCTGCACAATTCTCATCATTCGTCTCAAACCAATACAGTAACCTTGAAATCATTCAAGTAAAGGTGACAAGCCTGATAAAGGTTATGAGTATGTTTTATGAAAGGACTGACTAAAGCTAAAGATGGCTCCGAAAAAGAAATCACAGAGTAGGAATATCACAGTTTTATTATATTGTAGACAGAAAGAAATAGTCTGTTCCTACTCTCTTCCAAAACAAGAGCTTAAAAGACATAAAGTGAAAGGTTCACATAATATGAAGTTAATCTCTCTTAAATACTTAAACAAAAATTGTAACTTTTATGTACTGACTCTGTCAATTCACGAAATAAAAATACCTCTAAGGCTATTATGAACTACATCTAAGGCTATTATAAGCAAATACTACTTCTCTTTCAAAACATTTCTGTACTGAAAATTATGGGAGGCTGAGAGATGAAGCAGAACTGCATGATCATCCTGTTTTTGTTCTCCTCCCTAGACTTTTCCCAGTTGGTTAACGTATGAGAGATGAAAGTTGGTCAAGTCAGTCTTTTTTCTGACCTAATACAGCTAAACTTTTAGCTCAGTGTCCTAAATCTGTATCAGAAAGTGAAAACCTTGAAGACAGTAACACTTCAAAGAGCTATTTGATTCTTGTTCCAAGAACAGTATCACACCATAAAATTTCTCCCTAAATTGAGAAAAAAAAATTAAGTAGGTGAATATACGATTTGTAACAGGACACATGAAAAACTGTATTGAAAACGTATATAGGTAGGCAAATATGTAGACACACAATTTTAACACAAATATGCATTTCATCAGAATCATTGACTAGAAAAACATTTAATTTCTTTCACATCTTGATGACTTACATCTAAAAAATGGGATATAGAAGAGAAGCCAAACAATAACTTACTTTTCTTTTTGATCTAAGGAAGGCAAAATTTTAAAAAACTTTCAATACTTCATTGAAAAGAGATTCAGTATATGTATTTACTCTGTAACTGTGATGAAACAGAATCCTAGAATCACACAGTCATAGAATGGTGGGGGTCGGAAAGGCCCTTTAGAGGTCATCTAGACCAATCCCCTGCCAAAGCAGGTCCACCTAGATCATGGTCACATGGGAATGCATCCAGGCACGTTTTGAAGACCTCTAGAGAAGGAGACTCCACAACCTTCCTGGGCAGCCTGTGCCAGGGTTCCTTCACAGTAAAATAGTTTTTCCTGATGTTTAAATGGAACTTTTTGTGTTCCAGCTTCTTCCCATTGCCCCTTGTCCTGTTAGTGGATACAACAGAAAAAAGGGATGCCCCATCCCCTGACATCTACCATTTAAATATTTGCAAATATTAATAAGATCTCCTCTCAGTCTCCTCTTCTCTAGACTAAACAGCCCCAGTTCCAGCAGTCTTTCCTTGTATGAAAGATGTTGAGTCCCCTGAACATCTTGGTGCCCTGCACTGGTCTCTCTGCAGAAGTTCTCTGTCTCTTTTGAACTGAGGAGCCCAGAACTGGACACAGTACTCCAGATGAGGCATGACCAGGGCACAGTAGAGAGGGAGAAGAACCTCCCTTGACCTGCTGGCCACACTCTTCTTGATGCATACCAGGATGCCATTGGCCTTCTTGGCCACCAAGGCATATTGCTGGCTCATGTTTAGCCTGTTATCAATCAGGACTCCCNGGACTCACAGGTCTCCCTTCAAAGAGCGGTTTTCCAGTAGGTCAATCCTAAGCCTGTACTGGTGCATGGGGTTGTTCCTCTCCAGGCGTTGGACTCTGCACTTGCCCTTGTTGTACCTCCTAAGATTCCTCTCTGCCCAGCTCTCAAGCTGCTGCAGATCTCTCTAAATGACAGCACAAAGTTCACATAATTTCAAAAGCTGCACAGGAACTCGAAAGACCATCTAGTTCAAACCCTCTGCTAGAGTAGGATCATCTGGAGTGGGTTACACAGGAATTTGTTCAGGTGGGCTTTGAATGCCCCCAGAGAAGGAGACTCAACAACTCATCTGGGCAGCCTGATCCAGCACCCCATCATCCTCACAGTGAAGACATTTTTCCTTATGTTTCTTTGGAACCTCTTATGTTCCAGCTTGTACCCACTGCCCCTTGTCTTCTCATTGGGCATCATTGCAAAGAGTCTGGCTCCATCCTCCTGACACCTCCCATTTATGTATTTTTAAACATTAATGAGATCACCCCTCAGTCTCCTCTTCTCCAAGCTAAAGAGCCCCAGCTCCCTCAGCCTTTCATCACAACAGAGATGCTCCACTCCATCATCTTTGTGGCCCTGCACTGAACANTGTCACTCCCTGCAGTTTAGTATCATCATCTGATGAATCAGTCAGTCCTCTCAGTTTGGTGTCATCAGTGAACTTGCTGATAGTACGCTCTGTCCTCTCATTCAAGTCCTTGATGAAGATGTTGAACAAGACTGGCTCCAGAAACCTCAATGATCACCTAGTTACAGCTCCCCTGCCATGGTCAGGGACACTTTTCACTAGATCCAGTTGCTCAAAGCTCCATCCAACTTGACCTTGAACACTTCCAGGGATAGCGTATCTCTAGGCTCTCTGGGCAATGTATTCCAGTGCTTCACCACACTCACAACAAAGAATTTCCTACCATCTAATCCTGATATAATCTCTTTCAGTTTGAAACCACTACCCCTTGTCACTACATGCCTTTGTAAAAAGTCCCTCTCCAGCTTTCTGGTTGGCCTCTTTACATACTGAAACATGCCATATCTGCCCAGAACCTTCTGTAGGCTGATCAACTCCAGCTTCTTCAGCCTGTCTGCACAGGAGAGGTGCTTCAGTCCCCAGATTATCTTCATGGCTCTCTTCTGGACTCAATCCAACACAAAACTTTTACATAGTTTAAGTAGGAATAATATTAATTTCATAATAATAGAATAGTAGAATATATTATAAAACAGAAACATTTTTAAAGATAAAGCAGGGGCTGTTAATTATCAAGGCATACTTTCATAAGAAAGATGAAGCTGCTAAGGAGGCGTCTGGCAAAGGAGGCTGTAATTCCATATTAAAAAAGTTATTTCAAAACCTATCAAGGCATCAATTTAGGAAAAGTAATGCAACTGCATAGTAAAAAGGAGAGAATGATTAATGACTTTGAAAAGAAATTAAAATCTAGAGAATCTATCATGTGAAGAAAACACTGAGATTAGAATAAACTGCAGAAGACACTATAGTATGTTTACATTTGAAATTCCTCCTTGCCATTAGGAATCACTGTGATTCTGGTTTTCAGAAAAATCTATAAGAAGATCATAGTTTGAATAAGCAAATGGATTTCTTTTATTAAAATTAAAAAACCCACAACACACTCTTGATATCTTATTTGGATCAATTATGCTGTCTAAAAGAAAAAAGACTTCAAATAAGTCAAACACAGACTGAAATACAGTACAGAACATCACTAACCAATTAAATTCTGACTATTTCACTTAAAGTTGCTAAGATCTATGTAAAATAAATAAATGTACAATTAATAGATGCAATCTCAAAAGTGACTGCACTGGACTGCATTTATGTAAGAAGTTGAAGCTGATAATATAAAAGAACATAACTACCTCAGCAAGTAATTTTTTCCATAATAAGGTGATCCAAGGTGAAGTTGGTAAAAGTAATAAATACATTTAACTAGGCAATATATTAACAAAATACATCAATGGTTTATCACCCCAAATACCTAAAAACTCCATGAAACGCAATACAACAGCTACATCTGTGTAAATAAGTTAATGTATTTTAAAAGTTATAATAATGAATGAGAATTTTCTTTGGATAATGAACTCAGGCACTTCAAAAAACAGGGAAATAAATATATTTATGAAAACATTTCTGCATAGCAATTTAAACCACTGACTCAGCACTTTCACTTTTAAATCACTGTACTCAGCACTTTCATGAAAAGATTTCAGTATTTGTCCTAGAGTATTGAATGTGGAAAACTTTTGGGAAGATGAATCGGTATATGTCCAAGGATGATTCACGATAGACTTGAGGTATTGTATAAATTAACTGGCAAGAAGAGGAACATATATTTAAAGTGCTGGCAAATTTCAGGGGTGACAGGAGGAGTATTTCATGCAAAGGTACAAGAAATCCAGTATGGAAAGAGTTTATAGTGTGAAAATATTATTTTTAGAAACTAGACCTTAAAAACAAGGACATACCTATGTAATGATCTGAATGAGCCTAGATATAATGTACAGTAGCATTCTAACGGATGAAAGGTTTGTAAAGAAAGACTTACGTGTCTTGTAAACTTTCTGCTGTTAGATTGTTCCACATGATCTCATTAGCTTGAAGGTTTTCATTTTCTTCTAGTAAAGACGTATCAAATTCTATTTCTTGTTCAACAACTTCTGATGACCTAATTTAGAAAAGAAACCCTTATGTTTTCAAAATTAACACATATATTTGAGTTGACGATAGGAAATTACTACAGTTTTAATTATTTTAGTAACTAGAATATAGGTAAGATTACACATAGTTTATTTTTCTTAAGCAGCAATTGGATACATATCGTTCCTCCTTTGAACAGCATGACCAAAGTTCTCAATGGGTTCACTCTTAGCTGATCTTGCTATAAACCTGCATGTGACAATTATCAATTCACATATAACAACAAAGAAGATAATGCAAGAAGTCTTAGGACTATTCCTGCACGTACTAATAAAGTAATAGTTCAATAAATGGCAAATACAGCTTATTCTTAAAGTAAAAAACTTTCTTGTGTTTATGGCATACTTCGTAGTCTCAGGCACTGCTCAACCTGATGTACCTGCAGAATATACAAAAAATATCTAGAGTTCCCTTTAAACTAGAATTTGGAGAAAAAAGAGAAATAAAGCATAGAAACTTCGCTCAACCCAGAATGCAAACTGTACCAAATAAACAGTAAATTATCTCACTCTGAATCTGGACTGCCACGTGCATTCTGCTGTCAGTACCAAATTTACGGTTTTTCACACGTAGCAATGGTAACTGGAATTTTGTTTTTCTAGAGCTAGCCAAAGGATGGAGAGTTAAAGAAATAGTCAAGTCAAAAGCAATCATTTTGTACATACAACAATTTTCAAACCAGGACAAAGTTTTACAAGCAATAACACAAAATCAACCAAAGAAAATAAAATTAAAGTGTGATAATGTTATTAGTGTTGCAGTGCAATGCAGACTTTTGTCAAGAAGAAACATGAACATGCACACCAAGATGAAAATGTATACCTGTGAGTATCTATGAAGTCATTATACTCAGAGTTAGGGTCTATCTGTTCAACCGAGGTCTGGATTTCTTTATGGACATTCACAATTTCTTCTGTTACAAGACTGGTGATCTGGCTATACTCATCCAAGATTCCTTTTCTAGAGAGGAAAAAAAAAATCTAATGTACAACATGGCACTGAAGGCATAGATGGCATTGAAGACGCTTCAAACTTTCAATCTGCTATTTCTACAAACTCCTGTTGTAACTGGCTAAAACGGGAAACAATAAGACAATGTATTACTGAAAGAAATAAGAGATGAACTGTGACCTTTTCTTTACAGATCAGTTGTGAGTGTTAAGACTCTAAGACCATGCTAAATATATATATATCAGTTTCATCCTCATACATGGTTGCTAAACCAAAAGCTGTAGAGATTACAAGGACAAGGAATGCATACAGCTAATTGACAGTCCTCTTCTTCACAGAGAGCTTACCACATCTGTTATAACCCATACTAAAGCTTTTCATGTTTTGACTGACAAAATAATTTTGTTCTGCCATAAGGCAAAACGAGTCACAAACTAGTGTGCATTTCCTTTAAGAATTGTTTACTGTTTTAACCATGTTTTTTCATATTGTATGATTTTTTGCATTCAGCAATAAGCTTAAATCAAAAGTTAGCATATATTTACAAAGAGAAACAAAATCAAACAAGAAGTTCCTGTACGACAGTACAAGCCATCCAGTCTTGTCTTTACCTGCTTCTTAGGGTGGGAAAAAATCAAGTGATTAGGGAATGGTAAAAGAATAGGTTATATTGTGCCGCTAATCTTAATATCATCCAGTGATGTATCCTCAGAATATCCTCTCATTCCCTTTCATTTTTAGCTTTCAATAAAGTAAACCTCATAATAATTTCCTACCTCATTTTCATCTTTGACAAACTTGCTAGCTTGGCAGACTTGGTAATTTTTGTTCAAATACTGACAAATTTTGGCCAGCCCAGAGGAAGACAGGGAAAAAAGTTATCAAAACATTTTTCCTGGATAAGATGTCAAGTTAAATTTACTCTGTCAAAAACATTATATGATTGAACTTTTTCAGTGCTTTTCCTGAGGAGAAAAGGGACAAGAGAAGGCATTAAATTTTGCCTTGCCTGTGAACATGTGTGAAAAAGTCCCAGAAAACAGTTCAATGAACATGATGAAAAGATAGGTAAATGTCGACTACAGCAATGTCACATCAAAGAGAGAGAGAATCTTGCCAACTGCCAAAACCAAAGAAATTAATTTGCAATGTTAATCTAGAACTCTCGAGTTTTGATGAACCACTTCCTTTGCAAAATCAGGATTATTAAGGAAGTATGTTTCACTCAGCCACACCAAGCTCCATGCCTGAAATCACCACCACATCCTTTTGTAACACCAAAGACACTAGAAAGGAGATATTTTAAACATACACTGAGATCTCACAAAAAAATGTCAATGTAGTGACAAAATATATTTTTTACAGGTTTTCAGTCCAGACGTAGCAAAAGTAAGTTCAACGGGTTCTTGTTCTATAATAAAATTCTTCAGTGAATTACCGTGTCTCAGAATTCTGAAAAATCACCTTAGTTATAGCATATAAATTTAACTGTAGCCTTTTTCTGTGATTTTACATGCAAAATTAAGATTAAAAGGGCTTTACAGAGACTACTATAAAGATGTACTTTAGTTCAGTACCGGCTCTAGAATCAAAGGAATTAATAAGATACTGCATAAGGAAGCTAAAGGTGTCAGTATCATGTAAATATGTAAAATGTCATGTCATCAACTCTTCCTCACTGGCTGGATGCTCACATCAAGATGAACACAGAGTTCTGAGTTCAAGAAGACTGTCTTGCATCTAAATGAATGATAACTACAAAAAAATATCTGCCCTTTCTTTTAGGCTAAGTGATTTAAATAAGACACCAGAAAAAGACCTGAAGAGGCATTAGACAAAGAGACATCATGGTAGCTACAAACCAGAAGAGGGGGCTTAAAGTTCTCATTGTTTGTTCTCTGAGATCACTAGTTTGCACATGTTTTTTAATGATGCATGAGGGAAAAAAAAGCTAATTGTGTTTTTAAGGCTGCGTTCCTTCCAGTGAGGTCTGCTTTACATAATCCTGTTACTTCTCCCCCACACAGAATTAAAGGTACATCTGCCGGGTCCTCCTCCTCAATGACTTGCAAGACAGTGGCCAGTTTAAACCAAATTTGTTGCTGGTGGAATTTCACAAAAATAAGGCAACAAACATGTTGTTGGACAACTGAAGGAGCTCAGCTACAAACACTGTTGTTAATCTTTAAGATTCTAAAGTTTTACAAGAAGACAATCTCGTCAGAGTGTTTAAGTAATCACTGAAAACCACAGCCTGCATTATTGAAATACAACTTTATATGCACAATTATTGTCAACTGAAAGGTGAAAATATCTTTTGGTATCCCTTATTATATATAACTATAATTAATTAGTCACAGTTTTTTTATTTTCAAATAATCTTAAAAATTAATTGGAATACTACACATGAAATTCCACAACTAAAAAATATATAGAATACATCTTACAGGGCTTTAATCATTTCTTCTTGCATCTTCTGTAGTGAATCCAGTAACAGAGGAAGCGTAGTATCATAATACTGATGTTGATGTAACTGTGCTCCTTTCAGTGCCAACACATACTGATTATGCAGTGTATGAAGCTTCATAGTTGCTTTATCATACCGATCTTTGGCTTTCTCAGTCTCCTTTCCTAAGAGAAAATAACAACAACAACAAAAAAAGGGAGAAAAAATCATAAATCGAATACATTTAATATAAGTTTGCACCTTCTTCTACAGTAGTCTTTTCGAGGTACTTCTCTGAAGAAGGTAAAATGACTGTTTTCAGTTCATGATTAAGACCAAATGTTTTCATTCTCTAATTAAAAGACTCGGTAAGAAAAAAATGCTGTATTTTCTTTGAACAGGAATATGACAATATTTTACCTAAAAGCATATGAATAACACTATCTACACAGGTATAAGAAAATCTAACTATGAAGAATAAAAAGGCACACGACTATCACAAAGCTAATCTATTATTTGCCTTAGAGTAAATAAATATTTTTCAATGAAGAAAGTAAGAGACATCCTAGTGGGTCAGATCCATGATTCATTCCAAACCTTACCTTTACAGTCGGCAAAAATTCTATTGTTAAATATAATTGCAATTAAGTAAGGGCACAGTCTGCATATGACTAGCTGAACTCTCACACTATTACTCTGTCCAAAATGGGCAGCTTCTGTGGTACAACTTAACATTTAAGTATCTGTCAGTATCCTGATGAGGAGATTGGCTCTGCCATCTCAGCTCTGCACTACTAGAGACTAGAACTTCTGAAGTTCATGCTGACAAGAACAGCTCAGTGCTCAACCTGAGAGCTACAAGATACTTCCAGAGATTACCTATTCTGTTATTTGCCACAGCAGTTGCACAACTATGTGGCACATGTTTTCCTGATTTCCTTAAAATGTCCAGTGGCAGGTAATGTTATAGGTTCCTAGTAACATTAAGGTCTAATGCTATGCTAGCTGAAAGCATTCCCCACTTCATCAGTCCTTCATTCTCCAACATAAATCTTTATTGCTTTAATTTAAACCCTTACATACGTCCTATTTGCCATGGGTATGAAAAATATTCTATCATGCTCTGCAACCTATCTTTTATATATTAGATTACGTTCTTTCCTCTTCTGTCCTATCTTTTGAACTTTGTACTAATGGATCTACACAGGTCTTCCTTTATAAGTCCTGTTGTTTTTGTGCAGTTGGCTGGTTCACCATCTTACTCAAGTGGAACTTGAGCCAAGGCTTAAAGCTGAGGAATATATCCTAGATAATTTTAGATCATTAAAACAAATGAACAAAAAAGGCAAAACCTAGACAAACAAACAAATAAAAATCCCAAAATAAAGTGTCTTTTTTAGATACCAAACAAACACAGCATCATTGATTACTTCTGCTTTGATATCTGATCCTATCAAGTAATAGCATTTTTTTGAGTCTCATCTCTCAGTTTATCAAGTTATTTTTAACTCTACAGCTGCTCTCGGGTGCATTTTTAATCCCTGCAAGGCATAGTGATGCCTGGGAATCTAATAAATTCTGAAACAAAGTAATGAAATACTGAAAGACCACCCAAACATACATTCTGCAGTGTCCCATAGGATACATTAATCTGACAAGACCTCATTAACAACTATTCTTCAACAAGCTTTATGCAAACAGTTCTGTGTGTTTACATTTTCAATTTATCACTCATCACCCTTGTCATAAAAGGATATGACATTATGTTGACACGATTCCCTACTGAGACACATAACCTCTTGTTATATTCTTGGTATTTATGAATTGTCTCATTATTTTTTCGGGAACTAAAGGCATTTTAAATGAATCCTGAATCTGCAATTAGCAAGTGCAGATTCACAATTAACTGCACAGACAAGCATACACTAAGTATTCCAATCTCGTTCCGATCACTACCTTTCTTGTAATCTTAATGTAAAAGCAATAAAAAAGATCATATTTTAACACTTCTGCCACCTGTAACAAAGTAGTTGAGAAAAGGCTTATGAAAAAAGGCTGTGGGATCTGGGAGTGTTCAGCCTGGAGGAGCCTGAGGGGGGACCTCATTAATGCTTACAAGTATTTGAAAGTTATATGTCAAGAGGATGGGTCAACACTTTTTTCTGTAGTGTCCACTGATAGGACATTGGGTAATGGTCAAAAGCTGGTACACAGAAAAGTTCCACTTAAGGAAAAACTTCTTTACTATGAGCCTGAAGGAGCCCTGGCACAGGCTGCCCAGGGAGGGTGTGGAGTCTCCTTCTCTGGAGGCTCCCAAAAGCTGCCTGGATCCATTCCCCTGTGTGATGTGATCTAGGCAGACCTACTTTAGCAGGTGGGATGGACTAGATTACTGTTAGAGGTCCCTTCCAACCCCTACCATTCTATGAGTCTAAGAAAAAAGTAAAGGAAGCTTTCAGAGCTAAAGTGTCAGAGGCTTGAGAGCAGGCCTTGAAGTGCTGAAATTGTGTCATAAGGGGAATATACAAAAGACTCTGATAAAATACAGAAACATGTTAAGGTACATTAAAAAAAAAAGCTGAGGGAAAAACTTTCAGAACGGTAACAAATTCTCTTTCATACTGGAGTCAGCACACTTGTCAGAAGATGTAGAGAACAATCACTATATAAAAGGAGCTGGTAGGAAATAATGTTGTAGGGGTTTTTTTGTGTTTGCTTGGTTGGGGTTTTTTTTTGTATTTGTGTTCACTATGAAAGACCTTCAGAGATTTCCAGGCTGAAATGTCTCTTTATGAATGAATGAGTCAATGAATTTCTCTCTTCTGAGGCATCAGAAAAAGATGTTAGAGAATAAATTAAATAAGAGGAAATCCTGATGACTGGATGCTGTTAAGCTTTGGAACTTTAGAGGCATCCGAAAAATTTTTAACTGAAATACTATTATTACTTTCTACAGTAGCAAGTAGGCACTCAATGGAGTGCACCAGGAATGTCAGTTGGATCCTTAGGAGATGAAGATGATGATAAAGATGCTGTCTGTAGTAAGCAAATATGAGAACCAAATGTGAAGAACTGTGGAAAGACCTGAAGACCAACTGATTAAATTACAAAATGATAAATAACAGTATTAATATCTACAGAGACGCATATGGGCAAAACACTATTCAAGTTTAGTAATCTCTTTTAAGGTTACTTATGTTTTAAGTTTACTTATGTTTAAGTCAAGAATGAGATTATACTGGGGTTAGTACAGAAAGACAGATGGAAATGTTAACTCAGAGTTTGGCAATGACTGGACCTGATGTTCCTTAGCAAAGGAGTACACTGTGTTATTATATTGATTAAATCCATATAGAATAGTATATTGTTCTTTCACCTCAAGGCAGACAAAATAAATACAGAAATTAAAAATGTTTAGAGAGGGATATCAAGCATCAGAAATGTAGGTAACAAAAGTAAACCAGAAGGAATGTCTAAAACGAGCAGTCTCCTGAAGCACCAGGAGATTGAATAGCAACATGTGAACGAGGACATGCAGTTAACAGACTTTCGCAACCTTTTTCAATGCAACAACTGTAAGGCTTTATGTGGAAATAGTATGTACTTTACTCAAAACAAAGACCACAAAAACATTGCACCATTTAGTTCTAATTAAATATAGACTATTTGGAGGCAAAAAAAAAAAAATCCAACACATCATGCCCAGAATAATGTCCTAGAAGCTAGCTACCACTAAATGTGCACATCTGACACCAGTGCATCTGCATAATGAGGTGACATACAATCCAATTTTCGCATCTGCCTTGAGGTCTAAATTCCTTCTCTATATGCATTACTCCTCAGCAGAATATCTCAACTAATTTCAGAAAAAATCAAAGCATCATACAGCCTCAGTTTCTAAGTACAGTAGACTATAGCGTCAATGTGGTCAACAACTGCATGGTCAAGACACTCTAAGGTCTTTCTAGAGAATGAGAGGCATGCAAACTTGAGGATATAACAGAAAGTGACTGAAGAGGGTTCGGAAGGCTTTGAAGAAGTCAAGTGATAATTACAGTATAGGGACTGGATGAAAGAGGAGAGGACAAGACAGCTGGAAGTCAGAGCTGAAAGCACCAAGTTTTGCTCACCCTGGCCCACTCCCTTAGGAGATACACTGGCCAGCAAAAAGAAGATGAGGGAGAGATGCTAGTAGGAGAGAGAGAAATGCTGGATTATATCTGGTGTTTATTATTTGGCAATTCCTCGAGCTTGCCTCAAATTACATAACCAAAAACTATCTGTGTCCTACTTTAAGAGTTTAAAACCTATAACTTGTCCATGCACATCTTTAAAATACATTCCCTATCAGCTCTCAGGTTACCAAAAATCGATATATGTCAATTTATATCAGGTACCATCAGTACAGACTTCTGCCCTATGAAGCACAACAAGCAACCTTCTATGGTTAAACTAAACTGAAAATTTACACTAGAAATTACCACAATCACATAACTAGGCACTTAATAATACTATCTCTCTTTCAGAAATCTCATACATGGCTAACACATCTCATTCTCATATCTGCTTTGAGGACTAAATTCCTTTGCTATACATTATTCCTCAGCACAAAACATCAACTAATTGCAAAATAAATCAAATTATCATATACACTCAACTTTTAAATACAGCCTTTGAACCTATAATGAATAGAAGAAACACAGCTACAGTACTATTTCCATATTATAATTTGTTTTTTAAAGCAGTAAAATGCAGTGAGGCAGAGTACACAGTTGTTCTACATGTTAATTTGCACCAAGGAAAACATTCAATTTTCTTATCTGTATAATGAATTTTGCAAATAGATCTAATTATAACTCTACTGCCATCAGTTGTTGACAAAACTCTTTAATGTTTATAGAAATTGTGTATACAATATGCCACGTAATACACAATATTATGAAGCTTGCAAAATCATTTATGAAAGGTTGACATTTGCAAAGAAAAGCATTCTAGAGAGTTGAGTATTTCAATTTTAATAAAAACTCCTTTAAAATTTTCCTATATACAGTACAACAGAGCCATCCAGGAAAAAGAAATAATCTAGGGTATGTTCTATTAAAAAGGCAGATTTGTTATTCCAATGCTTTTTAATTGTGCTAATTTCTTCTAGCCTACTATTCACTTAGAAAAGAAGAACAGAAACTGGACAGAACAAGTAAAGATCAAGTGAGAAAAACTTAGCTTATAAACTTCATCCTTTTTTTAAAATAAGCATCAATGCACAGTGCAAATGGCCCAAATAACCCAACTTTCAGAAAACAAATACTGCAAATACAGAAAATTTTTATGCAGATTTTGGATTATGAAGAATTAATTCTACAGAGAGCTCAGATTTTTACCCTCTTAAAACTTCTTCTGGTTGGTCGAGGCTTGTATTCTATTATATGGTCACTACATTCAGTTCACACAATCATAAAATCTTAAGAGGTGGAAGAGACCTCGAAAGATCATGCAGTCCAGTCTCCCTGCCAGAGCAGGACCACCTGGTGTAGGTCACACAGGAACTCATCAAGGTGAGTTTTGAATGTCCCCAGAGAAGGAGACTCAACAACTCATCTGGGCAGTCTGTTCTAGTGCTCTGTCACCCTCCCAGTGAAGACATTTTTCCTTACGATTCTTTGAAACCTCTTGTGTTCCAGCTTGTACCCATTGCCCCTTGTCCTCTCATTGGACAGCATTGCAAACAGCCTGGCTCCATCCTCCTGACACCTCCCATTTATGTATTTGTGAACATTAATTAGGTCACGTCTCAGTCTCCTCCAAGCCAAAAAGCCCCAGCTCCCTCAGCCTTTCATCATAAGGGAGACGCTCCACTCCATCATCTTTGTGGCCCTGCACTGAACTCTCTCCAGCAGCTTCCTGTCTGGTTTCCTTCTGAAACTGAGGGGCCCAGAATTGGACACAATATTCCAGATGTGGTCTCACAAGGGCAGAGTAGAGCAGGAGCAGAATGTCTCTCAACCTACTAAACACATCTCTTCTAATAGGTACCACTGATTTCAATAAAATTAAACACTTATGATGTCTTCGAATTTGCATTATAGATTTTATGTTTTTATTTTATTTGACGTTTTATTTGATGTTTTATTCCAACAGTAAAATTGTGGCTCCATGGAATACTGCATAAAGCACCTACTAAATCATAGAAGACAAGGATTAACCTCGTGAAAGTTACTGTAATTGTGATATTCAAGACTCAAGTCAAGACTTGGTACAACCTTAGCTTAAAACAATATATTTTTTTCGTTTCAATGTTGTTTGCAATAATGACAAGAAAAATCATCGAGAAGACCTCCTGAGAGTTTCATTTATTAAGCTATTTGCTCTTAAGTTTGCTTTTATTTGATTTGCTTCTTGGGACGTTTGAGGACTGGAAAGGCAGAAAAAAAAAACAAACACCAAACTTGAGATGACACACAAAGCTAAAACCTTGTCAACAACCACCAAGCATGGATGACTTAACTTTCAGCATTTTTAAGTGTTTGCTCTTAAAAGACAAATATCAGAATTGCTTTTGAGGAGGAATAATTGAAATATAAATAGGTTGTAAAAACAATTAAAAGGAATTTCTCAGCCATTTTTCATAAATACCAGAAAACTCCATTTGTGGTTCAATATTACGTTATTTCAAGGACTGCCCCTTGTCTCATGCTCTTGGCAACCTGAGTGACAGTGGTAGGTATCACCTGCACCATTCAGAAGTGATGACAAAATGTTCAAAAGAGGCAATACAGATCATTGCAAAGGCTTAACTTACAACAGATGAATTAACTTTCTGGATTTATAGGTCCTGGCATTGAAACACGACCTTTGGCTTCAGTGCACAGTGAATACTCTTCCACGAATAAAGTATTCATGAAACCAATGTCCACATGACAAATGAGAACGTAATTTTATTACCAAAGTCTAGCTTTTTACAGTAAATTTAATTTAGTTTCACAGGCAGAGACACACCTGACATGACAATATAACCCCATCAGCGGCACAGTGAGAAGCCTTAAACATGCTAGAAACAGAAAACCAGTAGAATTACACAACAAATGAAATTAAAATTAGAAGGGCAATCTGGGAGAAGAAAACATTTATACATAAATAAAACCAACTAACAATACCAGAGAAACTCAGAGGATAAAAACATCCATGAAGAATTTGTGTATCTAACTCTGTAGTTCAGGAAGTGCAAAAAGCAAATCCACATAAATTTCAGGGTATGGGTAAATACAGAGAAAAATAGCATAGGCAATGTTATAATAATACCAATTATGTAGCCAGGCGAAACCTGGATGGTATCAGAACTACCTACAAGGCTCTGGGGGCAGCCATCAAGAACGTGGGGCCCAGGCAGTCTCCTCGGTCCTGACAGTAATGGGAAAGGGTGTGAGGAGAGCAGTGACAATACAGATCAATTAGTAGCTGCAGAGCTGGTGTTGGTGACAGTGTTTGAGGCTGTACAACCCCGGGACTTTGTGTGTACACCAGTGTCTGCTAGGGAGACAGGAAGCACCTTACTATACAAGGTCAAACTATTTTTTCAATAAGATGGCTGTCCTCATGAGGAGGGCTTTACACTAGGAATGATATGGGAGGGAGAGGTGGCCCATAGTCCTGAGGGAGCAGTGGATGAAACTGCTGAGCAAAGGGCATGGCCTGGTGGGACAGATACAGGTCACAAAATAAAAAAAGTGGTGCTTGGGTGGGATCACCTCACCACCTGCATGTGGGCAAAAGGTTCCTACAAAGCACCACTGTGGAAAAATCTCCACAAATCCTCTCCAGGATATCAGCATGCCTGGATAACATGCTTAATTGCCTGTATACCACATGCAGAATGGGGAATAAACATGATGAGTTAGAAATCTGTGTGCAATTGCAGAACTACGATCTTGTCAGGATCATGGAGGCATGGATGGGATGGCTCCCATGACTGAGTGCTGCAACGGAGAGATACAGGCTCTTGGGAAAAACAGGACCGGAAGACAAGGAGAGAACTTGTTTTTTATGTGAATGAGCAGTTGGAGCACGTGGAGCTCTGCCAGGGTATAGGTGAGGAGCTGACAGAGCTTACTGGTTAGGATTAAATAGAGGCTAGGCACAGTCCCAGGAAAAGCTTGGCTTCAGAGTTGCAATTTTCACAACATTTGACTTGAGAAAATTTTAAACTGGAAAAAAAAAAAGTGAGCATCCAGACTTCTGCTTTTTTGTTTTTGGTTTTTTTGGGTTTTTTTGTTTTTTTGTTTTTTTTTTTTTTTCTGGAATGAAGAAACAATCCTCTAAGAAAATATTCAATACGTAGTAAAGATTTGGACAGAAAAAAATCAATTCTTCTTTGGTTTGCTTTAGAATCTTTTTGTAAATATCAGCACTGAAGTATAAAGCTGTCAATGTATATACTAACCTATCAGATATTTTCCAATATTTATGACAGCAGTTTTTCAAATAATTTCCAAGAATTGTGAGGTTGTTTTTTTTAATCTTCATTTTTTTCAGCATTTTCAGTAAGAGGTAATTTCTGAATATTTTGCTGTCTCCACACTTGCTTATCAATAACAAATTTCTATATATTCACTTCCTTATTTATTTCAACTCTGGAGACACACATTTTCACAGAGTATTATTTCATTGTACTAAGGAAAGAATACTCTTTTGTATTATTTGTTTGCATTATTCTACTGAACATATTTTTTATACTCAGGAATGAGATGACCAATGCTTTCAAACAGCTCCTCCTCTGACAACATTTTTCTAAAGTAATAAAATATTTTTACAATAAAGAATCCTAAAGCTTGGCTTAAATCTGCCTCCACAGACTGGTAAGTGAAGGGAATACCAGTGGGACCTCAGCATAACCTTTTTCTTAAGTGAGTTTTTGTAAGGACTAAGCACTTCTTAAATTAAAGCAAATCATTTAAAAATCTAGTTATGACAGAAAAAAAGAGACTACTCTTAGAGCAATACACCAAGCCAATGTTAACTATGTATATTCAAGGTAATCCATGCCCAACACTGAAGAAATTTTTACACAATTTACAGTGAATTCTTGAGCAAAATTTGTTGATCCCTGATTTGGAGGCAACCCTCCAATTTCTCATTTCTTCTACTCAGCATTTCCTCATAATTTGTTCAATTTCCCCAGTCTTCATCACTGAAATGGAATTATCTCAAAATTTTTTAACACATGCCTAGCTTTATTGTGCTCCCATGCAGAGTATGAGACTATGTGGCTTTGGCCACATGGGCTGGGATAGAATAGCACTCCTTCATTCCCAGACAAGTAACAGCTAAATTCCTAACAGACCAAGAAGCAGCAAGATGGAAAAAGGATGTTCTGAACAAACACAGGCAGAAGTTCTGCTGCACTCGGGCATCTGTTTCTGTTTCTGCCCAGCTACCTTCTGGAGCAGAGAAGCCCCAAATGTAAAGTGCCCTTCTCCAGCAGTTTCAGGAGAAAGAGGAGATCCATTTCCTTACAGCTAGACTGCAATTCGCATTGCTCAACATTGGATTCTTCTCACTGACTGCAGCCATCCAAGCATTTTCATTAACCAACGCACCAAATTTAGAACGTCATATGAGGTTTTGAGCATGCACTGGCTGCAAATTTGACCACATTTCAATTTACTCCAAACACAATCTTTGTTATATTCCTTTTCATTACAATTATGATTATTATATATTATTATTCTCACCATTGTTATTATATTTTATTTCAATTTAGTTATACCCAGAAGTGAAACTTTACTTCTCCTGGTGGATGTTAAGCTTAAACACCATAGAGTGAAAACTGGCCTGCTCTTCTGCAAAGAGAAGTACCAGCCTAATAAATAAGGACCATGGGATTCCTTGGACGAAGGTGACACTCCTGATACTTTAGTACCAACTGGTCTTTAATTGATCCATTTGGAAGTGATTAGACAGGAGACACAGTCTGACTGTTTTTCTGTCACCAGGGAGTACACAGGGCCTTGCTGTGGGCTTTATTCTTCTCATGGTCTTATGAAACCAACATCATTGTCAGGAGCAACTAACACAAAATGCTCAGGTCTTAAACCAAATTATTTAAGGGAGAACGCAGGTCCTGTGGCACAGCAAAACAGATAGGTTTCAGTTGTATTGAGCTGGCTGAGATCCATGACAGGAATAGGCATGTTCTTAGACCCAGTCCTAAGTGTTTTCTCACAACACCATCAGCAAAGCTCTTTAAATATGCTGCTTTTTTGCTGTCAGGCTGACCCAGTTCACAAGTTTTACCCTCACCCTGCAGTCTAATTAGCGTCCTGGAAGGTAACTTCCAGGCACTTAGGGCACAGATTACAGAACTTATATCAATTATATACATCATGTCATCAGTTGATTGTCTTGATTCCTGTTGGCTTCTCTGAGGAAGAATTGGGTTGATTCTAAGATCCTAGATTATACACAAGAAAGCAGGAACATTTTATTCTGTCTTCAAGTAAGAGGACATGTTAAAATACTGGATTTCCCATTTTTGTTGTACAGATGCAGATTGGTTCACACACAGTCTACCCACAACTTCTCATGAAAATTGATGGCTGAATTCCAATTTGCTGAATATGTTCTCCTTGGGGAAAAAAATGATATATCCCTGTGGGCCTAGCAATCTAAATATTATTGTCAGACACACTTAGGGGTTTTTTTACTCCATGAAAACTGAGGTAAGACCGAAAGTAATAAAACAGCAAACATGAAGAATGAACGTCAGTATAATGAGTTTTACCTAGTTCTGGGTTTGACATTCTGAGATTTGAAATCTGCTTTTTTCCTTCTTCACTCCAGGATGCTGTTTGCCATCTTAGGTGCCAGGGCACACTGCTGACCCACATGGAGCCTGCTGCCAGTCAGACTCCCCAGAGACCTTTCTGCAGGGCTGCTCCACACTCTTCTCCCAAATTATACTCGTGTCCAGAAGTCAGATAATTAAAAAAAATAGTTTATATACAACTACAAAATACTTTTTTTGCAAACTGCTGCAAATAAACTAGGATGGCTTTGACTGTTAGTTCTGTCTCAGGAATCAAACTTGGAAATAGAGTGAAAGATGGGCCTTATCATCACTCTCCAAATAAAGAAATGCAAATGCAGTGTTCTTAATCAACATGGATCTTATGAGATCAAAATCACAAAGGCAGACACAAAGAAGACAGTATCTTAGCTTTAACCTCTAAGGTTGTTTTTCCCTTTATGTCTTTCTAGAGGCTCATATGAATGTGTTTCTTGAACAAATAAAAGGTACAAATAAAATTACCAACTCCTGCCATTGACTTCTGAGAAGACAGTAAGAAGCTTTTCCAAAAACATATTTAAGAAATAAATGACTGCAAAAAATCAAATGGTTTTCTAATGGGAAAAATACAGATTTTTCAATTTACAGAATATCAGACTTAAATTTCCGAGTTAATTACTTCAATAAATTTATTTGCTTAATGTTAAGATAAAGAAACAACACAGTATAAAGATAAAAAAAGGTACAATCTTTTGAACTGCTGTCAGATATTTGATCTAAAAAGTACTAGTAAATTTACACTAGTAAACTCTCTCAGATCTATGAGTGTTGGTCTGTGAGAATTGTGAAGAGCACATTTAGGGGCTGCATGCTCACGTTGAGTGAAAACAATATGCCCAAGTGAGTCCCACATTCCACAAGAACTCACCAAGATTTCTTGGCTTTTAACTTCCCAGGGCTTCCTGCTCTAAAATCGTTATTTTACACACAAGAAACAACTCTAGCACTTGAAAGCATTGGTAGTGTATATGATTGGAAATGCATACAATAGGGTATTAATTTCAAATCCATCTAGTCTG
>WBNH01005847.1:0-30112 GCA_013401255.1 Urocolius indicus
GGCACGTCGCTGGTACGCCGGGCAGCTGCGGCGGCGCCCGGGCCGCACTGCAGCGGCACCACGCAGCCTCCTGCCCGGTATTTTTCCATCGCAGCCGGCTCCCCCGGGTCGCTGCCAGGCGGCGGCAGGGCCTTGTACGCGTGCAGCTCACGGGAGGCGCTGCGAGCCGGGACGAGCCCGGCGCCGGCTGCGGCGCGGCCCCTTACCGGGGCCAGGTGCCCGAGCCCGGCGGCTGGCGGCAGCGCGGGCGGGGCNATGAGCCTCGCCGAGTGAGGGGAGCGCTCGCCCGCCCTTGCGTCCTTCTGCCCGCTCCGCTCCTTCTCCTCTCTCTCCTCCTGCTCCGCCCGGCTCCGCTCTGGCTTCAGGCCCCTTCTCTCTGCGCTGCGGCGGGCGGAGGCGTCGGAAGGAGAAGCCTATGGAGGGGAACCGGGACGAGGCCGAGAAGTGCATCGGGATCGCGCGGGAGGCGCTGGAGGCCGGGAACCGCGACCGCGCCCTCCGCTTCCTCGGCAAGGCCCAGAAGCTCTACCCGACCGAGACAGCCCGAGGTGAAGCCCGGCCCCGTCCCCGCGCCCCGTCGGCCCAGCCGCCGCGGCCGCCCCTCCTCCCCGCTCGCGCTCGCCTGCCGCCCGGCTGCGTTGGGCGANGGGCGCCCCTCCGCGCCGGGGGGGAACGGCGCTGCCCCTGAGCCGGCCGGGGCCGGGAAGGGGTGCGAGACTCAGCTGCGAGGAGAGGCCGAGGCGGCGGTTGAAGTGCCCCGGAGGAGCACTTGAAGGCAGGTGGATGTTCACCGTCGGTGCCTGCCTCTAGCGCCAGGCGGTGGGTAGGAGTGGGGTTACCTCCGTCCTTGCCAAAGGACCAGCCCGGCGCTTGGCCCGTGTTTCTCTCCTCCCTTTAGCCATCAGTTGAAGCACACTAGGCTTAGACCTCAGGCCCACGACCGAGGCAGGCTGGGCTGACTTCTGTCACTGTGAATTACGCCTCGCTAACAGCTTGCAGTAAGAGCCGCTGCTTCAGAGTGGGCAGTGTCTCCATCCTCGAATTTACGTGTAGTTTAGATTTTCTCCGTTTCATTTCCCATTCAGTTGTACAGTAGCTGTGTAGAAGATGCACACAGGTTTAACTTTCCTAGAGAATAAAAGGGATAGGTGGCTCTCACTATGACTTAATTGGCTCTTCAGACACTGCTGTGCTAAAACTTGACAAATAATGAGCATCTTTGTAGCAAAAGGTGTTTGCCAATAGTTTTTCGAAAGGAACAATAGTAAAGTTTCAATGTATGCAGAGCTGTTCCCTGTCTTGGAGTCTTTCTGTCACACAATGTCAGAAGTCGGCTTGAGATACCTTTGAACACAGCAGTGATTTGTTGAGTTCTTCTGTCTGTCGCTTACATTGTCTATGCCATGGAGGGAACAGGAAAGACTTCAGTGCTCAGTACTGACTTAAAGGCCTCGGCATTTGCCATTTTTTGAATGTGACTTTGGGGTGAGAACCTGACTGAAAGGGTTCTGTATTTTGTCCTGTAGTGGAGCCTTTAAGTCAGGTGAGCAGATGCAGTGAATGCTTTCTGGCCTCTCTTATCTCCTGACTCCTTTTTATATGCAAATAATAAAGGTTTCATCAGTGCTTTTGTTTTTACAGTATGTAGTTTTTTGGGTGTGTTTTTTCTCCTGCATGACAGGATGGATCTGGCTGGTAAGTCACCTGAAAGAAGGTAACCATTGCTTTGGATCAAGAATGTGGCACAGTTTACGTTCCTGCCATGTTACATACCTCTCGGAAATAAAAACAAGCCATATTCCCCTGAATTTCTGTGGCTTGAAAAGATGTCTTGCATGAAAATACTTTCAGCTTTTTGGAAGATGTGTTGGTCATGAGACAGGAAGGCTGAAGGTTTCAATTCAGCTTCTTCCAGCAAAGAGAGATTAGCTTGGTCTGCTTCACGTAGTTTATTTACAGTCATACCTCCAAGACTTACAGTAGCTTTCAGGAAGAAAGAGAGATCTCCATCTGAATTATATTTAGAGTGTTTGGATTTTTTTTTTTCTTGTAAAGTAGGACCACTACTGCATAACCGCTGTTGTATCCAGTGCAAGAAATAGATGGCTAATTAGGCTATTATCTGTAGGATACTTCTTTTATACACTGTGGAAATTAGCAAAGTGTTAGCAAAGTGTGTCATAAATGAGGCACAGATTTGTTGAAAAGGCGGTCCTATGGTTATGACAGTGATCTGTAATCTGGGGGAATTGTGTACTGAAACTAAATGCTTCACAGAATTTCTCTGTGATGTTAAATACGTCACTTCACTCCATTAGTGAAGGCTAATTGTTTGTGCTTCCTTTTTCAGGTATTCAGCTTGAAACTGATTTGTGGAACTGATGGGCAGTTAAAGCTCCATCTGAAGCTAATGAGAATTGCAGATGCCCTAATACCACTGAAAAAAAATCAGGCCCTAGGCCTGATTTGATCTAGGTACTTAGAAATTAAGGGACTCTGTAAACTTACAATAGCTCTGTGCTTCAGTTTTCTAGCTGTGGATGTTGGTAATTCTTTTCAACTCATTCCATTTTCTGCCAAGACAACACAAACTCATTGAATTTTTTTTTTTTTCTAAGTCCATGAGGCACTTAAATAGCCCTGTTAAAACTGCAGTCAGTTGCAAGGACACAGAATGTCCTTTTTTTTCAGGACAGGAACTAGAAGGTGTTCAGTAAAATAGAATTGTCATTTTACACCGACTAAGAACAAATGAAGTGACTGCTTTGTTATCTTATTGTCATTTTTTAGATAAACTTGGAGGGGACACTTGGGGGAAAAACACAGTAATTCATTAGATAATTTAAAATGTGTTATAGCACATATGGAAGAGAAGGCAACAAGGTTTTGTGAGCTCTCTTAGTTCTAGCACAAATTCTTATTTTACAGTCATAATGTGTTGGGTTTATATGGTTACAGAACAATATGGCACAGCCCCAGTTGTTGCTGTGCTCACTCGAGTTACTAGAAAGTAGTTCATACCAGTTTCTCACTCAAGTCACGGATTCCTCATTGGTTGTATCTTCAGTATCCTTTTGAGAACAATTGCCCACCATTTCACAAATGATGTTCCATCAGTGATAAAAGTGATGAGAGAGGTAGCGCTGAATCTTTTACTGATGAGAGCCTCCTCCTCATGATATAGTGGATTATAAAAGGGCAGAGAGCAGTTTTAACTGTTGTGTCTAAAACAATACTATGTGTGGTGTGGTTTTGGTGACATTTGTGTTTAAAGTGCATTCAGCACTAGTTCAGTCATCAGTGAAGTTTAATTTTGCTAAACAAAGCTTCTGCCTGAAATACGCTGACTGCAGCACTGCTATTTTAAGGCTTTACTAGTGTGAAATGTAAGGCCAGTGTTTATTTAGTGATACTTGGCTAATAACCTCATAGTAGCAGTGGTAGTGTTGACGTCACCCTTTTGCTATAAAATTGTTTTACCATTCAGCCGTTGAAGTTTTGTTTTATTATTTTTGCAAATGATTCAGGGAACTGAATGGAAACTAACAGCTGATCTGGAAAAGATTTGTAAAAAAAGAAAGATAACAAAGGACAAGGTCTTTTCAAACTTAGGTGCCATTCTTCTTGAAGGCAGAAAATAACATTAGAGGCAACTTTATTTTTCAGTGCTTCTTAAGATTTTTTTGGGACTGTTTCTGATGCTGCCTTTAAAAACAAGCCTTTTGGGAGTGTATGAGCTTAGTTTTTGAGGCTGTTCACATTAGTACAACTTCTGAATTAAACAGTTCCTCCATTAGTGAAAGTGAGGGTCATGTTCAATGCATAATGGAATCAAATGATTGCAAGGTCTTTTCATTAAACAGGAGGTAACTACACACCAGAGAGCCTTCAGGCGCATTTGGAGATAAGATTTTTTTTGTCTTACCTGCTAACAAAATAAGTCCTTGGTTCCTTGCACATCCTATTTTAAAATACCTAGATGCGCAGTGGAATTGTTGTTTAATACATTGTTAGAGCTACAGTTCTAACAGCTGGCTTTCTACAGTTCATGGAAGTTGTTTCTGAATATCTGAACTGTATCTTTTATGTGAAGAAAACAATGGCCCCAGATCCAGTGTACGGTTTTCTTTTCCAACATAGAACAATGGCATGTTTGTGTATGCTGTGTCTTGCTATTTTAAGAAGTTAAGATTTGAATGTTTGTCATTATGAATTTTTGTTGCAAGCGGCCTGCGTTGTCTTCTCAGCAATGCAGTTCCATTATGGGGATGAGAAGTCTCAGAAGGTGATTAGGAAGCAGCAGTGTTGATAGTATAGCACACCCAAACCAATTCCTGAAAAGACTTACTAGCTAAAGTTCCTGTGAAGAGACAAGGGGCATTTTAAATGCAAACTTTGGGATACATGTACATTTCCACCATTGTTGCTACTACTGATTTTGCACAAGGATTAGTGGAGGGATGGTGAATTGCTAGAGCAAAACTAATATAAAGGTGGGATTGGCAAAACTGTGGAATAAGCATTATTTCAAGTGGGTGAGTCAGGGTCACACCTTCAATAGGATTCTGCATGATACTGGTATTAAATATCAGACATCACAGGATAGAATATCCCAAATTTTGTTTTCTGTTATCACTTAGCTTGAGCACATTTGGACTGAAAATGTTTCCTTCTGAGGGCACTGTCCAAATCTCTGTTCTTGATGAGTTCTTAGCCTGCAGACACAGTCACCTTTTTGGAATTGTTATTACTTCGTTTACTTCAGAACTTAACAGATGATATTAGAATAAATGATTGCAAATATTTAGATATGTGCTTCAGTTATAATCCACAATGCAACTGCAACTCTCCTGTTTTCAAGAATCGCATTTCATTTGTAGTGAAAACATCCCCTCAGTATACAACTTGGCATCTCAATGTTAGCTGTTTCTTTATTTCCGCAGTAAAAACTGTGATCTGATCAACTGATGAGTCTTGCTGGGGCAGGCACAAGCACAGAACCAGCACTGGAGTCAGCTGACTTTCATGTTCGGGCCAAATGTAGCTATTCATCTGCAGTACTTGAGGCTGGTGTGGCCAGTTGGTAATAAGTGAATTAAGAAGTAAATGCAAATACTAGAGAGTTTTAAGAAGCACATCTTAGGGAAGAGGTTATTCTTTTAAACAGACGTCTGCTTTCTTTTCTTCATGTGCTTCTGTGAGATATAAACTATGATGTTTAGGATTCTGCAGTTTTAAGAGAGACCATGCTAGTCAGAGGAGAAATTTTGTTTTTATTGGATTTAGGAGAAAATCCCTCAGGATTCTTCTTGGTAGCTTCTAGAAGAAAATGTGTTTTTTTACAGTAAAGCTATAACATGCTTTCACAGCAAGCAGGACGTTTTTCTTTGGGAATTTTTATTAGGGTACTTTTAATGCAGATTGTTAACTGTCAAATGAAACAAATTTGGCTGTGTAGTTTGCTCTGTTTTGCTCTAAAATAATCTCTTTTCATGAAAGATAGTTTACTTAGTAATCTTTGATCCACATTATACTTGCTCTGCAGTCCCTTAAATTAGAATGGTCCTGTTTCTGATTTATCGATAAGACACCCACAAAATATAGGCTCATATCCAGGAAGAAAAGAACACTTTATTGTCTGATGATTTAGTAAAACTGAAAAATTTGAGATCTGTCGGAATATGGAAAGAAAAGAGCTTTCAAGATCTAGCAAAAACTTGCTGGTTTTCAGAATGCAGGTCTCAAGAGTTGGATGTAGTTGTGTCATCCTGACTTATTTGTGGTATTTTAACAGTAGTTAAATTTCAGACGGTAGTTTAATTTCAGCCAGTATTGCCTAGAAGGAGCATAGAGCATCTGTTTGTGGGCACTAATGACTCAGGTTACAGGCTTTGGTATTTTAGTGACCAAAATGTCGTGGAAATGGTCTCTGTATGGAATGATTTGCAGGTTCTTTAAAGTGTTAGGTTCTTCTTTTTGATTTACAGCTGCTTATTCGGGTATCTTGCTGTTTTCACCCCAAAGCATGGGTTCAGTGCCTCTAAAACCCACCTAGAAATGAAGGTCCTGGATGGATTCTAAATTACTTTGGTGGAAGTGGAGAGAAGCTCAGACACTAATGTTGAAACACTTTTCCATAGCTTTGCCATGAAAAGGAGTTGCTAGACTGGCTTCGGAAGTGTTTATGGTATAAAGCGATGATCAGTAAGGAAGGAGGATGTAGCAGCTAGTCTTTGATAATGTGGTGCTCCCATTTAAGATATTTGAGAGCCCCAACTTAATTGCTAATGCCTATAATGATACTATGATATACTGTTGTTTTATAGTTTTGTTGGAAGCTATTATGAAGAATGGAAGTACTGCTGGGGAAGGCGCTTACTGCCGAAAACCAGCCAGTAGCAATGAGCAAAGTAAACCCAATAGCACGAAGGAGAGCAATGCGTCTGCTGCAGGTGAAAGTGGAAAAGGCTACACCAAAGACCAAATGGAAGGAGTATTCAGGTATGGCCTTGCTTCAATACATCACTGATTTTCATTCTGTGTGTTATGTACTTATGCTTTCAGTTCTAGCATATAAAGAAGCAACAGAAAACTCAAGGTTAGCTGAGAAAGGTTACTTGCACTGAACTGTTGCTGCAAGGAAGAGTTTTGCTGTGTTTAAACACAGTATGAGGTGCTGTCACTTTCTGTGAGAAAGATGATATTCAAGTACTTTTTAAACCATAAAGATCACTTTATATAAAAATAATATTCAAAATAGTTATTAAGTAGATCTTATGTTAAATTGAAGAAGTGATGAAAATTCTGTAGTACAACTTGCAGGATAGTGTTTCTATTCTGAAATATTTTTATACTCAAGATACATGGACAATTCCCAAACTTCATTTTCAAGCTAATCTTGCTGTACATATTTGTCTTAGGCCTCTGTTAAAACTGTTTAATTCTGGAAGTACAGATATCTGAGAAGCACTGAAGCACATAGTCATAATAAACTGTCTGGACTTCATGCAGTATGATAATATTGAGATGGGGAGACATCAGGAAGGGACCATGTGTGAAAAGAAACAAAGATCAATAGAAATGTCCTTTTGAGGCAGTCAACTCTCAAGTCATGTTATCATTGCACACTTGGCTGTAGGAGTGAGAAAAACACTGTTTGATATGTGCCCTGATTTCTGTTGAAGAAATATGGATACAGCCACTCTAACACTGCACACTTAAAAACTCACCTGTATTTTCAGATAAGTCTAACCCACATATTTTTAAGGGAGCCCAAGGAAAGGAAACCAAGTGTTCCTCGTCTCCTAGTTTGTATAAACTGGATGAACTGTCCTGCAAAACTGGGGGGTTTGTGTGTGTATGTGAAATGGCTGTTGCTGTTGATATTGCTTTAGGATCTTTATTGAAGTTCCATTCAGCTGTGCTAACAGTGAGGAAAAAGTAGCCTTTCTTTGTTGATACAGCAGGTAGACAGCAGTGTTTGTGGCAGGCATGGTTGTCCTCTTGGTATTGCCATTCAGTAGAGCTGCGTTTACTATAGTCTCTGCTTAATTAATGTTGTTGTCCTTCACAATAACTCTAAAGTAAAACCTGAACAAGTATGTACATTTTTTGTGACCTTGCAATATTAGCTGTTAAAATACAAAATAGATGTGTGTGTGTGTGCATACACATGAGACAAAATATCCAGAAATAAGTCCTCTGTACAATGAGTCTTAGATCAAATTAAGACATATAACACATTGTCAGAAATCTGCTACAAGGAAAGCTGTATTACTGCCAGTATTCACTCAGCCGTGACATGCCACTCTGAGCTGCAGTCTGCTTTGACATCAGGCTCTCTGCAAGTTCTTTTTGTTTGTTTGTTTTACCAGAAAGTATGTTGCCTAATTCATCTTGAGTAAAATTATGGTGTAGAGCCAGCTTTTCTCCCTGATATGCTTTCACAGTATCTGCTATTACTTCCTTGAAGGAATTCTCTAGATAGCAGATAAAATTAATTCCATTTGTTTAGATCAGAACTGGAGTGAGGAATATTCACAGAAGTTGCACACTGAGGACAATCTTGATGCAGCATTGTCTTAGTACGTAACACACACTGTTTATGAGTATTAAATTGGGGATCTAAAGCTTACCCAGATCTTTGGAATAAGCAATCGTAATAGCTTGCAGAAAAGCAATACCACTTCAAAAAAACCCAGCTGCTAAAACAATATCTTAACCTCAGCTTGAGTGATGTTACCATCCTTCAGTAAAGCGGTTTATAAACCTTTGGAGTGAGACTGAGTTTTGGTTTTTATGTGCAGTGATCAACAGAGCAAGTCTCCAGTTCTTGTTGGAAGTTTGGTAGAGTTTGACATGTTTTCAGTTAGTGACATCAACAAACTACTTAGAAAATTTGTGGTTAAGAATTAAAACACATATGTGCCTTGTCAAGGAGAACAGGATTAAATACAAACAGTAGGCTAAAACTTTATGGAAAAATACAACACATTCAGTGATGATAGCTGAGGGAAAGTTCATGTTTAAGCCACAGTGAGAATGAGCTTTCTAGTGGGAAGTATGACAAGCTGCATATGTTACTGCTTCAGTCAGGCCCCAGACTTTTCCAATTAAATGAAACTCACCCCTCTGGGGAGGGTATTCTTCAGAAAGTTCAGCTTGTTACCACTATATGCTTCTGCCATACCACAGTGGCAGACCTTTAAATTGGTTAAAAAGATGCTGTGTGAAAAGAAGTAGGTTTAAATAGTGGTTTATGTCTGAAATAATTTTTTTCCTATAAAGACATTTCTACATAGCCAGGTGACAAAAATTTGAAATTTTTAGTAAATCCTGAATCTTATTATGAATTTGACTCTGTCAAACTAAGATGTTTTTTATGGCTGTGTTTTGAAAGGTGCTTGTTATCCTCAAGTATTCTTCCTTCTAAGAGTTTTTGGTTCTGTATTTGTAATTGAATCTAGACTGAGAGAGACCATTCCTGATGTAACTACACAGCCGTTTCCAATGCTTTTTTCCTAAGCTGTGGTGAGCAGTTGAACAGGGGGCTTGACTCCGAGCTGTCTGACTTGGACCACTGATGAAGTGTTCCTGGAGTTGTCTGGCCAGCTTGTATTCACTTGTGACAATAGATTTAAAAAGCATAGTGAAGACATGCTTAGAGCAGTATAACTAATGAAACGGCATTAATTTTCATCGGGGTTACTCTATAGTGAATAGATATGAATACAAACAAACACTTCTGTGGGGTTTTTAATTTCTTCCACGTACACACGGGATGCTGATCACTACCAAGCTGCCATAACACTTCGGGAGAGATTTACATGAGCTTGCAAACAAGTCACTCGACAGGGTTTCTACTGATTGCTTAAGTGCTGGGTGATGCTCTGGTCTTTGTGGGATGGGTGCTCACTGTTTCAGTGTGACAGTTTGAAGCTTGGGATATCCAAAAGCACTTTGTTACTTTTGAAATGCTTTGAAAATAACTAGCTGTAGTAAAAGCATCTTTTTCTTACTGATGCTTATCTTGCCATGTGGGCTGGATCAAGTTGCCTTAGCACTTTAGGTGACCTGTATATCAGAGATACCGACAGGAGACTAATAGGAATATCTTAGGACCCACAGTAGACTTTTTAGAGAAAGTACCCTCAAAATCTCTAAGCAATTTAAAGCCTTCTGAGCAACGTCAGCTTAAGAGAAATGCATGAGAATCATGTGCATGACATGAAAGGGAGAATTTGCTTCTGGATTCTGTGGTCTTTAAAGCAGTTCCTTCTTGTTTGATGTAGGTTATTGGCAATTTTTGCTGAGATGAAATAAAATGTTTGTGTAAGAGAAAACTTAAACAGTTTTTCTGCTAGTTCACTTAAATCAACTGAAGAAGTGCTGAGCAGGATTAGTTACCAAAGATTTCTTAACTACTTCCACACAAATCCTGTTCATCATATCTACCTACTTAAAGTAAGTGTGCATACCCTTTGGAGAGATGTTGTGGACTAGCATGAAATCATAAAGAGAAAGGATCATTTGCCTGCTTTGTATTAATCTTTCCCATTTTTTATTGTGCTGTACATGTTGTCTACTACATGATTTTTTAAAAGAGTTTTGGAGATATTGATAGGTCATACACTTTTTACAGGCTCCCTTTAAATGATCTTAACATTTATATAACATTTATATGGTGTCTGATGTATGATTTTTCCATATTGCCTTTTTGACGTCTGGACGATAACTGTTGTGAATAGTAGTATGTTAAAGTTAGATTGCTGTCATGTGAAAACCGTGGCAGAATACTGCTTTTCCAGCCCTGTTAGTTTCTGCCCCTCAGAAGAGAGCACAAGAACAGAATTTTGTATTTGAATCTTTGAGCTAGAACTAAACCAAACCAATGGAGGCATAAGCTCCTATGGGAGTCGTGCAAGGCAGGACTAAATGTCATCCAGTAATGGTCAAGAATAATCAGCAACTTTATTTGAATTTATGGAGTAAACAAAAAAAAAGCCTCAACACATTTCATGGATCAAGCTTGAAAGCATGTAAGTTACATGTCCAACTTTTTCCAGGCCTTCTGCTGAGAAGTCTGCAAATTCAGCAAAACGAGATGTATCGTTACTTTTTGAACACAGGGTCAAGAAGATAATTAACTGAAAGCGTAATAACAAGAGCAATCAACATGTGCTAAAACGGAGGAAAAAATGAAACTAAAGTAAAGAAATCAGGACATGCCTTTAATTAGGGTGCTAGAACTGCTGTGAATTGTTGAAATATCCAGTTGAATGGTTGAGAAAAATCAAGGTGGAAATCACAGTCCTAGAGCCTTTGATGAAGTGGCACAGGAAGATATGGTGAACTTTGCCTAAAAGCAAAATAGAAATTGGTCTGCATTGTACTCTTTCTACTCAACTCTGGGGTCAGAAGTCAGCGTAGTTTCTTCTTACTCAGTTTTTTGTCCCTAACATCGACATTGCTGCTTGCTGTGCCACTCAGGTCAGATTGCTATTGGGAGAAATAATTGTGGCTCCCGTCACAGGTTTTTGGAGGTGGAAGTTGAAGTATTTGTCTTTGGGGCAGTCCCTGTGCATATAGACAGAAACTTTGGGAGGCCATTTGAAATACATTGTCATATTCAGAACTTCATGATTATGGATCACTGTAGGTATTTGATACAGAAATGCAAGCGTCTCTGATGGGTTTTGTTAACCTGATAAAAGCTGTTGACGCTGACCTAATCTGAATTGTAGATTTGAAAAGTGAAACAAGTGGCAGGATCACCTTGTTTTGTAGTCACAGGAGAACCATTGGTGGTAGCCCCAGACTTTCTGCGGGTGAGGGCAGACATTTCAGGACCTTCCTCTGCCTTCAGCCATCAGAGCATGTAGAGGAGTCCAGCTTCTGGCAGAATTAACTCTTGCTGCAGTTTGAAGCTGGCTGACCAGTTATACTTCATGTGGCTCATCGGCTCCAAGCTGGGAGGTAGAGCTTTGCAAGTCACTACAAGATACTTCTGTCAACAAATTGTGGATTAATTTAGGCCATTACTTGCCCTTGTGCTGTTTCAAAAAGTCTGTTCTCTGAAAGTCAGATATTATTTTAGGAACGTCCAGCAATGCACCCTCCTAAAACAGCCAGCAAATCTGTTAACCAGGACAGTGCCAAGCTGCTGGCAGGGGAATAACAACTGGGCAAGGAGAGAAATTAGCTAAATAACAGAAATACTTTGATAGTAATTCAGATACAGAATTGATCCAACCAGAAAAGCATTCACAAAACAAGCCCCCAAACAAGCAGTGAGCACATCAAACTTCAAATAAATCTGCAATGAAAAAAACCCAACAAAAAAGCCCCACTTCAATACAAAAGGGGCTTTACACAAACTAAAAATTAGCACTAGGGACTGCAGTGCCTTCAGTGCAGCAAAACTAAGCAAACAGTAATTGGAAATGGAGATTTAGGAAAGTTAGTTGTTCACGCCGAGAGTGCTGCAGGACAGAGGTTTCAGATGCAGTTAGAAGCTGTAACATCAATGATTGACATTTTCAAAAACCTCAGCTGTTTTTACTCTTGATTTTTTTTCCCAGCCTCTGCTGGCCAACATTGTGTGGCCTGCAGTAGGAGACAAGTGGGAAAAGGGGGTGGTTCCTTCTGTCCATCTGCCCTCCTGTGGCCGACCAACTTTCAGAGGACAGCTCAGCACGCCAGGTGGGAGATTCTGGCAGAGTAAGGATTGTCAGTCTACTAGAGAGAAGGGGTGAGGACTGTGTCCAAAAAGGCCTGTCTCTGCTGAGGAGGGATAATGACCAATTTGACCATGGCTTCCAACAGTTGCCAGCAGCTGGAGAGAAGCTTCTCATCAGGACAGTTTGAGGAAAGAGGACTGGGAGAGTCTCTGTGCAAAGCCTACAATGCCCATCTCTTTAAGGTGGAGGAGGAATGTGGTATATCAGGCACTGGTGGGGTGAGCTGAGTGCTCCAACAGCAGGTGTATGTGTGATCTGGGGGATTGTCTTGGTGATCCCATACAGTTTGTCCTGCTGACTGATTGAGTTTATGATGCATTAAAGTTCTGTCTCTCAGGAGTGTACCGCACTGATAATTTTAATTGGAAAGTACCTTACAGTCGTTTTCGTTTGTCCTATCATCCCCAGCACAAAGCTGCTGCAGTACAAGTTTTGGTGTAAAACTTTGAGGAGGGGGAGGAAAATCTGAGCTGTTACCTTGTAGTGATTGCCCTGAATTGTGCTCAGTAAGGGACCTCCTAGCAAACATCATTAACTCCCTTTCTGTAGGAAACTTTGTACTAACGAGATGCTAGTTACTTACAATCCAGATGCTTTTTGCCTTCAAGTGGTAAAGCAATGGTATAAAACCATTGTCTGATGGTAGAGTGCAGCAAGGGCTTCATGGCATAAGGTCATCACTAAAAATTCCAGGCTTAGGTATGGTTTTTGGCCCCTGTGCATTTATACAAACATTTAATACAATTTAACTTTAAAACTTGGTCTGTCTAATCCAAAGTCCTGCTAAACTCTGCTAAATTGTCATATGTATATGCCTGTTGCAGGTGATTCACTGTGAAATCGTAGGCTATTCAGCAAAGCTTATGTTTGCTGCTGAGGCTTGTAAGAATAAGTTTGAGATCTGAAGATGACAATGGGCAAAGCAGCAAACAGGGGCTGTGGTCTCAGCATTGGTCCTGTGCAGTAGAAACTGATCTGGAAGATCAGTTACAGGTGTGTTGCAGGCAGTGTGGCCATGAGCTTGCCGATACTGACAAGAACAAATAGAGAGAATAAAAGTCAGGACTGGCTGTCACAAACCTCCTGAGACTGACCATTTACCTTAGGGTAGCAGGTCAGGACATGAGGATGATAAAAGATGTGTGTGAATATTAAATCATATTCACACAAAATCAGAAACGTTGGAAGATAGATGCTTATGTATATGTAGATTTTCTTTGTTTAACAAAGCAGTCACTAGCAAAGAGTTGCTAAGAGAAGACACATTGTTCACTGTGGGACTTTGGCTGCTTGTGAATGTTAGAAGAACAGGTTGCTTGGGTTCTTTTTTTTTTTTTCTATTTTTCTCCTCTCTACATCCTAAAGTTGTAAAACAAATGCATATTAGGTCTGCAAAGAAGTAAACTTTCATGGTTTTTTTCTTCCATGTTTGTTACTTCCATGAGAAATGACCAAATGTTGTTGGAGGAAAAGGTTGTTAAGGATGCAGAGAGCTTAAAAACATTTGAACAAATGTTTAACACCAAAGTTTTAATGCTAATAACTTTGCTAAACGTTGATGACTCACTATCTAATTTTATATCAACCAAAGTTGAGAAGAGTCTGGTCCATAAAATATAGATACTGAAAAGAAGAAAATAGATTGGATGCTGAGATAGCAATTTCTTGAAATAAAAGTTCAATTTGATACTGTTACACTTTTAAATGAAGCTATCTGTTCTTGGTTCAGTTCAGTAATCCAGGTCTTGAAGATAAGGATGAAGAGATCTGTAAACTACCAACATTTTTTCTTGTTGTACAAATTAACAAACAAACATTTCCAACACTCAGAGTATAATTTAATGTATTTTCTTTCCATTCTTTCTTGTTGATGGATGCACCATGTTCTTATTAGTTAGCTTTATCAGCTTCCTAAATGGAGCTTATTAAATGTTACTTCAATATAATGAGCTATATTTATTTCACAGGATATTTGAATTGGCAGCTGCCTGCATACATTCAATTCTTTGCTTCTGTGAGCATTGCACCGAGCCTGCCATAAAAGCTCCTGTTATTTGAACGCTGGAAAAGGGATCCCTCAAATGAAACTTGATTTGGTCAATCTGTGAACTAGGAAGGACCACACACAACAGTGTAGTTGTAGTTCTGATGCTAGAATTCCCTTAATTACAGGGTACCAATTTTTCTTTCATGAAAATGACAAAGACTTGCTTACCCCCTTTTTTTTTTCCTCTTGGCTGCCCTATCTATAGTCTTCGCAACACTAATCCCATATTTACGTAGGCATCTGTTCATTTAAGAAAATGAGGACACAGTTACAGCCATGTGAAGAGATTCACACAAAGCTCTTCAGTTACTTATGGATGTATTTTCTATTTCTTGCTCAGACCAGCTCTTTTCTTTTGGTATGCACCGATTGTCAGCGTGCCTCATTTTTGCAACATGACTTTGTGATTCAGCCTTATTTTCCAAGTTCTTATCAAGTAACTTGGTTTGATTTTAAAATATATTTATTAGTTTGGTCAGTTCTTCTTGCCAACGTAAAACTAATGTTCTCACAGTCTCCTTTCTTCTGGCAATCGTAAAGCACCAAAATCCTGACATTATTTCCAGATTCTGCTTTTCCTATCTGGATGAGATGGCCTGACAGGAAGAATATACACAAGTTTTCCAAGTTTAAAAAAAAATGCTACATTGAACATACCAGATAGGCCAAAAGTGATTATTGCTGGAGCTGTTATTGTTGGAGTTTATATCAACACAGAAAGTTTGTTAAGACTCAGGTGCAGTCCCAGCAGCAGAGGTATTCTCACATCCCTTTTTTCCCTGAAAATTGAATGCTTGAATGGTGATGTGACTTCTGTTTGGAGAAAGAGGAGTATTGTTTACTTTGTTTTGCATATCAAAGTGCATTTGCTGTTGACAGTCAAAACAGGCCTTCCTACCTGAAAACTCTGTGAAGCAAATTTGGAATCTTCATTTTGTGCATTACTAAGAGCAATGTTCATATAACTAGGGAAGAGGAAATACTACTGTAATTGCAAACTGAAACTCTGTCTCGCCACTGTAGTAGTTCTATAGTAGAAGTAGTAAAATAAATGTTCTTGTGCACCTCCTCACTGGCAGAGCATGGGAAAATCAGGAGTTATTGACTTAGGATAAGCACTATACTTAAAACAACAACTATATTTTTTTTTATATATATATATATTGGCGACAACTATACTTTTTGTGTGTTACCAACATTATGCTCATACTAAATCCAAAGCACAGCACTGAACCAGCCACTAGGAAAAAAATTAGCTCTCTACCAGCTGAAACCAGACTGGGATATTTTGAGGACAATAGTTTATTGTGCTCAGTAGTGAGTTTATTATGAAAAATGTCATTCTTTGTGTCTAGAGTTTTTTTTCTTTCATGATTTATATTTTAAACAAGCAATGCAATGTATTGCATCATTGCAATGTATTACCTCATTTGCAACTGTGTTCTAACATACCACTTTTACATCTTTCTGTTTAAAACATTTTACTTAATTTTCTTTTTCAGTATAAAGAAATGTAAAAATTATTATGAAGTCCTTGGGGTGTCAAAGGATGCAGGTGACGAAGACCTAAAGAAGGCTTATAGAAAACTTGCTTTGAAATTCCACCCAGACAAAAACCATGCACCTGGAGCAACAGAGGCTTTTAAAAGTAAAATACCATTTTTACTTAAAATATCTTTTCTGATTAAACTTTGTTAGATTAAACTTCATTAGATTAGATTAATTTGTTAGAAATAAATCTGCACTGGTAACTTGTCTTTTTACAAAATTGCCAATGTGGTGTTTTGTATAACATTAAACTGACATTTTTATCCAAGAAAATATTTTACCTTCTCAACATATACTTAGAATTATAGACAAAAAAATGTGGACTTTGACAGTAGGATTCAGTTTGAGTGTTGATTGCAATTTTCATGTATACGAAGTGAATACTCGGTCTATGAAACCCAGCTGCCCTTAATTGACTTAATGTCTGTTGAATCTTACTATCTTGAATCTTTAATGTACTTGAGCTTGAAAAAAACAAGTAATACTTGATAGCAAAATGCAATTTTTAGTGAGTTACGTACCATGCTAAGTTACCTTTTCCTTGGAATTCCTTGTATGTGTGTAGTTTTACTACTTTTTCCACACGAAAACACTTGGCTTCGAACATGGCCTTATTAATAATAGCCTCTGACCATTCCCTAGGTAAAATTTAAAATGTGAAGTGACCCGACCTAAGGCTGCCATGCTTAGCTCTGCACAGGGAAACTGTTGAGGAAAAGCTTTTTAAAGAAAACTATAGTTTCATCACAGACACAGGTGAAAAATGTGAAGCAGTAAGAAATGATCATACATAACCTGATCATTGTACATCTTCATGTTTTTTCCTGTGTGGTATTTGCATGGAAACACGTGGAAAAATCAATTGGATTAAACTGTTAAATTGGGTGAGGAAGAAAAAACCAATACTGAGCAAGACTTCTGATGAAAGCTATAAAGGATAAATTTAACAATATATTAACAGTTCCAGGTGAAGAGTAGATAGAATATAGCAGGAAAGTTGATTGCTAATGATTGTTTTAATACAGCTAAGTGATTGCTTTATCTAAAAATATACTATTTTTTAAATTGTCTCCAGCTCTATGAATAAAATAATTTGTCCTTGTTAATGGCATTTTAAATAACCCTAATGTTATAAATCAGTTTCTTATTATTTAATCTTTTATTTATTGTTAGCATTTTGGACAAGCTTGATTTCCTAGCTTAATTCTACTTTATGATTCTTAACTAGATGAGCAAATGAGAAGAAGATTTTGTAGCAGAATCTTGTTGACTAAAAGTAATTTAATGAAATCTTGGATTTTCCTTGCATTGAAAGTATTGTAATATTTTTTAATAGCTGAGTAAATTTTTGTTGAGTTTATAGGTATCTGATGAGTTTCGCACATTCAGATGGGGAATCTGATGAAGTTACTAAAAGAGATTGATTCAATTGTAATTGATTACATTCCATAATTGATTCCATTTTATGTCCTGTATTTAAGGATAGATGTTTGAATAGACTCTGTTGTGAAGTAGCATCAAATAATCAAAAGGAAGTAAGCAATAGTAAAAAAAGATTGCTAACTGTATTATGAGAGTATGGCGTCTTCACTTTACGTGCAGTTACCTGATTTACGTCTCCCTTAATTGTTGCAGAAATCTGATTTTTTTTTTTACTAATAACAGAGTAACCTTGTACTAATACTTGGTGTCAGTAGTGTATACCATGCTGGTGTCAGTAGTGTATACCAAGCTCTCGGTGCTAATTACCAGGCTTCATTTCTTTGGATTTTCTCCTCCACTTAAAGGAATTACTAGTTATTTTATTTCTAGGGACATCTTAAAAGGCACACAACTAGGATTCATTAAGGTTTTTTTTTCTAGATTGGATAATGTTAAAAACATTAGATAGGCAAAGCTATAGTCTTATTTGCCTGTGTTGAGATTATAGTGTTGCACCTTTCACGAACTTTTGATGACTGATGGCTTTTCAACACTGAAAACGTAATCTGTGTGCCGTGTGGTAGCTGGCTGCAAAAGAAGCCTTTTGTTTCAGAGGCCTGGTGGAAAGAGAAGAAATGAAAGCAGAAAGGGTTTAATGAATATATGACCAAGTGAAGATTGTTCATTGAGTACCAATAGAAATTTTCCCTTAGCCTGCAAATGCTTTATGTCTGTGCACAGCAACTAGGGTTAAATTTTGTGAAGAGAGCAGAGCTTGTGGTTTCTCACACTGATTCTTTCCATGCTCACTCAACTTGTTTTTTCCTTTCTTACTTGCAAAATGGCCTTGGGTTTTCCATTTGTGGTAATGTAGCATGAACAGGGACAAGCATCAGGGCCAGGCACTCCAAACATTGAGTTCGTATTGACAAGCTTAGGAGCACACATATTCCTGTCATGCACACACATTGTACCCTTCATGTTACATCATGCAAAACTTTGTGGTATTAATATAGTCCATGAAGCACCTTAAGAAGCTATAAGACCTATAGAAAAATACATTCACACTCCTGTAGACAGTGAAGTTTATGCATTCAAAGAAGTCACCACTTTTCACATGAAACCGAGGAAAACCTACTGAGTCTGTGATGGTTTTAAGCTATGCTGCTGGAGCAACCTGAACTTAGCAGTCACCCAGCTTCAAAGCTTTCATTGTTTTGCTTGATGCTTTTTTTGTAATTGCAGTGAGAGAGAACATTTCCCCAGGTGTAAGTGTTCCCCTAAAAAAAAAGAAACAAAGCTCTCTTGCCTTCTGCCTGGTTCAGCAAGATAAAAGGCCTTTGCATAGTGTGGGTGAGAAACTTTGTAGAAGCTCTGCTGAAAGAAGTAGAGATATTTCTGGACCTTGTTCAGCTATAGTTGATTTGTAATGTACAGTAAAGGACATAATTTGCTGGCAATTCTTGACTTTGAAAGCACAATATCCATACTGGAATAACTCTGATCTTTCGTTTATGGGAGTTGTCTTTTATTTCTTGCTCCAGAAATCGGAAATGCGTATGCTGTGCTGAGTAATCCAGAAAAACGAAAGCAGTATGACTTCACAGGCAGTGAAGAGCAAACGTGCAATCACCCTAGCAATGGCAGATTCAACTTCCATAGAGGCTGTGAGGCAGATATTACTCCAGAGGATCTGTTCAACATGTTTTTTGGAGGGGCCTTTCCAACAGGTATTTGTGTACATCAGTATAATCGTCGAGGTACAGTGGTACTGCCCAGAGTGGCATTAGAATCTGTGACCTTATAAAAGAGTAAAACTACTCCAACCTGCCTCTGACCTCAACCCTTTAATCTACATCACAGTTTATTTTTCCCCTAGGTGTCGCTAAATCAGTTCAGTTCTGTGGGCTTACTGTCATGATTCTGTGCTAAATGAAATAATAAATCAGTGTCTTAGAAGTGTAAAATACTTATCTTGAACAACTTTGAAATGGTAAGATGCTTTGAAAGTTGAGTTACGTTCCATTGTTAGGTAGTGTTAAATGCTTTCTGTTGTTACTTCTGTATTGAGCTCTAAACAGTCGGGATTTTTACATGGTTTAAATGTGGACGTATCTTTCCTTAGGTGGTGTACATTCGTTTTCTAATGGTCGTGCCGGCTACAGTCATCCAAACCAGCACCGTCAGAGCGGCCATGAGAGGGAGGAGGAGAGGGGTGATGTATGTTTAAGCACCATTGACTTTAAACAATGCCATGTGAAATCTGCTGGTAATCCTTTTCAGGGATGGATGGGAGAGTTTGTACTTGACACTTAGGTATTTTTAAACTTTGGCAGGTGGTGGTCTTACTGATTGGTAAATAGACATGCAAATTTGAGAAGATGATAGGCTGGTTTTGTAAATCTGTTGTTGTGTGTCACTGTGACTTGGCAGCATTAGCCTAAATAGGGCACTAATTCTGGTCACATTTAAAAATTTGTTTGGGCTGAAGTAAGAATTGAATTTAAGGCTCAATATTCATCTCTATGAATTGTGTGTAGTCCTTTGTAATTGCATATCACTGTATAGATGAGACCAAATCATGGCATACAATGTAGCTGAATCCAGACATTCATTTGCTAATTGTGTGTGGCTGCATGCTTTAACCCATGAGCTCTTGCAGCTTGAGAACTCTATGAGTATTGTATATGCATTGGAAAGTTAACACCACAATGTTTGCAGGTCTCTAATTACAGTTTTCCTAGTAAGTTTTGATGCTTAAAGCAGAAAGTCACGCTTAGCATTAAATCTTGTCAAAATTTACCTGTTAACTGGATGCTGATTTATTATATACCTGAATCTGTTTTGTTCCTTAGGGAGGTTTCTCTATGTTCATTCAGCTGATGCCTATTATTGTGTTGATCCTGGTCTCCCTGTTGAGCCAGTTGATGGTATCTAACCCTCCTTACTCCTTATACCCAAGAACGTAAGTATTGCTCAATTGTATTAGCTTAAAACAGGGTGGAGGATATTGTCATCACCTTCTGCTGCTTAGAAGCGTTTTGGAGAGCTTACCATTATGTGGTCCTTCATTTCCTGCAGTGGGGAAAGGCAGGAAAGGTATAGATGAAGCAGAACTAATCTTGAAAGTCAGGCACTGAGAACGTGCCGTGAGAATGCAATGGAGAAAAGAGATAAGCAGTACCTGGAGTGGAGGAGGTCTTCTAATACAAGGCAGTGAGTCCGAGCAACGTAGCATGTTGCAAAGGTGTTTGCATCTCCAACATACCTCTTAGCTGTCATCTGTGCTTGTAGCAAGTGAAATAATTGCAAGCGACTTTCTCATCCTTATTTAAGTTATGAAGTAGATGAGAAATGAGAAAATTATCTGTTCTTTCCTTCATTGTAGATGATGGTACAATAGTTCATCTTCGTTTTCCTGCACATAAACTGAAACTTACCTATTTTGTACAGTAGGAGATACAAACCTTTTTTCCTTGAGAGAAATAACTTTGATCAAGCTTGCAACCAGCTTAGTAATCTTATCCCACTCACAACTGCTGTGAAGTTCCATAGTTCCTTGCAGAGCTGTTAGCCCCACAACAGAAAGGTTTCTTTTTTTCCCCTCTTATTACTCAGTTCTTTATTTCGGCAGCGTGATGTTTTTCCCTCCTGCAAGTAAGCTGTTATGAGGCTGATAAAGACCTTTCTGTCAAAATGATTTGCGCACAATCTTTGATTTTTTTTTTATTTTTTTTTTTTTTTAATCTGCAGAATGCCAGCAAGAAAATGGATTTGTCAGGGCTGGCAGAATACATTCTAGAGTGGAGATGCCTGTACTGGGTTGCTACAGAATAGTAACTTGGGGTTTTTTTTCCTGTTGAGTTTGAGTGTAATTTTCTATTACTGAAGCTTATATTTTCCTAAAGAAGTATGGAACAAGTATCTTACTAAAGTGAGTTTTTTTGCAAGATCAAAGGTTTAAGCAGCAGAAGTTTAATGTTCTGGTAAATGTAGTAATTTTATTCTCTGGCAGATTATGTAGCCTTTCATTTCATTGCTTGTTTTGAAATGACAAATTCAGTCACGTGCTGTTCTTCTGTATTAGCAGTATTTTTTAAAAGTGTATTTGTGGTGTAAAATAAAAAAAGGCAAATATCTCATCTCCTTCTTCTCCCTCCTTTTTTTGCAGAAGTACAGGGCAAACTATAAAAATGCAGACGGAAAACTTGGGTGTTATTTATTATGTCAACAAGGACTTTAGAAATGAATACAAAGGAGTGTCATTACAGAAAGTGGAAAAGAGCGTGGAGGAGGATTATGTGTCCAACATTCGTAATAACTGTTGGAAGGAGAGGCAACAAAGTAAGTTTGGTAATACGTGTCATTTCATGAAAGCATGCTTTACTATAAAAAAAGATTGCTTCAGGCAAGACTTAAGTGGTTGTGTTACTAAAATATCTAAAGGAGAAAGCAAGTGTAAGGTTCTCTACTGTTTCTCACTTCTAAAAGTATCTTCCACAATATTTTGTCATGGCAATGTCTCATTTCCCTACATGCTTTTATATAAATAAATAGAACACAAGCTTACATAGGTATTTCCAGAGAAAGGAAGAACTAGTCTGCCTTGGACCACAATACATACAAAACACTGCCTATCAAGGGCTTGCAGCATGTCCTGTAGAACATCATAAGCTGCAAATGAGTGCTTAATCTTTCACCAGTGATGAGTAATTTTTTTCTCCCTGGACTTGGTACCTTGGCTATATCAGGCCTTAAAAACAGAAGGGTTTTTTTTTAATTTACTGTCATTTTTTTCCACTCTATTTTAACATTACAGAAATAGCTGTTTTCTGTCAGAAACCTAGAATTCAGTGTTAAAGCATAAGAGTACTGAATAGCATTGTCGATCTCCAAATTATCATCTATTTTAACCTGTTAGTCTATTGTGAGCCTTTCACGCTTTGCAAGAGCAGTGCTGTTAAAATGACATCTGTGGTTTCAACTTTCCAGCTGGTGAACTTAAATAACAGCTTACTGGATAAATAATTTGTTCATGAACTGTCAGTAAACTGACCAGAAGCACACAGAATGCTCGACTCTGACTGAAATCCTGTGTTACTGCACAACTTTACTCTCTGCAGGCCAGTGATGCCAAGCCTTTCAGCTGGGATGGCCCCATAGTTTGTCCCAGCTGTAAAAAACCACCCTGGCATTGCATCCAGTTCAGTGCCTGAATGGGACTGCACGTGTCCCTCACAGCTGGACTGTACATGTGCCAATACAATTTGCATAGCCTCTGCACAGAAGGCCCAGTACTTTTCGGGGGGCTTTATGCTCCTTACTCAAGAGCACACCTTGCTTACTTAGGTATGTACGTCCCTAGAATTTGACAGTTTGTCCACAGGAAGGACCTGTGTGCAAAAATTATGCTGATGAGTCACAGGTATGCCAAAGAAACACCAGTGCTTTGGGGGAAAACTCTCGGGTCATTGCCCAGACTACTAGAATAACTTTTCTGGGTTTTTCAAATACAGGAGATCATCAGACAACTTTTGGGTATAATTCATAAATATATATCAAAAACTCTTGTATTTTCCAACTAGATTGTCCTTTGATCATCTTGAAATTTTTGAATCATAGAATCATAGAATGTTAGGGTTGGAAGAGACCTTTAGAGATCATCTAGTCCAACCCCCCTGCAGAAGCAGGTCAACCTAGATCAGGTCTCATAGGAACATGTCCAGGTGGGTCTTGAAGACCTCCAAGGAAGAAGAATCTGTTCACTCTTCATTAAATGAATACTCAATTTTTTCATCTACAAGTGGTTGCTAGATGCATGATTGGTAATCTTATATTAAAATAGTATACAAAATGAGAGGTTGTTGTGAACCACAAATTAAAGACGAGATACCATCCAGCACAACAAAAAGAGGACATATTACTAGTATATTTTTTTTTTCAGTGGAATGTAGATCTGGCAGGATAGTTTGCTTTTATTGACTTAGTCATTACACTTGGATTTACTGGCATGTTATTTTTGTCCCCTGTATTTACTGCCCAACTGTATTTGAAAATACTTTCATCTGGGTGGAAAAGCGGAGAAGGAATTCCTTTCCCATTTTTTAGCATTTATTCTCGCCATGCTTACTTTCTGAAACATGAACAGAGTCTTGTACAGTGCGAAGTGGCCCACGCTTCTGCATGTACATATTGACTGGGAAACATCCAACCCTAATATAAAGGAGAAAAATAACCCAAACGTGGTGACTGTCTTCTTTGTTTCATGCAATTTACTGAGTTGTGAAAACTACCCAAATGGATTTTGAGTAAGGGGCCCCTGATAGATTTTTCTCTGTTGATAGAAAGAGCTGAACTTGCAGTTTTATGGGTTTAAAGTATCTGCTCTATGTTGGATCTCCTTGGCAGGTAAAATCTTTCCAGTGTTGATTGGCATTTAAGAATGCTTTGCTAATCCATTTTTAGTTGAAAGGATGAAAAAGATTTTGTAGAATTAAAATGCTCAGCAACGTGAAGCTCTCAGATGTCAGTATAATGCAGAGAGCTCTTTTATTAATACCTCTGAACACTGACAGTCAGATTCAGCATCAGTTGAAGTAAAAGGCTTAACATTCAGAATGGATTTTCGGGCACAGACAAGATGCTAGAGCTGTCAATAATATACAGAATCACTGAGTGTGGCCTATATGTTTGTATTGTTTAATGAGGTCTGACAGAAGTAGTAGCGGATTTTTTGTTTGTTTTGGGTTTTTAATCAGATACTGCTGTATGAAATATGAGAGTGCTGGAAGGCTGTTAACACTTTTCCTGCTCAAAAAGATAAAATGCTTGTGAAGATCCAACAAAGGGAAGCTGCAGCAGTACCGTTCAGGTGGTGTTTGTGGGTAGTTAGAAAGACAGGAGGAAAAAAGGGCAAGGATTAAACCTGAGGTGTTTTGTACAGCTCTGAGAAGGAATGTATTGTGTACAAAGGATTGAGGTTTTAACCTGAAAAATCTTTTCTCTTTTTTACCTTAAAGAAACAGACTTACTTTATGCAGCAAAAGTATATCGAGACGACCGTCTCCGAAGGAAAGCAGACTCCATGTCCATGGACAACTGCAAAGAGCTAGAACGGCTGACCAGCCTCTATCGAGAAGGGTGAACTACAGCTATTCATGTACATCTTTACGTATGCTGTTATCTCTCTTGTAAATTGAGAAGAGATTTAGTTTCACCACGAATGCTGGAAAAGAGAGGTGGATGTAAAACTCTACTGTGTAGCTGTTTCCAGAAACCTTATGCTGAAATATCATTTAATGGCTTCTTTACCTACTGTGAAATATAGGTAACTTTAAATGTCTAGATTTTACTTCAAAGCTTCTGTGAATTCTTTCAGCAGAGAGAATAGCTCAGAAAGGATGCTATACTTGTAGAGACTTAGTCATAGTGGTTCTCCTCTTAACATATTTGCCATGTAAATATCTGTGGAAAGAAGACTTTGTGTATATATGAGTTAAATGACTTTCTATTTAAAATCTCAGAAATTTAGTTCCATAAAACATTTTGTTTCACTGATGGAATAAATAGTATGACTACATCACTCCTATTCAGATGTCAAGTGTGTGGAGTTGAAAAAAAGAGTTTTTAATATTTTATCTCTATGTAAAATCTTCTAGGTTTACCAGCTTAGAAGAACTTGGTATTTTTAAATATAATGGCATATATTCCTAAATATCTGTTGGGGTACATCAATCGATCTGGCGTAGAGTAGCAGTTGGCTCTTGTAGTTTTTTTAGCATTTCTAAGCAATGCTGAGAAAAATAAGAGCTACGCTAGTCTCTTTTCAAAGTAAATATTTGCAAATGCTGTACAGACCATTATAAGCATTGCTTTTAGTACTTGCAACAATTTACAGCAGCTCTACCATTTGGTATTCCAGTAGTAAGATGTCCATTCGTATGGTTGGCATGTCCCCATAGTTTCCTTAATTTTCACTGGAAAGGTAGAGGAAAACACGCCATAGCAAAATGAAAAAAAAAAAAAAGGCTAAGAAAAGAAAAGCCCACAACAAAGGCAACTTGATTTTTTTTTTTCCCCTGGCAGGCTTTCATTTCCTTACCGATTTTTTTAATTTTAAGCAAGGTCTCAATGCTGATTCCTCAGTGGGCACCACAAGTGGAACAGGGAAGTATTGCTAAGGACAAGCTATGTGCCTTTCAACACTTTATCCAACTGTGTAAATGCTTTGCTAGTTTGCAGCATGCTCCTACGGTCAGAGCCATATCACTTCTCCCAGGGCAGAAGAGGTAGGGGTTGCATTTTCCTGGACCAGAATGTTGCTGGACTGACTGACTGACTCCCTAGAAATGACCAAATGTACCGTTCGGCTCTTGCGTACAAGATGCTGTTGCTCAGCGGCCTGTACGTGGGAGCCATACGTTGCCACACCTGCTGAGGCAAAGAGGTGTTTTGCAGCAGCTAAGTACAATGTACTTGCTTCAAGTTTATGGAAAGTAGGATGATGAAAATGTTTTTTTTTTTTTTAGGTTCAGTAGCTGATGTTTTTACATTTTAAAAGTGCTATTTGGGAGAATGTTTCTTTACTTGAGAATGCCAGGCAGCTCCTAACATGGCCAGTATTTTTTGTTTGAGAAAACTGCCGTCATTGAACAGTGCTGTCAGTTTATGTGGAGCCAAATTCTCCTCCTAAACTGAAAGTTTTAATACTTGACTGACTTTGTTGGAATTCCTTCTGATCCAGAGCAGGATTTTACTTTAATTTTTTCTATTGCTCTAGATGACCCAGGAGTCATTTTTCATATAGGCCTTTTCTAAACTGTCCCACCAGAAATGTCCTCCATTGAATTGCTGTAACATGAGAGATACTAACTGCAGGCTTTTAATTAAGCAGCTAAACCAGTGCTCAAGGTGGACATCAAAACCTTGAGGCACAAAGCAGAACTACAAGTGCTGCTGAAACAACAACAACAAAAGGTTACTGTACTGGATGTCCTTACTAAGATTATAGGGAAAGCGTGCAGAAGTAATGGAAAGGCACCCAAATGTCTGAAGTTTGCAACAGAAATTTATGGAGAAAACGTGATTCCCCAGATTTTGTAACTATCCAGAATGTATTGTAATTATACTAATGAAAACAAACTGTCAAAGTACATATCGGTACTGCTGTGTCTTCTTAATGGAAGGAAAATGTTCCAAAGGCTTTAACAGGTACTCGGGCCTTCCCACCCACACACAAGGTCATCTTTTCGTTAAAAGGAAAAGAGATACACAACGCGTTTGTCAAACATCAGAACAGTGGGGTCAGAGTAAAGAAGAGATGGTCTTGGCAAAGCTGCTTACAGTCCTGGGCTGGGTTAGGTCTGCTGCATGTGCTGCAGCCGAGGGGCAGGCTGTGGAGTCGGTCAGGTTGCTGCCAGCACTACAGCAACTGCCAGCAGCACAGAGGCTGTGGCCTATGGCAACACAGGCTTCCCGGCAGCTCAAAAGCAAGACCTCAGCTGCTGCATCTCACTGGAATATCTGTTCCCATTGCCGTGTTCAAAAAGGGAAGCAATTCACATGTTTATATGGGTGGAAAAGCGCTACTTAGCATTTAAAGAGATTAAACAGTTGTGCACTTTGAAATACACACTAATTTGCAGAAGGATGTTGGTATTTCCTACCACATAAAGATTAGCTGGCTCCAAATACAGCCTGCAAACATTCTTTTAATACTGCAAGTGAGTGTTTCTCTCCTTATCATTGTTACTTTTCTTCTCAAGTTGAGAGGGTTTTTCTTCAGAAATGTCATTATCTTCCCTAGTTTTGTTGAAGAAATCTGCTGAAAATCTCAGAACTAATTTTCTTAGGAGCAAGATTCTAATTGAAGAGGGTGGAGTACTTGAATCTTCTCAGATGACCTTTCTTCAGAAGCTGAAGTCCTCATTAAAGTAAGATACAAGTGGTTTTTAACAGCCTGACTAAAAAATCCCTCAACATTTCTAGCTACCTAGAATTAAATCCTTACTCTTTTATGTAGTCGTTACCTGTATTTACACTAAAGATAGCACAAGCAGGGTTCTTGATTTCCCTTTTAAAAGGGCAAGCAGGAAAGTCCTGCAAAAAGTGAAGAGTCTTGGCATCACTCTTTGACATGGCATAATGAAAAAGGCAGCTGATTTCCATCTGCTGAAATGTAACATCACTGTGTGTTCTATTTATGGAGCATCTTGAGTCACAAGTGAGTTCACTGTTCACAGTCAATGAATGTTTCCCTACAAGTTCTCTAATTGCTTAAAAGAAGATTAAATTTGTTTTTTTTCCTTACTATTTTTTAAACAATCTTGATTCTTTTACAAGTTTCCAGAAAAGGTGGAGCGTTAAAGTCACTATAATGTAACAGATGTAGTCACAGAGTCAGCAGAGACAACTTTAAAGTATATACCCTTTAAATATAATTTTGTAAAGAATGCTGTAAAAGGATTGAAGTGGGAGGGCAAGAATATGTTTAAGGACGTTTGTTCCATACTTTTAATTCATCCCCTAAACAGTTGTTACTGTTCTTGTAATTCCGTTGAAGAGAGCAGAAGAAAAATGTAATAGTAAAAGCAAACATTGCGTTTTGAAAACAACAATTCCTATACAAATTCCTGAAGGTATAGCTTTAAAAAGTACTGTCTTCCCACTTGTCTTAAGTCTGGTTAAGAAAGTGCAGCAGTGGAAGCTTGGTCATAAACTCTGTGTGGTGACTGGCAGTGGGGAGCCCTGGTGCTCCAACACCCCCCTCTCCTGCAAGCGCCAGGGGTCTCTGTGCTGCTGTCCCTGTGCTCCTTTGTAAATCACTGGGTAGAGCGTGGAGAAACAGAACCACGTAACAAATGGAAAATTTTGTGCCATATCTGGCATATGATCAAGATACTTTATGGAGAAAACAATCCAAATGTAATAATTCAGGAAATAAATACACCATGCTGCAGGATGACTGTGAGACTTCTCAGTCTGGCAAGAACTAGGTCAGAGTGTCAGGTTTCTCTGTGTTTTTCCAAATGATATTAAAATACCATGTTTAGTTATGATGCTGTCCTTTGTGCAGTATATGCTTTTCCCATCAGTACTGGTTTGCTCTGTGTACAGAAAAGCTGGCATTGGAACAGGATACAAAACTCCCATTAATACTGGACATACAGGAGCCATCTCATAGATGCCTTTGCACAGCTTTCAGTCATACCTTCAGGTGCCAGGGAAACTGATAATGCTGATCATTGAACACCATGCCTACAGATCATAGGAAGCCAGTTGCATTTCTGAACGTACGTAGTGTATGATAGGATATGTTTTTGTGAATGAGTGGGCCAAGATTGTCTCACGTAGCATTTTCAAAATACTACCACAAGGTCACACATGAGGATGTTATGGGGATCTCTCTAATTATGACCAAGTCTTTATCAATTGTTGTGCCTGCACGGCTTGGATCGAGGAGAAGGTATGGATTCTCAATATTCAAATAAATTTGCCCTTTTAGATGAGCTTTTCCTCGGTGGCTTCTCTGTGGTTGTTTCAGGCTTTAAAAAAAACAAACCCAAACTTCAACAGACAGAAATATTAACAATTTTCAGGTGAGCATCCCTTTTTATAACTTGACTTTGAGATGCAGTATTGCCACCTTTGCAAAATCTTGAGGTATCAACAGAGCTTGGCCTGTAGCATCTCTTTGTTAAAGTACTGTTAAAGGCTTAGGAGGGTTGGCTTTTTAGATCTAGCACTAGAGTCCTAGATTCTGACGCAAGACCTTAAAAAGATACACGGCTGTCGTCGTTGTACTGTGGGCATCTTCTGGGTAAATCTGTTTATTTCTTCACTGTAGCTGTTACTTGGCCCACTAGCCCAGGGCTTGATGGACTAGATCCAAAAGTACGGGAAAGGAGCAGCGCTGGAGGAGTAGAACCAGGGGTAGTGGCACTCAGCAGAAATGGGCATTCCTTCTTTGCTGTTGAACGAACGTAAACTTTCATTCTGTGGTGGTGATTGTTGTGGGTTTTTGTTTTTTTTTTTTCCTCCAAGACTGTGCTGCCCAAAACTGAATCAGCTAAAACCTCACCTCTGTCACAGGGGGACGCCCAAGGGGTTATTGTAGCTGTGTGGGTTCAGAACAGACTCTCTAACACTCAGTGTGCACAGGGGATGGCTCCTCCTAAGGCATGCACACCGAGAGAGCAAACAACATGCATGTCAGAAAACAAACTGCCCGCCTACTGCCGCCCATCTCCTGCACGTGCAATAAAATACTGAGTGATGTGTGGCATGACGGCCAAACTTGGACACTTAGGGAACGTAAGTCATACATTTACGGTGTGCTCCCTTTAGCTCGTTATCAAACGCTTATATCAAAGGGTTGTTATCTGTAATACTAATTGTATGGTTATCGAAGCAGAGGTGTCGGGGCACTGGAGCCCTGCTCAAGCTGGAGGGTATCAGCTCTATCCCACGACTTATGGGCAGAACCTAACAGCCTCGCCGCAGTATGATGCTCCCCTCGGCGCTGGCACTCGGGACACCTTAAAACCTGTTCTTGCAGTTTCCTCAGCACTCCTCACTCAAAAGCGCAGTAACTGCGGTCACCGTCAACCACCGGCGCGTCCGTGCGAAGGGCTCTGCAGGAGCCTCGAATCGCTGGAGTCTGGCATCCTCTAAGCAAAGAAGCATAAAGTACGCATTTTCTCCACCCCGGTAACAGCGTCACCAAAGAGCACAAGCCCCGCTGCCCCCGCCAGCGCAGCTCTGGCCGCTGGCGCCCTTCCCGCCCAGCAGCGCGGGGGCGGGAGCGCGGCGCCGGGCCGGGGACGAGCCGCCGGCACGCGCCACCCGTCCGGCAGCT
>WBNH01005847.1:30233-64992 GCA_013401255.1 Urocolius indicus
AGGGGCGAGGGGCCCGGGCCTGGCGGGAGCGGGAGGGGAGGGGAGCGGAGCGGGGCGCGCGGAGCTGCCGTCGGCCGCCTCCCGTGCGGATGAGTAATGAGCGGTCTCTGCCCGCAGGACCTGAAGAGGTTTCTGTACAAGAAGCTGCCCAGGTAAGCGGCGCGGCGGGCGGCCGGGCGGGCGGGGAGGCCGCTGCCGGCTCGCGGAGGGAGGCGGCTGGCTGGCCCCGGCCGCTCCTCTTTGTTGCTTAAACGCGCTGGAAGTGCCTCGAGAGGGAGACAACAAGCTCAACGCTTGCGAGTAATCGCTCGCGAAGAGGCTTCCGAAGTGTGGCCGTCGCGCCGGGAGGAGCGGGGAAGACGGTCCTCGTGACCTGGCTNGAAACCCGCAGCGGGCAGCGCTTCCGGGTCCGTCATGTGACAGGGGCTTAAAGGGGAAGCGGCGGCTGCGGCGGGGCCGCGCCGACAGGTAGGCGAGCGCCCTCCGCTTCAGCGCCTGCTCCTTGTCGCGGCGGGGCGACCCGAGGGAGGCGGCCGGGGCTCAGGAGGGAGCGCACCCGTCGGCGCGGAGGCGGGGCCGCTCCCGCCGCACCGCGGGTTTACCAGCCGCCCTCTCGTTTCGCAGGCCCGCGGAGGCGGCGACGCCGACAGCCATGGCCGACGTAAGTGCGGCTCCGCGCGGCGGCCGGGCCGGGGCCGGGNCCTCTTTGTTGCTTAAACGCGCTGGAAGTGCCTCGAGAGGGAGACAACAAGCTCAACGCTTGCGAGTAATCGCTCGCGAAGAGGCTTCCGAAGTGTGGCCGTCGCGCCGGGAGGAGCGGGGAAGACGGTCCTCGTGACCTGGCTGCCGGAGGCTCCGTAGCGCCCGGGACCGTGAATCAGCCGCGGCGCGGGGTTACGAGCGGTTGTTAACCGAGATGAGCACACGGAGGGTCTCTGATGACACTTGATTAGTAGGGTTACTAATTACTCTTCTTTCCGATGCCGAAAGTGCCGTGCCGTGCAGTTTTCAGTAGCTGTATTTTGTTTTTCTCTCTTTTGCCGCTCCGAGAGAGCCACCACAGAGCAAATGTCCCTTTTGCTGAATTACACATTTAGAGAAGGCATCAGTTTTTTCAGTGTCTTCCGCCTTCCTCGCACGCTCGTTCAGGAATAAGGGTCTTTGCTACTAATGACTCTGCCTTTAACGTGGCATCTCCGATTTCTTTTTTTCTTCAGCGTCGAAGGTCTCCATGCAATCGTGGTCTCGGACAGAGATGGTGTGCCAGTCATCAAAGGTAACTTCAGCTTCTCGCTCTGTCCCGCAGCAGAAATCCCGACTGAACAGCAGGGGGAGGAAGAGTGCAGCAGAAGCTTCTTTGGTTGTGCCTGGGACCTGAACGTCAAAAATCCGCCAATTCCAAAATCTAGACTTTTATTTCGAGTTCATTATATGGATAAGATACCTCTTTAAACTTATCCTTTTTCTTGTGTCCTCAACAGTGGTAGGCAACAGAAGTTTTCCTCAGTGAAAAGGGTGGGAGAGCTGGAAGGTCCTTGTGCCTTCAAGGCACTCACAGGCTGGTGGACACAAACTGTGTGTTTTGTTGACTTGACTGCTCTGCGCTCAGAAGCAGTTGCACGCAGCTCTCACACACGTTTAGGTGATTTTCTGTTTTAAGTATGTTAGCTTAAGAATACAAGGATTCCAATACTGCAGGTTTGAGGGTTTTTTTCTGTCCTTAAGTACTGAAATACCCAGCAGAACTTGCACACCTTCACCTGTTTCCGTTCCAGTGCCTGTGTGCCCAGTAATCAGTTTAAAGGCTGGTGCAGGCAGTGAAGGACACGGAAGCCAGGTGAGGTCAAGCACGGGCTGTGCATCCTAAAGGAAAAAAGGATTGTTTCCTAGCTGTGCTAGGAGGGATGCTGGCCCAGAGACTGTTGAGCATCTGAAGAGTACTGAGCAGAGGTGCTGCTCAGGAGGGCTGTCCTGCGCCGCTCGTAGGAGCCTGTAAATGTGCTGTGTGTTCTCTGACAGCAGCTCTGCTCTTGACGCAGCACTGAGCTGGGGAAGGGCTTGTGAGTTAGTGGGAGAGAGCACATAAAGGTAAGAATGTTCTTGGGTTTGTTCCAGTTGCCAATGATAATGCTCCAGAACACGCGCTGCGGCCTGGCTTCCTGTCCACGTTTGCTCTTGCCACGGATCAGGGCAGTAAACTAGGACTTTCCAAAAACAAAAGCATCATCTGCTATTACAACACGTACCAGGTGAGTAACCTCAGCATGGCCTGTTCTTCATGACTTCAGCACAAGAGAGGGTGCTTAAACTCTGCTAGATCTCCCCTTGGCTCCTATTGAAGTGTTTAATTTCTCAGGCTGCTTGAATGACTCGGCTTTCATACAGCTCACTAAGCTCTTCTTTTGTTTCTCAAAACTGAGATTTACTGGTTGAAAATGGTGAAGTTTCCTGGATGGGTACTAGTTGAGAGTTTGCAGCAGCTGCTGTTCATATGGCCTTTAGAATCTCTTACTGGGGGTTTATATTCTCTTTTATGAGAGAAATGACAAATACACACAGCTTAATTCATAACTAATCTTGCTGCCAGTACAACCTGGAGGGGAAAAAAGCTTTGGAATACTACTTACATGTTTTACAAACTGCGTATTAGTGTCCTGAAGTCCATAATTTCTGAAGTTTCTGTTTCTTCTCAAGTTGTAGTGGCCTGAGAGCTTTGTCTTATGACTGTAGAAAATTGAGCCACTGTTTAGCCTGTGGTTTCTGGCTTTGTTTGGAAAAAAAGATGGGTGAAGAGTTAGCTTACACATGAGTATCATAGAATCACTTTGGTACAAAGTAGGTAAGCTGAGAAGTCAGTTTTGTGGCTCTTGCTTCTGCTTTTCCTCTAGAGGAGGCTGCTTTGTTTCAGAAGAGAACCTTCTGTGACAGAGCTGTGACATCCAACGTGTGGCAGCTGCTGGCTGAACACTTCTCTTTCCTTGCAGGTGGTGCAGTTCAATCGCTTGCCTTTGGTAGTAAGTTTCATCGCTAGCAGCAATGCCAATACCGGTATGTCTTCACACCTCTTTCAACATTGAGCATTTTAAGGCCCCAAGTGTTGAAATAATTGAAAATAAATCACCCAAATGCACTTTAAGGTATATAACTTTGCTCACGCTATGAATTCTGTCAGCGTATTGTGAAGGGGAGAAGGGAAAGGTGTGAGGAAAAATTCATAGATTTTTAGGTGACTTGCTGAAGCTGTTTTGCTGTCAGAAGCCCGTGTGAGTGCTCGCTGCAGCTGTAGTGATGGTGCTGTACAAACCTGCCCTTCAGTCTGTGTCGGTTCCACGTTACTTCTCAGCTTTGTGGGGCGGGGAAATCCATCAGCGAGGCCCTTGGCCTTGCTGCTGAGGGTTCTGGCTAGTGAGTGTGAGCGACAGGGTGGCCTCCGAGGGCTGTGGGCAGCCTAGCTGGGCACGCTGCCTGCCGCTCCCCTGGGGAGCGAGTGGCTCCCGTGGAATGCTTCCGTTTTTGAGAAACCCTGCCCGTGACTTGGGAAGGGAGAGACCTGTGGGGTCTGGGGAGAGGCTTCTCTGTTCTGTCGTGTGATGGTATGTTCTATCTCTTCTCTCTTTCAAGGGCTGATTGTAAGTTTAGAGAAGGAGCTGACACCCCTGTTTGAAGAACTGAGGCAAGTTGTTGAAGTTTCTTAGCCTGATGGTATAGCCAGAGTGCGGCATCCCTCTGCAGCCCAGTGGACAGGAAGATTCAATAATCCTCAGTCAAATAACATGTCTCAGAAGAAATACCACAGCTCCTTAGTATACTAAGTAAGAGTAAATTGTACATAGTACTGAATCTGAAATGATCTACTAGTGTGTTGTAGGTGGACGTTACTTTAGGCCACACTTCTTGTATTGTGCAGTACCAGAGAGAACACCAAAATAGCTCCCATGGAGTTGGGCTCAGGCTCTGCCTTCAGCTCAGATGGGCACCTCGCGGGTCTCTCCCTGTCTGGGGCAGCAGTCCCGGGCCTGCTGCTGTGCCTGCTGACAGCCAGCCGCCTCAGGGCTGCAGAGGAGGGGTTGGGAAGGGGCCTCTGAGGGCGGTGTGCCCGTAGGCACAGCGTGTGACACGGGCAGTGACTGTCCCAGCTGCCTTACGCGGGTGCTGCTCTGGTGAGGGAATGCTGCTCACTGATGCTGGCTGTGTCTTGTTTCTGGGGAGAAGCAAGCTATTTCTATGAAAGCTGTTGCTTTAGGGCTTTTCCGGATGCCCAGCTAAAAAGCACCTGAACAATGTCTCACTTTCTTCATTGGGCTTTTGTGTACAATGGTTGTGATGATCTCATGTCTCATAGTCTTTGTGGGGGTTCATCACTGGTGACAGCTCATTTACCCTGGGGGTTTCCTAAGTAAATAAATATGAAATACAGTATTTTTAAATGACAGCCTGGTCTGCTCTTCTTTTGCACTGTACTACTCGACAACGTGCTTTTCTTTAGAGAGAGCGGGTCTCAATTGTTTGTATATGTACAAAATCCAGGAGTTAGAGGCTGAAAGCCACTTCCCATTGCTGGGGATTGATCCCCTGCTCTTCACCCCCCCACACTTTTCCTTCCCCCGTTGCCCCTGTCCTTATCTCAACTCACAAACGCTCATTACATTTCTCTCTCTCTCTCCTGTCCAGTTTAGGAGGGGGAGTGACAGAATGACTTGGTGGACACCTGGCTAAACCACGTCACTCAGGCTGGGAAAGGAGGGGCCACCACCCCCTCTTTTACACCCCACGCACCTTCAGCATCAGGCAGATGGGGGGAAAACAGTGGTGCTGGGAATAGGGACAGGGAATTCTTGGCTCAAAAGCTGAGAGATTTGAAATTGTCAGTCAACCCTTTTCCCTTTAAATGGAGCTTCCCCTTATCCCACCTCTTATCTTGCACAAACTCATCCTGGCTTTTTAACTGAATGGGAAATGCCCGTTTGTTTAAAAAGGACAAAGCTTTAAGGCTACAGCACAGGAAGGCAGAAGACCTCTGGTAGTTTTATAATGACTTTTATTCAGAAAAGAGTCTGTATAAAAATATTTACAAATATTTTTGAAGGTGAAAGAAAAAGCTATTCCTATGTCCAAATCTAGATTTTTCTTCCATCCTCTGCTTTGTTTTCCCGTCTCTCCTTTAGTCTTCTCAGAGTAAAGGCGCCTACTGAACCCTGCTATGCTGTGAGTGATGCCAAGCCCTGGGCCGCACTGTTCCTGCAGCGAGGGAGGTTTGTGTACAGTTTCAGCAGAAACTTGACTCTTGAGCGAGCACAGGGGTGCCCCTTCTTTCCCCACCCCTCCATATGGCAGCTCTGCCATATGTACAGTGGGAAGCAGCAGCCCGTTGGTCCGCAGCAGTGCCACGATGCTGCTGGAGACAGACCTGTGCCTGCAGCCACGGCTGCGGTACAAAGCTGAACCATAGGAAAACATAACTGGCCACAGCTAAGTGCTACTCTCCCACCACCTCTGAAAGGGCCTTTAAATAGTCTCCAGATTATGATACATTGTTCACAAAGATTTCATTGCCTCTGTCATTCGTATTTTGGTTTAGGGCCGAAACATGTAAGAGAAAAGAAATAGTTAATGTTTCTGGAAGGGACTGGTTTTAAATAACAGGCTCAGGGTCACAGGCTGTGCTGGCAACGGTTGTCACGGAGCTTGCAATAAATTACCGAGGGTGCTCTGGCAAACCCAGAGGTTTCAAACAGCAACCACTTCTGGAGTCGACTGAGGTGTGTCTGGACAGAGTGCAGTAGGGGCACGCTCTGGTTTGCAGGCACCTCCGCAGCATGAGCCCACGGCTGCGGGGCTGGCTGCCAGCGCCCTGGTCCTGCCGGCCACGCAGACACCCCAGCCATCCTCTCTGAAGCTGTGCTTTGCTGTGGCGAAAAGGCAGCTCCTGGCACTGGCGCGGAAACAGGAGGTGCAGCTAGGGATCCAGGGTGGCACTGCGGCGCGCCAGCTCCTTCCGGATTTGTGACTAGAACAGAAAGACAACCCCTTACTGTTGGCCTGCATGCTGGGGGACGTGAGGGAGCACAGCCCGCCCAAACACCCCTATTTGTAAGGAAGCAATCTGTCCAAGCCTTTACAGTTTTCTCGTTGCTTTCAACACACAGAGTCTCCGCTGATGCTCCCTGTTGTCTACCATCTACACAATGACACCCTTAAAGATGGAACTAACTTCTTCCCCCTAACGAGCATGCGTGTTAAGGGTGCCTCCCAAAAACACTGGAGTGGGTTTGCAGGCACAGCCGTTACACAAAACCTACGTACCCCAGTCTGGTTGGCCTGGAAGTGAGGCCAAACACTCCCTTGCCGCAGAGGCTGCGAGCTGTAGCACACGGGTGCTGCAGTAGCAGGCAGCCTGTGGCGGCCGCCCTGCACTGCACGTCTGCTCACCAGTTTCCAGCGCAGTATTTTAATCCACTCGTCAGCTTCTACTCCAGTTTTTGCACACAGGTAGTATGTCCTCAGGGGGAACACTAAACTGTAAGTAAACAGTTACAACTATTTCTTAAATTGCTCCAACAACTGGTAGTTCCTCATAAAGCTGCACCCGGCCGGCCTGCACCAACAGCTGCTGGGCAGAGCGGGGCAGGGAGGCTCTGCTGCCCTCCAGTCACCAGGAGGGAGGTTGGTCAAGAATGGTCTACAGTCCTTTATAGCTTGGAGAGACACTGTCCCAGGCCTACAAGGTCAAAAGGACCTGCATTTGGGGACAAAAGGGGCTACTGTGTGACCTGTGGCAATGTCTGAACCGGGAACCGGACCGTGCCCAGGTTCCGTGGGTCTCAGTGATGGTTACACGTGCTTACAGTATTAGGACAAGAATTGCCCAGTACACACTGGCTTATGCCCGTCCTCCTTGCCACAAAAACAAACTCTTGCCAGCAGTGATTTGGCAAAGCCATACAGGACTGAGAGAGGTTGGTTGACTCCGAGTTTGAGGATGTGCAGGGTTGCAACCAGCAACGGTCCCTTCATAAGCACCCCCTGGCCTCTTTTGACCGTTCCAACAAGGTGTAGAGAACACAGCAACTCACCAGAAACAATTGACTCTTTCCTGGGAATAGTCAAACTGCACAGCTGAGCATTCAGTTAAATCAAGTGCTCGAATAGGTTCTGTGGCCTTGAAAATAAAATGAATTTAAAATGAGAACACATGGAAACAGAAGGTAAGGCTGGCTCAGCTCCTCTGCAGCACGCCTGGGCTGCTGCGGGCACACAGGCTTCTCCCAGGCATGGATACAACAGCTCTAACATCATAAACCCAAACTAGCAAAACGTAACATCAGCACTAGCATGACATGAATTGAGCTAAATAGAAGAAACCAGAGCAGTCTGTTCAGAGCTAGACAAGCAACAGAGGAGAAGTCTACTGCAAGCCAGCGTGAGGTAGCTGCAAGGCTGCCGAGGCTTTGGTTGGTGCATCATAATATGACTGACACAGTAAATCACTTCCAGCTAACGCTTACAGAGACAAGGAGCTGTTTCTCAGTTTTATCAGGCCCAGTCAGGGAGAAATGCGGAAGCAAAGCTGAAGTAGAACTTGCAGCAGAAGTGATGGGGGGGAGGGTAGGAGGGCGTAGCGCCTAAGTTTCTTGGGACAGGCCTATCAAACCTCCACAGCTCTTCCCATGCTCCTTAATCAAGTGTTTGAAGGTGTCTATTGCTTCCTCACGTTTTCCTCAGGCTAACTGGCTGTTACTTACACACCACACCAGAAGAAAGCCACTTGTGCTGAGCCATGCTAGCCAACAACACTCCAGGGCCAGCTGCAAGTTGCTCACCTGTAGGTAATCTGCAACCTCACAGCAACAATGGCAGTGCCAGGAGACACAGAGCTGCTGCCGGGCAGGAGGCCATTCCTGACACAGACACCTCCTCACTCGGTAAGTCACAAACGCTACTCAAACCTTTGAAGTGCTGCCCCTTGAAATGCTATCCTGGAAAATTAATTCAGCTTGACCTGAACTGAACTGGTGTGGAAGCCGGTGGAAGGCCCTGCAAATATGTAATTGTTTACAAACAGTAATGTTTAGTGAGAGAGGATAGTTGGGTCTGTTGTGCTAAAATCTGTTACGTGTGTGGAAGAGGACTGGGCAGAGGTCTGGAGGGAAATGGTTTGGCTGTGTTTATGAAGGAACCCAAACTGGAGCTATTGTAAAGGTGGAGAAACTCTAGAGAGATTTTTTTATTTTATTTTTCACTCATTTTAAAATAGAAATGGAACAGCAACAGTAAGGGCACACAGTTTTCCCCAGCTGCAGCAGGTTAATGTATGTTAGAGCGCTGGGACATTTCTGAAGGACTGCTTTGCTGGATGTACTGTGCAAACACTTGAAACCACAGAATCTTAAGGGTTGGAAGGGACCTCAGAAGATCATCTAGCCCACCCCTCTGGTCTAACAGGATGGACTGTATATGATGCAATGTATACAACCAGTATTTGCAGAACTCTTTCAGCAGCGCTGCTTTCTCTTGTGTGTCAAAGCTACTGATAAAAGCTGTGTTGTGCTGGTACCTTACACCTGCTGAACAAAGCAACCAAACATGCACTGTAAACAACAACTCTGCCTAGTAGGTAAGACTGACAGCACAGGAAATATTTCCCAGCTGTAAAACTTAGTAACTTTCTCTCATGGAAGTCATCATCAAAACTCTTGACTTCATTTGAAAGCTCCAACCCCTCAGACAGTATGGGGAGCTTACTTTGGGGAGCTGTCACAGGGATGTGAGAAGCCAGGAGAGAGAAACGAGTAGGCAGCAGCTGCCTCAAGAGAGGCTGAAAGATTAGAATTGGTGTTTGCTACTTACTGTCTGGTCTTTGAAATACTTAAGTTCATTCCTATGCAGTGTAAACCACCTCGTCTTCCAGTTCTGAAAGACCAAGAAGGGGTGGTAATTGTCTTGCAAGAGGTTAGTGCAATACTGCTTAGGGAAGAAAAACCTTTAAAGCCTGTTGACTTGCTCTGGTTTACAGCAGTGCCTTGCTGCTGCTCAGAACACAAACTGTTCCTCCCTGCTGGGGAATGCAGGTGGAGCTCCTTCAGCTCCCTATTGTCTCTGGCTTCTGTGGGTGATTACAGAGCTGAAGCAAGGAGTCAGTCTTCCTTACCTTGACTATTTTGCCTTGTTTTATCAAATATCCTTCTTTTGTACCAAGCTGTGAAGTAACAAGGAAAGGGATCAGGGTTAGGGACTGAGCTTTGCTTCTATTTCCCACCCACCCCTCTCTGCCTACATCCAGAAGAAGGAAGAGCCAGCCTGTCCTTGCAGAATACTCCCCGTGACCACCTCCTCACTCCCGTGCTCCCCTCAAGGTTGGACCCAACGTCAGAGGGGGTAAACAGGGGCCTGTGCTGGCTCAAAGGCAACCTCCACAGCATGCCTCCCTCAGCAAGCTCCAAGCCTGCACCTGCTCACCCCAAATGCAGCAGAACAGTTGCAGTTACAGTTTCTTTAGTGAAGTCAGATGGCTGCCTCTGTGCACCTTGTAACCAAAATCACCTGAGGTTTCACTTGACAGTGGCATTACCCACAGAAATCACTCTCGAAACGTAAGCAGGGTGAAAGTGCTGTTTCACTTGGGCGTTCTCTCAAAGAGCCACACGCTTGTGAGGATAAACCTTCATAAACATTCAATGGACCCACTGAAAACTTGCTTTTTTGAACTGTTTCTCTGCCTCTGGGACCTTATGACTTCTCAGATACTGGAACTCTGGGCAGGGACCTAGTTGTGAAGCTGCAGCTGTCTGAACACCAAAATGTTGCCGAGTTAACTACCACTTGCTCCTGAAAAAATATTTCCTTTTTATTGGTTGTATGTGGCAGGCAAGGTTTTTTTGGAGGTTAAAGTAGAGCTCAGCCATGAAGGGCTGCTTGTGAGACACATGAGAAGTGGCTCTTTTATCAACTTCACTGACCTGTATTGATGTAATTATTCCACTTTTTCTCAAAAAAATAAGCAATGAACTCACTTTCTGTTCTGAGCAATACTATTCCAGAGAAACCACCTGTCTTGCTTAGACAGGAGTTGCCAGGGATTTAAAATCTCTAATTACTATGCAAGTGAGTCACAAATGTCGGAGCAGGTGGCCCAAATGGACAGGAAGCTGTTCTCTTTCCTCACACGAGCAAGGCAGCACTTTTAACGAGACGCAGCTTTTGACCCGCGTGCTCAAAGTTACGAGGGCTGAAAGGGCAGGCGGCTCTTTTGGATTTAAGTCTGTGTCAGAGCACAGCAAAAGCTGTCCACCTGCTGTAAGGCAAGGTCAGTCTAAAATAATAACATCCAAGTGTGAAAACTCAAAGAAAAGAAACCCTTCTGAGTAATGTACCTGTCAGGATACAGATCCCCTTTTCACTTGGGTCGTACCACACCTCAGTTTGGGGTATCCTTTTCCACAGGGGTCCTTGCCTGTATTGCACATCTTTGAATATTTTTTCAAAAGGTAATTTTTTAACTGACTTCAGAGTCAGATGCTTTTTCCTTCCTCCCAGTTAGGAAGGAAGCTGCTACCAACTGGGCAAAATAATTCTAACAAATAAAAATTACTTCAAAAATAATAAGCAGCATGAATTTATATGTCAGGGCTACCATCTGTTTGCTGTCATCTCATAGTCACTGACCGAGACAAAATACTGTAAACCCTGTGGCTGTTAGTTGGGTTTACTATTTAGTGTATTCTCTCCTCACCCATGGGGGGGAAAGAGAGAAACTTCCCACTTGCACAGCACCTGATGAGCATTGTCAGAGAGACGTGCAAAGCGTTGTGTTTGTTTTGTGTGGGGTGGGGTTTTGTGGGTTTTTTAAATTCCTGTTAATGTTACTGCTAGGACAGCACTCCAAAAGGAAGATAACAGGAGAACAAAAGCCTTTCACGTCTTCTCTGTTTGGATGGTTATGCTCACCTAGGTCAGCTACAGACAATGTTTTCCCAGTGACAGCACTGAAAACCTCTGTAAAACATTGAAAACAACTGTAAAAGGCTTTATTTGTCAGGGGACTGTACTTAGCAAGCCTGTGTTTGGTTTGCTTTTGCTGGCAAAGACTTCCTGCATTTACAAACCCACAAAGAGATGAATTACTGGTGTTACTCCCTAGCTCACCCCAGCAATCATAGTGAACTGCAGCTGGGAGAAGCAGCCCTCCCAGCAGAGCCCAGCTCACCGAGGGGGCATTTGGAACAAGGTCACTTTCCGTCCTTCCCGTCTGCATCGCCGTGTGAACTCGCACGGACTCGTAGATGGAAGGTTCTTCCACTTCCCGTGGGTAGGGATGCTTCAATACAATTAAGGTTCCTGGAGAGAAAAAGAGCAGGAGTAAGTCATCTGGCGAGACAGAGAATAACTACCAGAAAATAACCAGCAGTAGTTGGCCATTTGAGGAAGGGTTAATATTAGGCATAAGAGCTAATAACCTCACCAGGATCTCTGCTGCATCCTTTGTAAAGGGCTTTCCACTGGGTCAGGAGACCCACACGAGCAAACAATCAGATGCTGTACTCTGCTTGACTCTCTTATGCTAATAGAACCAGACAAATATTTCTAACGTCCATCACCTGAATAGTTCAGACTTTGTGAAGGGTATTTTCTACAAAATTCACCTGTGCAAGCTACAGAGGGCCACTTCCTGCTGGCTTCATTTGCCTAGTCTCCCTTTCTTGGCCCTGTCATGCTGCTCAGGTCCTTAGTGCCTTGGGTACCTGCACCTTGCCTATATCCATTCCCTTATCTCTGTGGAGTGGAAGTCAGTTTCTTCTTACATCTCTGAAAACAAAGAGTGAAACCCCTCTTCACTTCTTCTAAGCACTAGTTAACTAAACTCCTTCTGCGATGCACAGTAGGTGGTGAAAAATCAAGACAGCAACAGAACAGGACTGCCAGACAACTCTCAAAGGCAGGTGGGTGTCACCTGTCCTGCTTGAACCTTCTTTCCAGCCAGGGAGTAACTAGGTAATACAGAAAAAAACTGAAACACAGACTCCATAGTTCCAGCCGAAATGCTGACCTACACGTGACCTACCCTCTCACTGCACTCAGGAAGGTGTGACTACAGACATTATCACTGCCTGTTTACACGAAGCTGTGAAAACTGTAAATACCTGGAACCTTTTTAAACCTTTAAACTTCCTAGTGCTTGCAGGGAATGACTCCACACGTTACCTTCCTTCACAGCTCAGGAGGCCAGTTGGGCGAGCAGGCAGGACTCTAGGCTAGATAAGAGGTTGCAACCATCATAGAATCATAGAATGGCAGGGGTTGGAAGGGACCTCTAGAAGATCATCTAGTCCAACCCCCCTGCAGAAGCCGGTTCACCTACATCAGGTCATCCTGGTTTTGCCAGCACACACAGATGGCTGCATAAATCAATCTGTTGGAGCTCTGGACACACACTTCCTAACAGTAAGCCCACATCACCGTCACCTTTGCCTGTTTACCATAGCTCTTCCCAGCTCATAATTTGCATACAGCCACGCTTTGTTCTCCCAACAAGGCCGTATTTATTGCGTGTTCTCGGAGAAACCTCCTTAAAACAGCAACTTCTACACCATTCAGTCTCATTCTTTAAAATAATGTCTCCAATTATATTTTATGCTCACATTGTCAGCTCTTAAAGAGGGATGCTAGAATTGGTAAGAAATTGGACTTGAAACCTGGAAGTGACTGAGTAATTTAAAAGTGAAATAAACTTTTAAAGTGTATTTTGTAATAGGAAGGGCTACGAAGCAAAGTGGAAAAAAAGGTATTTGAAGTAATCAACTGAAATCTGTTTGCAGGCACAGGGGGTGTATGCAAATAGGATACATTCAACTTGCAGTGGGTGAAAAGTCAAAAACGTTTTAATTCTCTCTGGCCTTGCAGAAAAATGCTGCTTTATTTAAAATGAAACTGAGAACATGCCCATCACCAGGGTATGGAAACTCCTCGTAAGCCATCATGTAGAACCAAAGTACCATCCCATCTGTACACCACAGATAAATAACCCTGTTACAGAACTGGGAGGCCTAGATCAACATTTTATGCAACATTTCTTTTCTAGTGAGGTCTCCATGTTTCTCTCCACAAAAGATACTTGTTGAGAATCATTTGGTAACTGTACAGAAGAACCAGTAAAAGCTGCACTGTAGCCAGATTCTTGCATGTTCGTAAAATCCATTTCTAAGGAAGAATAAAAATTAGTCTCATTTTTTTAAAGTGTTACCTTTAAGTGACTTTGGCTTTTTTTTGTCCAGGTAATGACTTAATTTTTATATACATTTTCAAAACAATCTAGGAAACGATTGACAAACAAGGCAAACAGATAAGAACAGCACCTCGACCTTGTCATTTTGAATCAAAACAAAAATATAGAAATATGACAGTATATCACTTCAGCCTTGTTACTGAATAGATTCAACTTGCCTGTTCAATAAATCAACTCACAGAACACTGTAGCCCAAATTTCCTTTCAATTAGCTCTAGTTCAGAAGGAAGAGTACACATTAAACTACAGAAAAATAGATGTGAGCCCATGTAGTATTTTGGAGTGGCAAATGAAGCTGTAGCAAGACAAGGTTTGGGTTCTGCTCTTTCATTCCTGATCGTGCAGTGCTTCTGTAGAAAATTGTGAGTGTAACAAGGAATAAGAAAAACTTGTCCACCTACTTTCTTCTCATGCCTGAGCTAAAGGTCGCGTGCTGCTTTTCACTGAAAGAAAGTGTGGACTAAGAAATCAGACTGTTGCTGGCCCTTCTACCAACCTGCTGTGTGACCTCGTGTTGGTCACTCTGCGACACTGACACCTGGCTTACAGTGGGCTCTGAGGAGCCTCTATCCCTTTTTGGCATAAATCAGTTACCACCCAGATGACCTCTGACACTTGTACCCAAAGGATCATGGCCCGAGTGCTAACTCTCTTTTCCTCTCTACAGCCATTCATGGTAAGCTAAGGTGGAAGGCTGCTTGAAGTGATGTTCAAATGGCTCTCCTTATTCTGTAGCACATCCCATTTAAGAGTTTTTCCCAGAGCCAGCAGAATCTGATTAGGGAGCTTTAAGGTGACAAGTGAGCCCATCACTCGGCAGTGTTGATCCTGTCCACAGAGATCACGTATCACCAGTGCCTTCATTACTAATGTCTGTAACACAAGCAGTGGGGGCACAGGGAAATGCAAGTTTTAAACATGTTGTGGTTTAACCCCAGATAGCAACTAAGCACCACACAGCCACTCATTCACTCCTTCCCAGCCCCAGTCAGAGGGGGAGGAGAATTGAAAACATGTAAAACTGGTGGGCTGAGATAAGAACAGCTTAGTAACTGAAAATTAAAACAAATAAACAAAAAGTAATGAAAAAGATTATAACAAGAGAATGAAATAAAACCCAAGACAGACAAGTGATGCACAGTGCAACTGCTTACCCGCTGCTGGCCAACTCCCAGACAGTCCCTGAGCAGCGATCCACCCCTCCCTACCAGTTTCCCCCAGTTTATAACATAACAGGGCATAACATTCTAAGTTATGGAACAGCCTTTTGGCTAGTTTGGGTCAGCTGTGCTGGCCATGCTCCCTCCCAGCAAGAAGCTGGGCCCTCCTTGCTGGCAGAGCATGGGAAACTGAAAAATCTTTCACTTAGGATAAGCACTGCTTAGCAACACCTAAACTATCAGTGTGTTATCAACATTATTCTCACACTAAGTCCAAAACAGCACTGCAGCAGCTACTAGAAAGACAGTTAAGTCTACCCCAGTTGAAAGCTGGACAGTGTGTCATCTGATACCTCTACAGCACTAGGCCTTTGGGTGCATGACTGACTTCACAGGGAAGATGGCTTAGTGGCACAAAAGATCGATGTAGGAACTCTGTGCTTGAACCACTCTTAAATAACAATTTTTAAAGAATGCTTTGAGAGACACAAATGCCATACTGAGTGCATTACTGCATTCTTCTGGGGGCAAAAGTATTTGCACAGCAACCCTTGAATTCAATACTTGACTTAAGGGCACTGGTGCATATTTAATGTGTCACATATTACAGTTACTACACGTGCCACCTAACTGATTCTTGCACAGATAATTAGCACTGCTCTGAGTTATTTGCATACATTTTCTACACAGGATACTGAAGCTTTTGGCACTAACTTGTACTGACACACGCTCAACTCTTACCTTTGAAGCTAAACATAAAAGTGGCATTATCTTGACAGTATGCATCTGTTTTTCCAGGGACTCTGTTCTGCTGGTTCTCAACTCACTTGTGGGAATCAAGTCTAATCTTTTGTCTCTGAATTCAGGCAGCCTCTTGGCTGCTAAAGAAGACTGTGCTTCCCTCTTTTTCTTACAAACAAGACAAATCACTGTGATGGCAGCTGGCACCAGCAGGCTGACCCACTGTAGACCAAAAGGGAGAGGTGGTACAGGGCACGGTCCCTACACTGAAGAGGAACATACCACTGTCAACTTCTTCCTTGGATGAAGAATAGTGGATCTAAACAACTTCAAGTTCCTCTTCTGTTTACTCTTACTGGGGGATTTCAACTCCATAGACAAACATTTGTGTCCCCACTAAACACTGTGCTTTGGTTTTATCCTTTCCAAGAAGGTTCTGTTCCTCCCAGTACAATGCATGTTTTTAAATGCCTCCTTCTCTGAGAAAACAAAAGGAACTCGTGTCCCTGCTTAGCAAAAACCCCAGTCAGCTTACATGTAGTTTGTCTTCAGAATTCTTCAAAGCATTTTTGCAGAGGAACATCTTAGATACCTGAGGTTAATCCATACGTGAATTTCTGAAGAGGAACACTTCTAACCCTCAATCTGTCTGATAACGGAAGCTCCTTTTGCTTAGACCTGCGTGAAGCATGACTACAAACGCGCTCACACAAACGTAGGGCTCTCCTTACCTGTTTCACTTCCAATCAGAGGCTGATTTGCAAAATGCATGACTAATTCCTTCAAGCTAGAAAATTCATTAAATCCAAATTTGAATGAAGTTCCTGTATGTTCAACATGGAAGTGTTTCACAGAATCTTTTCCCCTAAAATAAGAACGGAAAATTTGTCAAGGCATAAATGCCAAAGCCATTTGGCAGGTACAACCCTTAAACAGCAGCTTCCACTACAGGAAACCTGTCCTGGATTAGAGGCTGCCAATCGGTGTCCCAGCATCAGGTGTCCCAGATGCTACTGCTGATACTGTCCCTCAGATTCATCACAAAAAGCCAAACTGCCGCTTTGCAGAGATGATGAAAGCCTCGAAAGGCCAAGTGAGCTAAATTAACTCTTGCTGCAATTAAAACTCACAAATGAAGATTCCAGCCTCCTGTCTAAGCAGGATGGTACCCCTTCACTTACCAGATGTTACTCTCGATGGTGTACGTATACTACTCAGTATACGTCTTACTTTGCAGCTGACATCTCAGTCTGATTGATTAAAAAAGTCTTTCGCTTCTCTTTCAAAAATAGGCTGCCCCCTTTTTGCACTCAAGCAGAGACTTAAGAACCTAACTTTAGATACCTAAGGCTGTAGGCATTTTCTGCTCTGTACTGAGGCAAACGGTTCCTCTCTGGTGGGCATTGTCAAAGGTGAACCAGGAGTCCTTTGACAGGGAAGTCAAAGCTGATGAAAGCTGATGGTATTTAGAGAAGTGTGCAAGGCTTCACTTCCTGGATGGGCAATTATTTTGACTTCAGAAGACAGTGAAACACTTATTGCAAAGTATCTCTCCCGTGAAATAGCTACTTCTGTTAATACTACCAGCATCCAAACAGTCCGGGAAAAACTTTGTCTCAGGAAAAATGGATGTAGCAAATCTACTGAAAACATGGTGAAGAAAGGGATTTACTGCACCTTTTCCATTGTTTATTGCCACTTCCACAGATTGTCATTTCAAAACGGTGTTTAAACAAGTATTTATCCTTGAACGGTACTTGCAAACAGTACTTGTAGAACATGCCTCAACTGAGCTCCTGCACGTTTTACACTACAGTCAGCTCAGATACAGTGTGGGCCGGCAAATGAAATAGTTGCTGTCCCTCCACTTCAGTGACAGGGGTTTCATCTTTTATTTCACAAGAAATGCGATGTTGCAATGACAGCAACTTCTACTCTATTCCCTAGTTACCTTTCGAAGCTGGCTAATTTAGACGGGACAGGTGATTTCAGGCAATATGTGGTCTCTCTTCTTAACAGCTGTCAATAAAATCCTCAAGGGATGTCTAAGCAGTTTCCTTTTAAAACAAACTATACTAATGACTGAAGTTCCTTTTGAGGCAGAAAGTAAAAGCTGTAGAAGACATTTTAGGAGAGAAAGAAAACATCAACTAGAATTGGTGAAGCTATCCTTTCTACAAAAAAAAAGTCTCAAAACAAAGCTGTATTCCTTATTCTAAAGTTAAATTTTAATAGCAGTCAAAAAATGGAAAGGAAAACTGAAACAGTAGAGAATTATAAAAGCGCTTTATAATCAAAATGAGTACTTCAAGGGAGCTGTACCACCAGCAAAACAGTATAACAGTACTAAACATCCAAGTCGAGACTGGGATATTTAGTTCCTGTGATAATACAGAAAAATGCACGGAGAGCTGAACTAGAGATTGTAATTGTCCCAAAGTAGATCTTTCTTGGTCTTCTAAGCATAGAACTTGTTAAAGCAGCATTTTTTTTTTCCATTAGCTAACACTTTAGCTTTTGTTTCCTATTGAAAGAACAAGTATTTAAATTTTGGTTTGTTTCAGTAAGAGGTTTCCTGAGTGCCCGTTAAAACTAGATGAGCTCTATTTTTTTTAAGTGTCTTTAGTACATTACTTACAACTACTACAAAATTATAGAATCATAGGACGGTAAAGGGCTGGAAAGGACCTTTAGAGATCATCTAGTCCAACGCCCCTGCTAAACACAGGTCCACCTAGATCAGGTCACACAGGAACGCGTCCAGGCAAGACACCAAGACGATGCAAGACAAGATCAGCAACACAATGTTTTGTTTAAAATTACTTTTTTTTTTTTTTTTTTTTAAGGAAAGCTGTTACTTATAAATGCTCCTATCCTTTTTCCCAAGGCTTGCACTCAGTCATTGCTGCTCTGAATACTCATTTTGTAACATCGCTTTCAGATTTGTCAGGCAGTCCCAAGCTGCTTGTATAAATGGCTGTCCATAGTGGTTAACAATTCAGCAGTGGATGTATCAGCACACTCCCTCCTGGGTCTTCTGTCAGAGATGAGTAAAGCGATTCATATTTCCTTTGACACCTCTAGTTGGTCTGTGCCAACTACACTTTCCATGGTTTCCAAGCCACTATTATTCCAAACTATAATAGCTCCTGATACTGAACCCACAGAAAATCACAATTTCAAGGGCATAAGCTCTGTTCCTGTCTATTAGGATTGTGAATAACTAACATTATTATACTGATCAAAGTGATTTTAGCTTAAAAAGCTACTGTGATTCAGCTGAGCTGTGGTCATTGATTGTTCAGAGGTTCAGTTTGAGCCTGAAAGCACTGCAGCTTAAAATTTTACTGTAGAGGCTTAATATGTCATACAGTTGCCAAAGGCTAAGACTGTACTTACAGTTGGCTATTTCCCATCAGCTGACACACAAGGACTATCTTGTGTGTCTAATGCTGATGTCCTTCTTTCATGTTGCCTCTCTAAAATACTGTGTCTTCTGTCTTTGGGAGATTCGCTGAAAGTGATTCAGCAATGAAGCACCCAGGCCAGGCATCCTGTGCTTTGCATTGGCTGTGTGCTGAACTGGTGTAGATTGCTGTAATTCACTTCAAGGGCCTGATGTCTGTCACTCACAGAATAGTGTTCCTGTCAGTCACACTTTATTGGCCAAGACTGAGCCTCAGCCCAGAACCAAGGACTAAAACCAACCAGTCAGCCATCAGATTGTCCCTCCCTCAAGAGGTGACGGCTCCTACACAGTGACCCAGAAACAGGTGAAATCAGCCCCTATTAACAGTAAGATTAATTCACAGATTGGAAAAATGAGGGCGATTTTTCAAATTTATACACAATATATACAACAGAATATATTAAAATAGTTAAGAGCCCTAGGAAAAAAGCCACAGGTCAACTCAGTACGTGAGACATGCAAGCAAAGGGGGGAGTAAGTGAAGATTTTAAAACCACTCTTTATGCAGCATTAGATAAAATCACTTTTGTCCATACTCTACCTTACAGAGAGGGAGTACAAATCTTCCCTTTCATTGCTCTTCCGCAAGAGATAGCTTCCATCCTGCCCATTGGAAAGCAGCAGTGCCTCAGCTGCGTGTCGAGTGAGATTGTCATGATACCACCTGGGAAGACACAAGGAAGTTGCTCAGCTATTCGTCGACAGCTTCTGCTGCCTCACTGAGATGAGTTAGAGCCACTACAATTCTCAGTTACTGTCCTCACAGATACATACAGGTTACACAGAACTATGCCCCTTTCACAGCTTCCTTGTGACATACTCAGAAAACCATTTATCTTTCGTTAACTACAAAGTTGTGGACAAACGGAACCCTTCAAATTCTACCTGCATGAGCAGCAAATTACAGACTCACAGAATGGTAGGGGTTGGAAAGGACCTCTAGAGATCACCTAGTCCAACCCCCCTGCAGAAGCAGGTCCACCTAGATCAGGTCACACATGAATGCGTCCAGGTGAGTTCTGAAAACCTCCAGAGAAGGAGACTCCACACTCACTCTGGACACCCTGTGCCAGAGCTCCCTCACTGGAAAGATTTTCCTCATGTTCAAGTGCAATTTCCTGCTTTCCAGCTTGTGCTCCTCCTGTCACTAGGCACTACAGAAAAAAGACTCTCCCCATCCTCTACAGGACACCTGCCCTGTAGGCATTCATAAGTGTTAATGAGGCCTTCCCTCACTGTTCTCCAGGCTAAACAGCCCCAGTTCCTGCAGGCTTTCCTCATCAGAGAGATGCTCCAGTCCCCTGATTATCTTTGTAGCCCTTCGCTGGACTCTCTCCAGAAGTTCTGTTGAACTGAGGACCCCAGAACTGGACACAGCAGTCCAGATGAGGCCTCACCAGGGCAGAGTAGAGGGAGAGGAGAACCTCCCTCAACCTGCTGGCCACATTCTTCTTGATGCACCCCAGGATGCCATTGGCCTTCTTGGCTATCAGGGTATAATACCCAGGTCTGTGCTGATAAACTGAAACAATTTTGGCGGGTGTGCAGGATCCTTTGTCTATTTTCAGAATCTGCAACTTCCCGACATATCTACACGCTTTGGTACACTTCCTCTTTTGGGGCAAGCAGACAACACTTAAAACTCCCAGACTCTGAAATCCCACAGCTTGGTTCATCTGCGCTGCTAAGATCTGCAAAAAAACACCACATTTTCCTAAGCTTAAACTTTTGATTTGAAGCATAAGCTTTTTGGAAGAAGGAAGAGAGGAAGGCACCAAATTAACCGACAAAATTTGAAATGAAAATTTATGAAATCTTGCCATTGCTCCTATTTGGTCACAGGTGGTCTGAGCAATGCAGGAAAACATCTGAAAGCCTCCTTCATTTAACTTCAGGTAAAACTAATGTCATTAATTTTTTACATGAAAAATTCCAAACAGAATCCACAGAAAAAAATCCTGCAAAGAAAATCATTAAATGTTTATGGCTTCATTTCCACCCAGAATGATTCAAAATAGGAATACCCGATTTCTTTCAGTAGAAAAAGATCTCACTAGAAATGATCCTGAGATTGAGCACAGAAAGGAGACAGAGCTATAAAAGGCTGGAGTGCCAATCCTGTAAGAAATACTCTGTGTAGATATTAACAATATTTATATACACAACTCAGAACCTCTGGTGCAGGAGGAGGCAGGGATACTGTACCCAGGGCACAGCTCTGCAGGGAGCAAGCCTCTCTGCTTGTCTCTGTGCGGGTGGTTTCAAGTTTCCTTACCGTGCCTTTCAACTGTGTGTGCCTGTAGTAATGGGGTCAAGGTTTATTACTGTTCCAGTCAGAGAAATACAGTTTGACTGAAAGCAGAAGTGTAGTCACAGCACTTCCTGGCATTTGTTGCAGGGCAGTCTTCAAACTGAAACGAGGCGTAATTGTAGACTCCTTTTCTGTTCATCGCAAGCTGCTGCTAAACTTGGCACCTCACACAAAGTTTTAACTCTCAATTTAGATGGCTGCCTATCTGAAAGGCCAGCTGGCTGACAAATTGCTTTACATGAGACTCCAGACTGTTAACCCTGTGGAAGCACAAGATCCATGTGAAACTCAATCCAGGCAGGGTATTGCTGCTGTGGCTCTAGAACGTGCTCCACGGACCATCTACATGGGAGAATAAAATAATGAATATCTAAAGATCAGAGTGTCATCCTCTGAAACACCTGTTAGCCAAAATCCGCTCTGGGATTAACTGCCCAAGTAAGTAACTTTCAAAGGTCAGATCTGTCCTGGCCAAACCTACGGCTGAGAAGACAACACTGTGTTTTGGGTGGAACTTCAGAACGCTGTTTTTCTCACTCCTGTGGCAAAAGAAACACACATCAAGAAAATCTCTAAGGGGTCCTTTTCATAAAGGACGCATATTCAGTTTATGGTTGCTCACTAGTGTGCTGTTACCTGATTTCCAAAATGCCTTTTGCTACGATTTTAAAACCAGAAGTCACTTAAAATTTAACAACAACCAAAAGCCAACAATGACAACACACTTAACTGGGAAAATAAAACGTCATCTTAAAATGTTAAATATTTGCTGACAAAATTGCACCACTCTTCTTGCCTAAATATGCTGTCTCAGACAAAAATCCCTCACATTACTGGGTTCCTCTTGCTCGGCTTCAAAAGTAGGTGAGAGCCAATACTAAAGATCTTGGTGCTGAAGTCACTGTGTTCTACATAGGGGTGGTTTTTTTCTCTCCTCCTGATTGTTACAGGTGGTTCAATCAGCAACAACTACCAGGTTACCTGGATATTCCACCATGAAAGCATGATGACACGAGTAAGCAGGATTAAAAAGAAACCCAAAGAGCCCTGTGGTTAGGCACTACCAGATGCACTCCAGTTCAATTTACACATTTGTCAGAGGGGAAATACTTCACTTTCCCTTATCTGGGGAAAAAATCTTTTAGGCAATTCTCTGAAATTTGCAGGTAAATCAAGGTAAGAGAGACACAGCTCATGCAGCAAGGCACTGTCAAGGGCCTTTAGCTTCAGTTTTATTTGTCTTCTGAGTGGCAGGGGGAAACTGTTGATAGAAAATACAATACTACGTCTACCGCTTGCTTTCCTAAAACGAGAAATTACGGAAACCAAAAGGCTTCACAAACACTCATCTGTCTGAAGACTCTAGCAAGCCCTTCAGAAAGCTGAATTGTTTAGTTTTAACTTTCATTTTGAACCACTGTACATATGTTGTGTATTGGGCTGTTACTGGCTTGGACTTTTGGTTTTGGAAGGTCCTTCCAAAAGCCATCTTTATTTGACGTAACTTACAGGGTCTTGCACTTGCTACTAAAAAAAAACCATCCAGAAAAATTGCGCTGTACTTTGACACCTGTCAGACTGAAAATCACTGTAGTACAGAAATTTCCTGGCATTCCTGATTTGGATTTCTCTGAAGAAACAGAAGCAGAAAGACAGAGCAAAGTCCTTCCCTACTTCAGAGCCACTTCTGCTGGATAAGCATGTTTGTGTTGTCAGTGCATGTTGTTGAAAGACATGCTATGCTTTGCTTTCCACTCTTTGGAGCGGAAGAGTCTGCTGAGCTCATAAAAGCACCTCTTGAGATGGGCACACAGTCCTAATGAGTTTACCTTTGTTCCTCTTTGGAAAATAAAGCACTTTCAGTAATCAGCCTACTCTTTAGATCAGACTGCATAGGTGACAGCATAAGAAGGGCTTTACTGTTATTGCTGTTAAGAGGAGGAGAAGGAAGGAATGAGATACAAGGTGCCTCAGAGAAACAAAACTCACCAGAGCATACAGCCTTGCCTTAAGGATCTGCCTGCCAGCCACCAGAGCGGTTACCTCGTGGCGTAAGCTGGTGGCTGCCACAGGATAAGTCAAGTCTACACTGGCCAGCTGCACCACTGCAGCTGTGCTAATCAGGACACACTTGTGCTTAAAATTCCCTTCCTTCAGTAAGATCTCTGTGCGGTTAGCACAGTGACTAGACTTCCCTTCACAGTGCTGACGATCAGGAACACGTTACGGCAATGTGCAGGGTGGGCAACTCCCTCTTCAGGTAAGAACATCATCCTCAAACTATTCGTTTCTTCTTTTCTTTCACGATCCAAGATGTTTCAAAGGAAAATCACAGAATCACAGAATCTCAAGGGTTGGAAGGGACCTCAAAAGATCATCTAGTCCACCTCCCCACCAGAGCAGGGCCACCTAGAGTAGGTCACACAGGAACTTGTCCAGGTGGGTTTTGAATGTCCCCAGAGAAGGAGATTCAACAACCCATCTGGACAACCTGTTCCAGTGCTCCATCACCCTCACAGTGAAGAAATTCTTCCTTGTATTTCTTTGGAATGTCTTGTACCTAAGAGCTGTCTGATCTACAGGGGATATAGAAATGAAAATATTAATGAAACTTCATTTCTACATCCCCTGAAGATCAGACAGCTCTTAGGTATGACATCTGTCATTTCTGATAATGCTGTGACAAAGAAACCACCTGGATATTTTACAAAACATTTCTGTCTCTTTAAAAAGGAGCTAGTGAATAAATCTGCAGCTGGCTTCAGGTGGATTAACTTTAACAATACCAGAATACACAAGGAGTACACTCATCCAGGGTTAACCCAAGGATGAATATTGAGTGACTTGGATAATTTTCTTCTCAGCCATTTCTAATGTGCAAACTGAGTAACACCCAGTAGAAACACTCATTTTACTTCCCCTAAAACTGAAAGACAGATAGTGCCAGAAGAGAGCACAGCTACAACCTTTGACTGCCATTTGGTTTTAGTGTCTGGAGTGATAACTCTGAGGTACATCCAGATATCAGATAAATGCATTAGGCAGAGGTCAGGCTTATTATCTGTGTTCTTACTAGATCATGTTCTCAGTTATAACCTCGATAGAGTTATAAACTGTGTGCACGTTTGGCTTGCTTTCGAAAAGGCAATTCAAAGTTCCTGCTCTGAAGCAGAAAGCTTCTCAGTCTCTTCCCAGAAGCTCCCTTCCCTACCACAGAAGGTGCAATTACTGCTTGTGCTTCTCGGTGAGTGCCCGTCCCTGTGGAAAGCACCTCATCTGCCTGAGCTGCAGGAGCCCAGCAGAAACACAGTAAAGCTAATTCATCTCTCATCCAACTCTGAAAGGGAACAGAGATCCACATGAGGAAGAGATGGACCAGCTCTCAGTAAAACTTCATTATTCAGAGCAGGGTTTTTTTTTGGTAGATACTGACAGGTTTTACACCTCTTTTCATATTACAAAAAGATCTTCTACCACAGTAAGTTGAATTTTCTTACACTTTGAAACTATATACTAACCTCAAAGATGCATTCCTGTTCCTAGTTTAGAGGAGTAGTACACTGTAGTGCTTGATGGAATGAGTGGGAAAGCACTGACTTACCGCCTTGGGCTACACACAATGCACTTCACATGTATGTGCTCCAAAAATGCCTCACTCTAGAAAATAGCCTCACTTGTTCTCTGCACGCTGGACTTCAGATCAGAGCTGCCAAGTTCAGGGTTTGTGTAACTTTTTTTTTAGCTTTATTTGTTTTCCTAATATCAAACAGAAGCATTACCTATCAGCTGAAAGTTGAAAAGGGCCCTCTGAACCTCACATTAGTAAAAGCGAAGTTTTGGTTATGTTTTTGATGCCACACAAGTTGACAGAGCTCTAGCAACAGAAAGGTGAGAATGACAAGATAGAAATTATAGGTGGCATGCAACCAAAATCAGTTTTCATCAGACATCCTTTCAACGTGTCACACTGAAACATTTAATCACACACTCATGTACTTTGTTGACATTCAAGGCTACCGTTTCATGGGGAAAATAATTTAGAAATAGAAATAAGAGGAAGTAGCATCAGTGTATCCAGCCTTAAAATTCATGTATTCTAACTGTAGGCTTTCACTAGTTCAGCTTCTGCTTTTCACTTCCATTTTCTCGCCCTCTTCTCTCAACTGCCTTCGTTCTGATTTTCACCTATTTCTTTTACCTGCATTCTAGCTGTTGTGATTTTGCCCAGGTTTATATCAGAAATGATAAATGATGGAAAAAAAAAAATCCTATGACCATTTGTCCTGTCCCTGTCATACGAGTCCTCAAGGCTCCAGTTTTATTATCTGATCTAGGCTTGTGGTCTCTTTTCTCTTACTGAAACTAAGCGTTAAGTGTATCACTCAATCTTACTAAACACCATCTGCCACCGTATTGTCCAACCTGGAGCTGGAGGAACATAAAAACTCTGCTGCAAGAGATGACAAAGAGCGCTCAGACTGCAAAAGGAAAAAGGTTACAAAAACTTTCCTCTTGCCCCATTCCTTTCACCTCCAAAAGACAGTGTCGTCAAAGCTATGCTATGCTGGGACAGAAGCTGCATTACCAGACCAGCCCGTAACTACTTGGGTGACGAGATATTCCACATTCTCATCTCTTGCGAACTGCAGTGTGGAATTCCCCAGACTCACGTTATACGTGACCAGCTACAACAGCTTCACATTGCAGCATGCAGCCTGTCCTTCCAGCAGTCACAGCAGTCAGTACAACTGGAAAAAGGGATGACTCCAGAAAGGGACAGAGACCTTCAAAGAATGACGATGGCAGTTTTCCTTTAAGCCAAGGTGCTTACGTTTCTTTTGACAAACTTGAGTGCTCCCTTTTAAGGCATTTTGGTACATTTAGGGAAGAAGTTAATGAATGCAGTAACGCTTTTTAAAAATGTTCTGATTTTTATCTAATCTTTTGATTAGGCATTAGTTCCAGCTGTAGACACATTGACCAGCAGGCTGATGTTAATTTGAATTTCCACTTTGAACTCTTGATTGTTTGACCATTCAAACTCCTCAAAGAAATATAAGCCATCTCAGACTGAATGTAATAGTTTAAATAAATAATAACAATTAAAAGTGGCCAAACCCATAACCCTTGCTTTCTTTAGTCATGATGTAAAAGGTCAAAAAGCTCATCTTTACAAATACTGAGACCGTGGAAAAACAATCCAATCCGATAAACAGCTGTAAATATGTCTAAATTTTCAGTGACTCAGATTGTCCCTGATGATAACTAGGATCCTTAAATCTTAGGGTTTTTGTCTTTTTTTTTTTTTTTTGACATATGGGTAACCCCTAGATCTGGAGTAAAGTAAAGGTAGGATTTGTATAGATTGATTTTTTTTTTCCTCTTCTCCCTCGTTCCTGCTTTGCTTTCACCAGTTCTGATATGCTCAGTGCAATTACAGGAGCATTAACCTGGGACAGCCCAGTAAATACCAGGCCCTCTAAACCCAGCAGAGAGATAGACAAGTTTTACTTTCCGTTTTGATGACCAGTTGACCTGGTAAACTATGAGGATATCCTGGTACCCAATCTCCTTTATGTTAGAAAAAAAAAAAGTGATTCCCTTTTCACACTTTTTCAAGCCTTCAAGTTCTTTGATTTTTGCACAATAAAGCAGAAGCTCTTGAAATAACCTGCTTCAAATGCACCCTCTCAAAGGTACGTGAATGACAAAGTTGCTTCTCATTTGAATTACCCTTATCTCTGTTGGCCTTTACCATGGCAATGCCATATATTCCTCACCAGAATCACAACACCCCATTTCTGCTAGACAGATACTACGTTGGGTGCAAGGGGAATTCAGCACTGCGATAGCACCCGGGACCATGTTTAGGGTAAAAAAAAAACCACTGTGGTGACTGAGAATTTATATGGCCCGTAGAGTGATACATGTACTCCTCACAACTGAAAAAGTATTTACATTAAGATATCTTTTAGACTACTCTACCAGAATGTTTGGTGTGCGAGGCTTTCTTTGTCCTCTTCAGAAAAATGTAAAAGAAAAAAGTGATTATAGTACTGGCGGGGGGAAGTTTTGTCATTACTTGAATCTTTGTTTAGTGTTGCTTATTTACCTTTAGTGCTGCCCTGAAGGAGATGCTTTAGTATTTTGTGGCAAGGTGACAAGTTTTTCCATTGAAATGGAAAGAAAATAAAGAAACTGCAGCTGTAAAAATGCCTATTTGTAGTCTTCTCATTTGTCTTTCCTTCTCACCGGTACCATATCAGGTACCACATCAAACCGTAGTCCTACAAGACCACCTATGAGGATGAACACCTTGACAAACAGCGATGCTGCTTACAAGCACAAGTTACCGGCGTAAGTCACTTCAGGTTAAATGAACAGTTTGGTAAATGGGACTCATGCTTCCCACAGCAGCTGTAACTCCTTTTTTTTTGTTTTTTCCTCTCTCCATAGATACTTTTTTAAGATGAGTGTAATCTTACAGATGTACAAGAAAAGTATACAATGGACACTTTGAGTACCATTGCAAAGTGACTTAATTTCGTATTTGTTAAATCTTTTGTAACAGCCACTTAATTAATATGTTCTCCTAATATGGGAAAATAGCAGCAGTGTGGAGATACTAATTCAAGTCTCTTTGTTACACTCTGATTTCTTCACTAAGTGAATTAACCGTAAGAAAACCCCATGATTTGGTCTTTACTCATAAGTACCCAGGAAGCAAAAACCCTTTATTTTTTTCATCAGCTCTTTATGAATGCAGGAGTGACATCAGAGTCCTTTTGCTTGGCTTTTCTTCCGCTTTGTCCCCATCGCTTTGCTATCGCTGATCCTTTCCACCCTGGCCTTCCTGTGCTGCTCCTCCAGCTCATGCCGCTCGCTCACAGCAATGCTGCCTGTGAAACGCAAAACTAACTGGCGGGCAGAAGAGATGCATCACATCGGGCAGGGAGTAAGGTGTTTTGCAACCTTCAGCCTTCCTTTTTTGTCTTCAGGGTTTGCTTTTGCGTGAGGGTGATGTCCTCCTAAGTGCGGTGAACCAGTCACGCCGGGGAAGCCTGCTGCCTGCCTCCCAGGGCCCAGCACAGACAGGACAGCAGGGCGACTGCTACGGCAGACTTTTGGGCCAGCACCCAGGCCAACCCACGGGGAGACGGCTGCTGGGATGGTGCAGCTCTACAGCCAGGGAGGACGGGCAGCTGTGAGGACAAGCTCCGGGTTTAGGATGCAGATGCTGTCCCAGCAGAGGAGCGCTCCAGGCGAAGCTGTGGCCCCTCGTCTCTAGCTCTCCGCTATATTCGAAACACCTGCCTGTGCCCTAGTTTTCCCAGCTACTACTTCTTTCTCTCTCTCTCTCTGTCCCNGGGGATTTTTGGGGCGCCTCCAGCCCCCTCAGCCCGGCACGGGCACTCACATCAGCGGCGGCCCGAGAGCCGCTCCCCGTCCCTCGGGTAGCCAGCGGTGTCCGGTGTGCACCGCGTCTCTCCCATGCTGTAAATATTCCCAGAATAGTTCACATTTCCAATTACTTTGTCCTGTACGTCCCAGAACTTCGTATTTGAAGCGTTTCACGTACGTTCAGCTTTCTCTTGCAATGGATGCCCCTCATGGACCTGCTTCTGCAGGGGGGTTGGACTAGGTGATCTCTAAAGGTCCCTTCCAGCCCCCGCCATTCTACCTTTCTATGTCTTCTGTGTTCACCGCTCAGTGGGCAAATCTGTGACTGTTTCTGGATTAAGGTGAAATCTCTGTTTGTTCTGTAAAGTGTCAAGTGTTAAATACTGCACTCACCCAACCCCACGAGTCCTGTGGGGTTTGTANGGCGAAGCTGTGGCCCCTCGTCTCTAGCTCTCCGCTATATTCGAAACACCTGCCTGTGCCCTAGTTTTCCCAGCTACTACTTCTTTCTCTCTCTCTCTCTGTCCCCTGCGTTCCGCCGGCTCGCTCTGTACACCAGGGCGTGACAGCCTCTGAAGCGTGCCGCAGGGATGCAGCACGTGGCTTCCCTCGAGGGGCCGCCCACCGTGCACCGAGCCCATCGGCCGGCTCGTTAAAACAAACCCCAGTTTCTCTTATTCCTCACGTTCTCACCGATCCCAGCAGCAAGTACCGACCGCTCCCACGCCGTGAGCCCCCCCCGCCGCGGCACACGGGGGCGACCGGCGCCGCCCGCCCACCCGCCTTTTGGCGTGGGCAGCGCCGCGCCACTCAGCCCTCCGCCGGCACTGGGCGCCCAGCGCCGATTCGCACGGGGACCGCCGCTTACCCGAGCGCCTCCAGCTCCTCATCCAGCGACGCGGCGGGACGCGCCTCCCGGCGCTGGGTCATCGCCCGGCCGCCGCTCTTCGCCTTCGCGCCGCCGACTGGACGACGGCCGGACTGAGGAACTGCGCGGACGGGGCGGCACCGCCCCGCCCCGCCCCGNACCTTTCTATGTCTTCTGTGTTCACCGCTCAGTGGGCAAATCTGTGACTGTTTCTGGATTAAGGTGAAATCTCTGTTTGTTCTGTAAAGTGTCAAGTGTTAAATACTGCACTCACCCAACCCCACGAGTCCTGTGGGGTTTGTATCTTGTCCATCCAAGCACATGTCTCCCGGGGGACAGCTTGCCTTGAAGTGGGAGGCACCGGGCACTTGGCAGATCACTTTATTTGGTGATGCTCATCCATTTCTGTGCAGACTTTAAAGGGATCCTACTGTCTCTCAGAAACAGCAGTAGGAACATTAGCATAAAAGGTTGCTGGAAAGATTCTACCAGAGAATGAAGTTTCACCAGAGGACTGAGGTCTGCAGAGGAGAGATTTCTGAGCGTTATCCAGTACCCATCCCTTCAAATATTTAAACTATTTGCTGCATACTAGAGATTATTTATATGCCACAACACTTAATGGGCAGTAATTATTACGGATCTCGCAAATTCTGTCCCAAATTTTGTTGACAAAAAGACAAGGCGCCAATGTAAAAACGGAAATAGATACCAGAATGCTAGTTTGCAAACACATACACTGAAGTTCTCACCAGATATCCAGTACTGAAAATAAGTTGTTTCCAGAAAAAACTGTTATTTAAAGAGACCAGAACAGCCACTTATTTTCTCACAAGCAGTCATATGACCAGCATGCTCAGCGTGGAGCTAGGAGTCATTTGGAACAGCTTCGTTAAAAGTTTGCTGCTTCTGCTGCTCTTAGGGAATCAGTTTTGGAAGAGCTTTTCTGGCCACCCAAATGGGAAAAGCTTCGGAGTTTCCATATGTCAGATCAGAATGTCTTGCTGTTTGAGCTTCTAATTGTGCTTTCTCTGTGTGCAAGGTGCTCTGATCCTGTTCTTGACTGTTCCTGCAAACGAGCTGAGGTGGTTTTTTTTTCCTTATTAGGAAAAAAATAATTAAGGAAAACTTTTTACTTCTTCTTTTTTCTGAGTTTGCCCCTTGCTCTGTTGCTTACTGAAAGCTTGTGATCTGATACTGTCTTTGGTAATCGGATCCTGAAATCCATAACCTTTGGTTAAATAGGTGCTTTTGATGTCTCTGTGGTTTGCTTGTGTTTGCTGGATGTATTTATTTATTATTATCCTGTTCTGAAAGCTGCTTTGTTTGTTTTCACCAATGCTGAACCCATTCCAGGTTATCTTGTTTGTCTGTGTTATTGAAAGAGGGAGAAAAGTGATCAACAAAATTCCTAGGTCACAGAGGAAAAAGCAGTGAAAGGGAAAATAAGTAAATGCCGAACAATAGCCTCACCTGAATTTTAGTGAATTCTAATTTCATCAGAAGTTATCTTAAATGTTTAGCATTGCTGATGCAAAGGTGGTTTCCAGCCCTTCTGTACTTCATCATGGTTTGTGCATCAGCGTGCTGCGGTGAGTGAGGGTTCCCATCTGGGAGCAGATGCTTCCGCTTACTCTGCACCTGACAGTGCAACGTTTCCTCTTCCAGAAAATAAAAGCAGAAACTGTACTCTGGTGCAACGCAGATCAGTCTGCTGTTTAAGTAAATCTACTTGATTTGGGGTGTTTGACATACGTTAGCCACAAGACAGAGACACTACAGATTGCTGACTTGCATTTCCCAAAAGCCAACATGCTTTTGCGTCAGGGTTCTGGTCCCTTTCCCAAGCGTGAGCGCACCCGTCGCAGGACTTGGTTTCGTGACCGGCTTGAGCGCTGCGCAGAGCAGCCCTGTAGGTAGCAGCAGTGCTCTATAGCGCTTGCTGCGAAGCGCTGCTCAGCGCAAAGCAACCCCGAAAGAAACAGCAGAATGAGGTACCTTTTTGAAAATCAGTGAGTAGTTCGGCTTTCTCTCACCTCCTCATATCTGTCAGTCTTCATAAACTGAAACATGATGAAAAAAATAAACAAAAAAACCTAAACCAAACACCAAACTCAACACCCAAACACTAAATCCTATTGTTTCAGCTTCAGGTCATGAATAAACAGAAGGAAAATTAAGGCCATTAGAATGGGGAGCATAAGTTTCCTATGCAACACAGCTGCCAATTAATCTATTCTTTTTTAAGATAACTGCATCTGACAATTTTTCAGGATCCAAGACATCTAATCCCTGTTACACTTGCGTGTGATCCCATGGGAAACTGTGAAACACATTAAAGCAACTACAGAGACCCTTCCACTCTGTTCCCACGTGGTATACATGCTAATATCAGCTGCTGCGATTAACTTGATTCTTCACTTCTGCAAATGTCACAGATTATCTTGGAGTGTTCTTTAAAAACAATCTTTTTTGTTGGAAAACACTTGACAGAGTGTAGCAGTAGACTGCTACATTTTCTTTGTGGATTTTGAGGCACCTGAGGCATGTTTATTTCATGTGTTCACAATTTCCATGATCAATACATTTTCAAAACTTGCCAGCTAGTCCTACGTTGTCTGCAATTCATCCAGATAGAAGACATGGAACGGAGGTGAGAAAAAGGATGTGAAATTACCCAGGTTCTAAGGGAAAAGGGGCTTGAAAACAAGTTGGGCAAAAGAAAGAGTTGTTTCTCCCCCATTTTCTGCTATAGTTTGGTCTGGGCAGTGCCTCTGTATCTGAAATCAGGGTAGTTGTGTTGCCGTCAAGACTCTTTTTCCAGACTTGGATTAGGACCCCATCTCTACTTAAATACAGCAAGAGATGCATCAGCAGTATCCTCCCAACCTTTGTAAAGTTTCCTGCCAAGTAGGATGAGCACAGCCTTGTCACGTGCAACTATGTTTACACGAATTTATTTATTTATTTATTTATTTAGAGATATTTATGTAATAGTTCAGCTTTTAGTCTCTTAATTCTGCACTTAGTAAATAAATGAACAAACAAACAAACAAAAACCTAACATTCCCCATCACTCTTAAAGATGTGGCTTTTGGGACCAAATGTAGTTAGCGTTTCTAGCCACATAACACTTTCTCCTCTTGTTTGTTCAGCTCTAGGAAATTCAGATACTCCTTTTAGAGGTAAATAAAGGGGGATTTTTTGGGTCAGATTTGTGAACTTAAACAGGGACATGGCAGTCAATATAGGAAGTTTTCCTCAACACTTGTATTTTTTTTTCTAGTCCTTGCTTTCTGTGTATGTAACTGAGCGCTATATTTTGAGAGGATATTGGGAGACTAAATGCCTCTAATTAGAACAGCTGTGTTATTGCATGTGGCTCGCTTTTCAGATTTAGTAGTGTGGATAATGATGTGAAGATTACGTGTTTCCATTTTCCTAGAAAGAAAAATTTCTAGGCATTGTCTCAATCCACTGTTTAATGTACACATGTGCTTGAAGCCTTCCATGTGTTATTCAGGTCTCAAGACACATCCAAAGTAATTTTAAAACTCCGCACCTTAAAACAGTGTCAGTCTCTCTGAACAGATGAAGTGTGTTGCAAATTATTTTTCTGTCCAGCCAAACCCCAAGATAATATCAGGAAATAAACACCTAGGAATCATCTTTAAATGAGAAAATGTGGGAAATGCTGTTAATGGCAGCATCCATGGGGAGCTGGAGGAGAGTGGATCTTGTTGCCAAAAGTCAAGATGAGGGACATGGTTGGAGCCAGGCAGCTCTTTTTTGTGGGCCGTTGTCGTGGTTTGGCCCAGCCAGCACAGCAGCACCACAACAGTCTCTTGCTCGGTGCCCCCATTCACCCCCACCCTCATTAGGATGGCGGAGGCCCCAGTGAAATGGGAGTAAAAAGATAAGCAAGGTTGTTGTGGATTAAGACAAGGGCAGGGAGGGCTCACTGCCAATTACGGTTCTGGGCAAAACAAACTCCAGTACTCGACTTAGAGAGGAAAGTAGGAAAGTTTATTCTACAAGAAACAGAACGGAATAAAAGCAAAAGGGAGTAGGATGATGAGAAAATTACAACCAGCACTTTAAGATCTCCCTCCCCCATCCCTCCTTTCTTCCCGGGCCCAGCTCACTGCTCCCGATATCTCTACCTCCTCCCCCCACAACGGCTCAGGGGGGCAGGGAATGGGGAATGTGGTCAGTCTCTCACAGATGGGCTCTGCCGCTTCTGTCTTCTCAGAAGAGGATGACTCCTGGCATTCTTCCCCTGCTCCAACACGGGGTTCCTCCCCCGGCACAAAGTCCTTAGCAAACTTCTCTGGCATGGGTTGCTCCCAGCAGCTGCGGCTTCTGCCGATATGGGTTCCCTCTCTCGGGACAGAGTCCTTGGTAAATATCTCTGGCATGCATTCTTCATCACAATTGCAGTTTCTTCTACCGATACGGGGTCCCTCTCTCGGGACACAGTCCTTGGTGAATATCTCAGCTTCTCCAATTCTCTCCACAGAATGCAGGGGAGTCTCTGCTCTGGTACACCTCCTCCTCTCTTTCATCACTGGCCTTGGAGTCCGCATGGCTGTTTCTCTCATTGTTCCTACTCCTTGCACCACCACCAGCCAGAAGAAGAAGAAGGGACAGAAGAAAGAAGAAGCAGGAAAAAGATGGAGGAAAAGCAACCTCCTCTTCCGGCTTCTTCTTAAAAAGTGATCGTGGAGGCGTCTAATTGGCTCAGCCCCAGAAGTGGGTCTGGCTCAGAGCTGGGGAGAGTTGCAAACAACTTCTTACAGGCGCCATCTTTACAGCCCCTTCCCCCTTACCAGAAACGGCTGTCATGTCAAACCATGACAGCTGTGTGGTGGCTTGAGCCAAGTCACCCGTGATTGTTCAGGTCTCTCTCTGTGAGGCATCACACCTGGCTGGCAAGTCTGTGACCACTTGATAATTAAAGACGTAGAGAGGATGAGGCTCTCCAGACTCCTTTGAACCTGGCCCTGAACAATGTCAATCTGGGGTAGGGAGGAGTGTCAGGGTTGGAGACCTGAATATCCTCACCCCTGGAGTCCTACCAGTGATTCCTGCTCCTCCCCTGCTCACTTGTGAAACCAACCCATAGCTCTGCCCTAAAGCAGGACTCAGGGTCCCAGCTCCACACCTGTAAGGACCACAGGGATTGGAATTGGAATAGGAATTGGATTGGGATTGGAATCCCTGTCACATTTGGGATTACAGTACCTATCTGATGTGTTAACTACAGACTGATAAGTGCACCCAGAGCATAACTGAACACAAACAACAGTGTCCAACAATATGTGACAAAAATGATGGAAATGCCACATATGCATGAGGCTTAGGTAAAAATGTCCCATGATACAGATTGGAACTGTTTAAACTCGAAAGGGGGTTAGGAAAAAAGTAGTTTTACTTGCTGTTTTGTGAAACTCCGTTTCTTGTGTAATCTTATTATAGCTCATTTACATGTGTTTTTTCCTTCCTTCCTTCCTTTCCTTCCTTCCTTCCT
>WBNH01005847.1:65146-90928 GCA_013401255.1 Urocolius indicus
TTCCTTCCTTCCTTCCTTCCTTCCATTTGTTTTCATTTTGAAATTTACCACTTTGGCTTTTTACAGCTTCAAAGGCTACATTCTGTGCACTGGCAAACTGCAATCATTTATAGATACAGGGACAATCTTTATGAGTAACATTGAGAGATGAGTAGGAAGGAGATGGGGAGAAGAATTATTTTACCTAAATAAAGTTATTTTAGATCAGTAGTTCTGAAAACCTTTGAATGTTGCATCACATTGCATTTTATGGCACTGCAGCTGTAGAGAATATGGTCAAAAAGAGGACATAAGTTACTTTCTAAGGACAACTGCAATTCTGGTACTTTTTCCTTGCTGGGGAAATGTGGGTTAATATGCCATTTGCATCCATGTGATAGAAACTCAGAAGAGATCTTGCTGGAATTATGGATGCCAGGCATTTTCTAGAGCCTTGTCAAAAGCTCAGTTCATTGCCAGTTGTTAATTTAAAGCTATCCCTGTGACAGGACATTTTTTTTTCTGAAACAGCTAAGAACCTAGCCTTAGAAAGAGTGAAGATGCTTTATAATGAATATTTTATGGGCCTTAAATGGGTTTGATTGGTGTTCAATGCACTGCAAATGACCGATATCCATGGCTTCTTCTCTTAGCAGCACACAGCATGAATGACCATTTGCAAGCCAGCAGCGGTTTTATCTTCCTTTCCATGTTGAGGCATTTCAGCGACTTTAAAAAGCAATACTTTGTCACATTAACACTCAAGACCAGCCACCTCTCAGGGTCCAGCTTATAAAGAGAAATCCTCTCCAGAAGCCTAGTCTTACCTGAGCCACACATCTGCAAGTGCTGCCAGGTGTGATCCTTGCATGTCCATTCCTGGGCAGTTGCAGTGGACCTCTTCTGCAGGAGGAGAGGTTGCACACGTTATTTCCTAGATCAAAGAGGCTCTCTGATGGTTTTACTGAGCGGGAAATTGTACTTGGGTTGTCTTTGGCAGACTGTGTGAAAGGAGGACGAGGCAGAGGATGCAGGCAACCATGCCATATTCTCCTACAGAGCTTTCGAAACACGCCAGCCGTCTTCTGCCAGGGCTGTCACTTTTCTGTGTTTAAACTGCAGGTATTGCCCATTTTTTTTGCCAAACGAGTGCACTTGGCCAAGTAGCACAGTAGGTGGTATTAAAAAAATCCCACATGACTGTGCCGCTTCCCCATAGCTATTTATTGTACCACGGACTACAACAGCTGCACTGGGCTTCCACGTGACATACATGTCTGGTCTGTGCCAGCATATCAGTCAGCCCGTCAAGTCCTCTTATTTATATTGTGACTTTCATAGCAGCAATCTCACCCCACTTCACATGTTATAATTAGATCTTGAAAACCAGTTCAGATAAACATAACTCATATGTTAAAAATCTCCAATTTGATTGACATAAACAAGTAAATTACTGAAGAGCGAGTTTGGTGTTGATGTGTCCTTGCCAGCATGACTTTGGCATGGTGGACTGGCCGTGTTTTGAACAAAACACAGCTTTCGTGTTGTGGTTTCACTTTGCAGCAAAAAAACATGTTTTCTCCTTTGGCTAAACTGAAGGCAATGAGCTGTGCAAGGAAAGAATATATGTGGGGCCTATTTGCAGAGTAGCGGTCGTCGTCTTTGGTTTCATTACTTTACAGCAGAGCAGGGTTCACTTGTGTTTATCTATCTCTTGCAAAGTTGGTATAGCTCAGACCTTGTCAACGCTGTGGATGTACTCCAAGTATAGCCACTGATCTAATTTCATTGTGAACAGGCAAAACTAATTAAAAGGCAGTTGTATCCGGCGATAGATATGACTGAAATATAAGCTGTAATTGAGCAAAGAGAGAATTTGTATATGACCTGAGAATAAACCAATGAGGATTTTTTGGGGTTGAAGAGGAAGAATTAAGGAAATTGAGATTTGGGACGCTGGACCTGATACTGTAGAGAAAATGGAGGAAATGCTTAGAAACATGGGGGTTATATTCTTGTCGTGGTCTGATTTGGTTTCAGGAAGAATCTCTTCTTTGAACTCAGAAAATCGATTTGCACAGGTGTTCAGTCAATGAGTCTGCTTTCTTTCACAGTCCTGACAAATTCCAAGATGCAATACCTGGAACTGGAATTTGCAGTCTCTTGTTGGCCATCTTTATTTCTTGTCATTTCTCCCATCTTTACATTTAGTGCATGACATGGGTTAGAGGGGGAGTGGGTTATGTGTGGGCTCCCAGGAAACCCGACCTTTGAGATAATGAGTTTATGAGGTGATAGTTTTCAACATCATTATTTTTATGTATGTTAAAATTGAATGAACAACTTCTTTGTTCTGAAAGCATTTGCCAGAGGTGGAATAAAACCAAAATCTCCCAGTCTGTATGAGCAGTGTAATTATACATAGATGCTAAAAACCCTTCACTTATGTCCAGGAAATATTAGTTATTTAAACTACATTTCTTGTCTATAATAACCCAGATCTTTGCATCCTTAAAAAAACATACACTGTCACTCCAGCCAGTGTGTATGGTATGCCCACAGAAAGCATTTTACTACCCCATGTAAAAACTATATACTGCACACTTGTAAGTTACTACAAAAAGCGTAAAAGGTTCATATACTAAGCAGAAGGCTTCCCTGCTGTATTTCTATAGGGACCGTAGGATCCTGCCTGTGAGAATCATCCTCACGATCCTGAGAGCCAGACACAAATCATGCTCTAATATGAGCAACAAACCTACACAGAAACAAAAAGGCTCCCTCCAGAGCTGTAGCGGCCTGTAGCATTTCACCACAAAAATGTTAACGTGTTTTACTGTGTAGGCCCAGAAATGTGCCACCTGAAGGTTTCACAAGGTGTGCCAGTGTCAGACAGAGATCTGTGAGCTTTCATGCTTGTGACACGGTTCAAAACTGCACACAAAATCATACCAAATACTGGAGATACAAAGCTAGAGGTCCAGATGGGCTGTGAGGCCAAGCAACCTGTGCCACTCCTGGAAGCAGAATCCAGGTGCTTTTACAAGCAAATCCCTCCATGCATAACTCATGAAGATTTGCACATCCCTGGCTTCTGGGTATGGCAATGGAAAGTATTCATGAGACAAACAAATTCAGAGTTGTCCTGAGGCTGACAGAAATAAACTGAAGATCTGTATATTAAAAGCCTATTGAACAAAACCACTCTGAATAAAAAATACATGCTCGATGTTGAGATTTCAGAACAGAGCAAAGTGTTTATTTGCTTCAGGTAGCGAGAATTATTTTGACTTCTGTATTGGTTGCAAGTTGTGTCAGAGTGTTTCTGGCAAAGCTGCAGACTAAGAATTTATAGCAATTCAATCTGGTTGTAAGAGAAAGTATAACTCCAAGAAACTGGACAGCATTTAATCTGTGGAATATTTTGCAAATTATAAAAATCCATTTTAATAACAGAAGCGTGTTCATAGTCATGTTTGTCAACGGAGCGCTGCACATCCAGCATACCTTGGAGATGTCTCACCAGCGCACAAATAGGGATCACACTCAGCATCTCCAGAAAAAAACCTGTGGAGTCAGATGAAGGGGTGGAGGTGGGGGCAGTTTATCTGATGCCAAGAAGTAAAATGTCACTTTGATTCTTTGTCTGCTATCACAGTTCCAGGAAATAATGCAGGCAGCAGCAGCAGCCCCTGTTAGCACTTTGAAAAACAAGCTTTTGCTTGTTTGCGATTCAAGGTGAAAGCTGCTTTCTCAGGTTTTAAGTGATAGGTCTGCTTACATTCTTGTGCTGCTTCACACTGAGGGGAGCAGACTCAGCTGGCTGCTCTGAGCTACCAGCACCTGGTTAAGTACAGAAAACTTCCTTTAGCATCTAAAGTACAGGCAGTGTAACCTCTTCTCCTTACAAATTAAACATCCTTGACACCAGAAAACCTATTTTTCTGTAACACTGGAAATGTCTAGAAATTAAATACACAGAGCTGTCTCCAGGGATGTGCAAGCAGAAACACGTATGCCATTGCTGAGTAAACAGCAGCAGGAGAGGAAAGAGGAAATCTTATCCAGGAGGAGCATTCCTGTTATGGTGGGTAACTGTGAGGTCCTTCAGACCAATATGGAGCACATCCTTATCTACAGGAATATACACAAGGGAAAACGCAAGGAAAATAAAGGCTGCATCAGATCTTTTGTGTTCAATACCTATGACTTTAGGGAGCCCTTGTGTTGCCAGATTGATAAACAGATTTTTATTATTACCCTTTTTTTTTATTGGCTTGTGAAGAAGACTCTACAACAAAGTCACTGTGAAAATTGCCTTTGAAAGCTGCTGCAAAACTGGGGAGGAGATGACCAGGACAGATATTTTGCAAAGATACCCCATACTTGCAGAATATTATTGAGCATGCATTGCAATTAAGCCAAGGCAAAGGAAGCTGCTACTGCAGCACCTTACTCAAAGAAGTGAGCTAAGAAGGTGTCTGTCAGGGACCTCTTCCCAAAAGCTGTTCACTGAGAAGCAAGCGCGTCACCTAAAGCTGGATCCTTGATTTTGTCTACCTTGGTGATTTTCTACTAAAGATCTTGGAGTGCCAACTTAGCAAGGAGAGGGGGCTGGTAAGTAAATCAAGACAAGGAAGCACAACTTGAAAAATGCTGTTCAAAAAAATAGTATCCATATCACAGTATCACAGAATGGTGTGGGTTGGCAGGGACCTCTAGAGATCATCCAGTCCAACCCTCCTGCTAAAGCAGGTTCACCTCAACCAGGTCACACAGGAATGAATCCAAGCGACTCCACCCCCCTCCCTGGGCAGCCTGTGCCAGGGCTCCCTCACCCTCACAGTAAAATAGTTTTTCCTTAAGTGGAACTTTTTATGTTCCAGCTTTTGTCCGTTACCCCTAGTCCTGTCAGTGGACACTATAGGAAAACGTTCAGCCCAGTCCTCTTGATGTGCACCTTTTAAATACATGCCCGTCTGAATGAGTGGCCATGCAAAGAGATTAGTAGATATAGTGCTTTCCAGCAATATCTGAGTTCAATGCTTCTTTAATAAGGGCAGAAATAGCCCAAGTTATTCAAATAGTAATCATTTCATAAACCATAGATTTTTGCACTGTAAGTGCAACCCCATGCACTGCTCCATTTCCACTGCCACAGGTGAAAAGGGACTCCCAAATCTGATCTTACCTTCACAAACCTAATCTTACTCTCAAGAACAGTTCACTGTAGCCTTTCTGGCTGTGCAAAGGGCTCTGAAGTTGTGACAGAAAGTAGTTGCTGTGTAGTTAATCTGCTGTGGTGCTGCTGAGAAGTCCGGCTCCCTGGAGAGCGGTGGAATCAGAAAATTACCTGTTCTTGGAATTGCAGCAAGCAGACAGGCTGCTGCATCCATCATATTTCTTCAGAAAAAAAAACCAAACAAAAAAACCACAACAATATGTTGAATTGAAAAAAATACAACAAAGTGACAAAGTGGTGTTACTTCTCTAGTAAAGAGAGATACTCAAACATTGCTAGACCAGGTGGGAAGACGGTCTCCTAACCCAGCTTCATACCTGCAAAACCCAGTTGCAAATCCTCAGCTTGTATGAGGGATTTATGTCTGCTTAAAGTACTTTATTTCAAAGGTTTCATTTGAGAATAGAGAATTGTAATTTTTCTATAGAGAAGAAAGAAGTGAGTATGCAAAGCTTGTATTCAAATTCCCACTGACTTCACTGCTGAAAGGTTCCGTTCAGTCGTCTGAAAATACTTGCCTTTAATGTGTATGGATAGAAACTAAACATGTGATTGAAATGCACATCCAGGAGTTTTTCTTAATCGACCCTTTCCATTTCTCAGGCATTTAAACAGGAATGTATTTCAATCTATTGTCTCAAAAGCCCCGTGACTGGATTTTTGGGCAAGAACGTGAGCCTCTCCTTTACTTCTGGCACAGCCACGGGCCCAGTGGGGGAAGGTAGTTTCCCTTTGCATGGATTTTCTCATCTGTAAGACAGATGACAACTCCGGCCTCATCTGCTGAGTGCTGTAGGCTGGTAGGCATGAGCTAAATCATCCCTTTAGAAGAAATAGTTAAGTGGATTAATAAACAGGTAACAACTTATGTAATAATGCATATGCTCTGGTCAGATACGTAAATGAAACATCTTGTGGGCTAAAGCAAAATGTGAGAAACAGGCTTTTAAAGGGAGGACAAAACAGGAAAAACAGTTCTTTCCACTTCTTCCTTTTTAACTTTCCAGCCCCCCTCCATGGCAACCCTCTGCTGAGGACAGCTGAAGGAGATGCACTGAATCAGCACGTCTCTCAGCTGCCTTGGCCACTCGCCCTCCTCGCCCACTCTTTGGGCTTCCCTGGCTGTGGCTCGGGCTGTATTTATACCGTGCTCCCCAGATACTGCAGTGGTCGCTGTGGTATAAATACTGCTAGACAGCTATATATCACTCTTGTCACTGAGAGGTCCCAGTACAGTACAAATATGATTTAGCAATGGGTTCTGTGTTGGAAGGGAGGGGTTTGGGCTGCTTTCTGACACCACGGCTTCTTCCATCACTGAACTCTTACCTTGAGACTTTGTGCCAGCATGTACATTGAGCAAAGCTGGGATAAACTTGGGCCAGACCTCTTTTCTTAACAACAGCATCATTTTTTGAGCTGTGCCATGGTAGACACAAACTCTAAAGCTTGCTGCTTCTGTAGTACCTTTGCACTGCAGGAGCAGAGCACAGGGTTTCATGGGCTTGCTATTTTAGCTATTTACTTTTCTAGCCAAAAACTGTTCCCTTCCAGGTTATGCAGAAGGCAAGCTTGAGGCAATCCAGCTTCATCAGCCTCTGCTTTTGCAAGTACATACCTGGAACTGAGCTGGGAAACTAGTCACAGTCCAGGAAGGAGGTCACAGACTGCTGGAGGGGTGTTGGTGGTGCCAATGGTCAGGGCAGAGTAGTTAAGCAGAGGGTTACTCTGCTTTTAGCTGCATGGCCTCTGTTTTTCACACTTGGCAAGTTTAGGGTCTGAAGAGATTAGTAGCACAGGAAAGAAGAAACAAGTGCACATTGCACTCATGCCGAACCTGTCACTGTTTAATTTTCCAGAAAAAATCCCCAAAACAACAACAACGACACCACCAAAAACCCAAACATCAAACCACACTAAAACCAACAGCATCTTTTCCCATTATGGTATATGTGTGGAATTTGGAGTAACTTTTTCAAAATGCTTGGGCTATTTTCTGGGTCTCTACATAGGAAAACATATAAAACTTTGAATTAGAGGGGAGGAAATAACATAGAGTTCTGCTTTAAATCTCCAGAATTGTCCCCAAGGGAGGCAAATATAAAACACTGGGTTTATTTTGGAAAAAAGATTCGACATTAGAGCTGTCAAACACAAGAATTCCAGTTGATTCTTCTTTTATTGACTAAAAGTCTGACACTCTCCAACATCACTACATTTTTTTGGTTGATTCTGTTAATTTTGCTGAGCAATTACAGAGTTCAAGAAAGGAACAGAGGTTATTTTTAGTGAAGCCAATTATTTGTTCAAAAAGCTAAAATTTCACCTAGTTGTTCAATTATAAAGCCAAGTTGCAGGACTGAACTATCCATTTGGTTTGGCCTTGAGGAGTCTGTGGGGGCAAGTTGGAAAATGGTATTTTAATTTCTGCTCTCTGAGCTCTTTTTGCGGGGTTGTTAACCAAAAAGTCAAATACTGTATGCACAGATGAAGGCACTTACTATTTTGTGAGTAATCCTGAGTATAATTTTAACACAGATATGTGGAATAAAATAAGTGTCAATGACAGAGAGTGGAGGTAGCAATAGCAGTCTGCAATTGCTGTGAAGCATGTCAAAGAATCCTGAAACTCTTCCAGGCAATACCTAAAGGCTCATCTACTAAGCAATTGCTCTGAACCCCCTCTCTTTACTTTGGGATAGCCTTGCAGTTGTCCAGATGAGCCATAAACATGGCCTGTCATCTAAATTTAAAGACCAGATTTAAGTTTCTGCAGCTGGGGTTAGAACACGATACCTGTAGCTAGAGGAGTGGAAAATGGAATTGTCCTTCTTGGCAAGTCTTGTCCAACAGCTATAGAGTTGCCCAGTTTTTCTCATCACCTAGTCTGGATTTTTGTTTGTTTACGTTTTAATGAGGCGAGAAACACAGGCGGGATTTCAACGAGCAGTTGTGCTCCTTGTGCAGTTGTCATACGGCGGCATCGTCGCCTCAACCCTCCATCTGTGAGCAGGAAGAGAAAAGAAAGGATGGGTACTGCAGACCATATATATATAACATTGCTAATGTTGTTCTTGACTTTGTATCCAGACCTCCCCAGGTTTGCATCTAATCTCTTAGGTGGGGAGAATGAGAGGTTCAGATGGTCACATCCACATCTTTGGGATTAGCCAGGCATTTCTGGTTTACTCGAGGCTGCACTCCTACCTTCTCCTTGAAGACAGGTAAAGTGTATCACTTTGTCAAGCCACCATAAGTCATTCATCAAAAAGAGTTCAAGCACCAACTTTGCTGAGAAGGGGGAAATGCATTACTCTCTTGCTTTTGTGCATAAAGGTTCTTAGAAGAAACTACCTGGCAGACATTTCATGAGGGTGTTCAGGAAAGAGGAGCAAGCAAATGTTAGTGCTGAACTCTCCACACGGCTTCCTGCCAGTCAGCAGGGCTTGCAGGAGCCTCTCTCTTTCCCTTGCTCCGCAATAAACGTTGCACAGGTTGACACCTACAGCGAAAGCCCAGGAGTTTTTCCTTCCGCAGCCCTGCATAGTTTAGTTGGCTGGAGTGGCATATGTTTGCAGAGAAAGAGCAGGAGGAACTGGAACTAATTCGTCTCTGTCGCACTTTTACAGTAGGATACATCTTTTGATGTTTTTAAAAAAAAAAAAGACGGTAACATTTTTACATCTTGCAGCTTCTAATTTTCACTTTAATAATCAGTCTTTTCCCTTAGCTGAAAAACATAGAGGCTTTTTTTGATTTTGCATTTAAATATTTTCTTCCAAATATCTTGCTACTGGTCCTGTTGCTTGCCCTGCAAGTTCCCACCTTGTCAAGACCCTGCAAACACCCGCAGCTTTGCTGGCTTGCAGGTGGTGCCACTACCTGCATGCTGAACTGTTAGCAGAGTCCAGGCCTTTTGAAACCAACTTTGGCTTGTGTGGATAAAAAGCTAAAATCAGCAAAACCAGAATCTTTGAGAGTTTCTGTGGCATTAAATAAATAGTAGCATGAGAGGAAGTGAAGGAGGTGAGAGCAGAAAATACTCTCCCAAACACATTCCTTTTTCTTACTTTTTTAACGTCATAATCAACTCTTTCACTGCATCTCAAATGCTTTATCACTTCCACTTGAGGCAGTAATGAAGGAGAAAAATTGTTACTGAAAGAAAAATGCAGGCAACAGCATACTTTTTTTTTAAACAAAAGTGTCAGAAAAGTTTTGTGTTGCTCATTTTAGTGTAGATAAAATAGATCTGATTCTGAAACTGTTGGGCCAAAAACATTATGTGTGCTTTGAGATACCACTGGGGAAAAAAGCCTTTGAAATATCTCATGGGGAAGGAGCCTTTAAGTCACTTTTTACTTTCAGAGGTGATGGGTGGGAACGATGCTCTGGTTTTTCTGTAATGCCATCAGAGCAAAGATGGATGAGAGCAGCTCCAGGCACTGAATTAACATACCAGCTGGCCTGAGAGACTCGGGTGTTGGAAGCTGGGAAGTGGCATAGGAAGGCAAAGGAAGGCCCGGGTTTTTTTTTCTAGCATAGGACACACACTGTTAAACTTGCAAGCAAATGGGCAGGTGACAGACAAGCTTTCAAAAGAGTAATTACAGGGTAGACAGGAACTCAAGGTATGGAAGAAGAAATGATGCAAGAAAGAAATAACCCAGAGGGTAGAAGCAGATAGCAAACTAGAAAGCCAGAGCCTAGTTGTAGTCCTAGCAAGCGCATTGTCCGGACTATATTTAAATAGCTTTCCGTATCTGTAGGTCATGGTATAAACAGCTGCTCCTCCTCGAGGCTAATGTCACTGAGGAGAAAATCTACATGGGAATGTATAAACACATGTCAGTCTGGGGGTTCCTAATGCAACCTGTATGGTAAGAATATTAGTTGGGTTTGCTTCTGGTTTTAAGTAGGGATTAGTATTACCATTTCCATAATGGTGGTAGGGGATATATATTTTCATTAGAATAAGAATACAAATATTAAGCTTAATTAAAATGATATGGCTTTTTTATCTTAACACTGGAGCAGTATACACTCTGCAGGAGAGAAATGGGGCCTCCACTACAAATTCATAGCTTACAAAATGATGCTGTATAACAAAAAAAAGTCCCCGTGTGAGTGTGTAAGCGTATGTGTATCCAAGAGGAGGATATCCAGTAGGCAGGGGCCATGGGAAGCTGTTTGAGGTAGGTACAGGCAAACTGGCCTGCCTGCAAGGTGCTGCCTGGGTGCTGGACAGGTAGTAAGCTGGTGGACATTTGGAAAGAGAGGATTTGCTATTTTTAGAGTTTACATGTCCAAAATGGACCATGCCTTGGAAAACACAAAGATTGCACAAAGCTTTATTGCTTTCACGGTTGGAAAGCTGGACAGGGATGTAGTGTTAGCTTAACATGACACACAGAATGCTGCTCACCATTGTTCCATGTCACACTGCAGAAGGGCCAATCTGGGATGAAAGGTCACTTCTAACAGATGGAAGTAACCCTCTTGCTTTTCTCAATTGCCAAAGTGTGAATTACTTATCTCTCTTTTTTTATGGGCTGGAGCAAAGGAGTGAAGGATGAGGGGAAATATGAGGGGGAAATGTGAAGGAGACAGAGGTAACCCAGGCTCTATCAGAAGCATGGTCTGGAGGCCACTGACACCCCTATGGTGTGGGGGAGGCAAAGGATGAAGAGGTGTGTGATGACAGGGGTCAAAATAGGCTGGCGAGACTCTCCTTGATGCCCATTACCCCCGGCATCCCCCCACACCGCAACATTTCATCGCAGGTAGATGTCACAACACACAGCAGCACCGAGGTCCTTGCCCTCCAAGGAGAAAGCAAGGCTCAGTGTTTGGAAGAACTGTTGGTCTCTGTGGGTCATTTCAAACCAGGAGCTGCCAGGTCTGTGCATCCATCCTCCCGGATGCCACCGTGGCTGAGCTCTCCAAGGATGGGGCTCGTGATATTTAGAGAGCAGCATATCACTTTTCCTCAGAGCTCAGTCTGGCAAGGCACAGGAGGTGATCTAGCAGAGGAATTTCAGCCTCCAAGGCCTGTCTGCACTGTGGGGGTATTTCTGTTTGGATGAATGGGGGTACAGAAGGGTAATGCTAAGTGTTGGCATATAAGTGTACATGTTAAAACGTAGGAAAATTAAAGTCAGAAGGGGCCCCTGGAGATCATCTAGTCCATAATGCTGTTGTCCACCATCTGTGTGGATGACAAAGGCTCTTGCCTGAGTTTTTCAAAACAGTTTTGTCAGTGCAGTAGCTGTGCTGTGACTATCTCATTACATAGCTGTAAAAAGCAAGGATGATGCTAAAAATTGGGAGGAACAAGAAGGCAAAATGACATCAGAACTCTTAACTCTTAATACCCAGCAACATTTTGAGATAAACCAGAACTTTGAATCCATAACGTTACCTACTGATATGCAGGTTTGCATCTAATCTCTTGGTAAGGGTTCAAAATATGTTATGTGTTCAAAATTATTTATGTAGTCAGAAAATGTACTGCCCTAATGAGTTAAATACTGCTTGTTCACTCTGGATATGAAGAGGGTATGGAACACTCTTTGATTTTTCTTTTTTTTTTGGGGGGGGGGGGGCGGTGTAAGCATGTTGGCAGAACTTTGCACTGTGAATAATGTGATTCTTTTTTGAAAGAAACGAGGGTCAAACAATCTTTTAAGACTGGAAATGTGAGACTAAAAGATGAGACATGAGACAATGGATAACTAGTACTGTCTATAGCATATGGAACAAAAAGAACAAGAAAATATTATTAATGAAGTTTCACAGAAACTTCTTTCTTTTAACACAACTCTTTTCTGTTTGTATACGCTTACATGCAGACATCCTTTTCTAAGACTCGTGTTTGCTGTGTAGTACAAACTTCATTACCGGCATAGGAAATGTTTGGTGGTTTGGGGATTTGTACTCATTGTCTTTCACGAACCCCATTAATCTGACTTGGATGTTGATACCTGAAGGAGTATGTTGCCTTTGTGCATGGAGCAGCAGGGCTATGCAGGATCCGGGGGTGAATAATGTCTCACAGTTTAATGCACAGGTTAGTGCAATCAGGACCCCAGCCCAGCAGCTGGAGCAGAAGAGGGTTCAGCACAGCACAGTGCTGAAAGTAGATAAAAAAAAAAAAAAGAAGCCTCAGAAAAAATAACCTGAGCAGCAACTAGGTGTAATTCAGACGAGCCCAGTGCAAACCTTTGTGCCCCTTTGGTGGCTAATCCACTACAATTAATGAGAGCTACCTGCTTACCTGCTGTGTGAGCGTGACTACCCAGAACTGCCATAGTGGGATCAAGTATCCATCCACCTAAATCCCTAACATGGCCCCTGCATTACATGCTTTCATAGTGCTAATGCTACAGCACCAATTCCCTTCCCTTCTGCACAGTGCTATTCACCCAACAGGAGAAATGTTTTAAAAAACATAAGTAATCCCACTCTAGCAAGGGAGCACAAAGTGTGGGGTAGAAATGTGTCATGGAGGAGAGCACTGTATCCACAATCCCCCCTATTCTCTCTTCCCTGCCCAACGCCTCTATTCCTGTGAGTATTTGCTCCCAGGAAAGCTGGTGGTTTGAGATGTAAATTAAAGTTTCATAGCATATGATAACTCACCATGTGTCAGAGAGAAATAGCCTTGGATTTAGGTAGCTTGCCATTTAAAAAAGCACTGTAGTAAGCTCTGTGATGGTATCAGCAGGTAGCTCTGATTTATGTGTGACATAATCAATTGTGATTTCTTCCCAGGGGGATAGCTGCATCTAAAATTAAACATGGCACAGTTTGTATTTTTGGCAAGATGGCACAAATACTTTTCAAATTACTCTGTTCACTGGAAAACAATTGCACTTCATCCTCTGATGAACGTCAGCACCTGCTGCCTTCTGAAGTTTATTTGCAGTCTGAATCATCAGCGGGGCCTTGAAGTGCCATCGGTCCATGTTAGGCTCTGGGGACCTGGAACACACTAAGATCTGGCCTTTTATGGACTCCACCTGGAAGCCCATCTCCTGCTATAGCATCTGAATCTTTGGGTTTTTCCTAGCCCCACATCCCTCCCATGGGAAGGGAATATAACCTGCACATCCAAACGATGGAGTGCATGCTGCTGTGGTTGCAGTTTCTGTTCGGTCAAGGGCAGTGAGGCTTCACAGGGCTCTACCCATCTAGGTGCTGAGGGTCTAGTTTTCCAGCTTGTCATCTTGCTGTGCAGAAGCCAAGTACCAAGCAGTCTTTGCCACCATGTGGTCTGTAAAGGAAATGAAGCATGATCACATCCATGATATAAAAGAGCAGTGGAAGGAGAGTTCAAAGACATACAAAAATTTGTCATCAAAACCATGGTGAAAGCTGGTCTGTCCTCTGTTACTTTCAGAGAACTCGTATATATTACATTCCCCAAACTGCCAGTGGCTTTGCAGCCATAATCTGGTTTTTAATTCTTTCTGCATACATTTCACTATATTAAAAAATGTATTTATAACATAGAACTATGAGGATTGTAAATGTCTCTACCTCAGAGCTGCAGAAATTCAATACTTCTAAATGCCCTTGGATATGAACACATGATATACAGTGGGCACTAAATGTTACTGTATTAGTATTTACTGAGCTAGGTTGGCCTGTTGAATAACACGAGGCATGTTAAGAAATATATTGATACTATCAGTTCCTTAGGAAAGGGAGTGGATGTGGCATAGTTTCCCAGGCTGTACGGAGAAAAGCTGCATAAACTCCCTGTGTTTGTGTGCATGGTTTTGGCTGTCTGGACTGGCAATACATTCAAAGTTTCCTATGAGTGAAGAGCACACATGTAAGGGAGCCAACTCCAGAGTAAGAGGCAATATGGCACCAAAGCACTATGCCAGAGGTAACTGCCTTGGCTGAGCTGCATGTGTTTACAGTTTGATACAGTCCTTGCCTCTGGAGTCTGTGCTGCTATACAGCAAGGTTGTGAAGTGCAGATATCTGTAAGGATCCAGGGAGTTTCATCCTGCACTGCCTTACACAGAGTAAGCTCATTCTGGGTGCCCCTGTGTACCTCTCGTTATGCACATCGTTCCCCTGTCCAAAGCCTCTCAAATAGCTCCCTGAAGGCCGTACATGCACCCTGTGTTCCTGTACTGAGACAAAACAGCTGCAACTCGTCTCTCTTCATCTTTGCCACCTACAGCAGTGAGGCACAGCTGGCAAGGGTTTAACTGTCCTTAAAATGCCCAAATGTTTTCTGCCTTGAATGAACGTGACCCATGCAGACCTGGGTTAGACATCTCCCACCCCCAATCTGCTTGTGCTTGGCATTTCAATATGATTGACTGAAACCCTGAGGGCTTCGAACCTGCTCTTACTGACATGGATTAGTGCTGCTAAAATATGGGCATGACAGATGTCTCTTCTGTCCCACAGGTGCCAATCTGCCCCTTCAGTGCCCCTAAGCGCATCTGCCTTGTTGCCATTTAGCAAGGGACTCTGCAATGTCCCTGCAAACTCTAGCCCCATCTCAGACAACTGCTAAAACTCTGTGGTTAAGCATTAGCTCCTTTAAAATGTGGTTACAGCATGCACTATTGCAAGAATTTGACTATGAAAGGCATACACCTAAACTGACTGTAAGCTCTAAGCTACAGCCGGGAAACAAGAAGGTGGTTGTAGAAACCCACATCAAACTGAATTTCTCTGGGGGTCCCCATGGAGCTATCAGGCCAGTTTGAAAAAAGTTCAAATAAAGCAAGTTGCCATCTTTACCCAGCAAAAGGAGCCTGGATTTCCCTCATTGTAGGCAAAAGTAGCTGCACTTTTTGGCAGAGATCACTTCTGATCCCTCAGTGGGAAACGGTGCCTTATGTCTCTTTGTACCATATGGAAAGTTTTAAAGCAACCGAGCAAAGAACTTTATTTTAAGACCAGCACAGCAGAAGGATAGTGACCAGCTGATGAGGACTACTGAAGGCTCGCTGAGACCTTCTACCTAGACATGTTTCATCTGCCCCTCCTCTCTGCCACCGCGCAAGCAGACCACAGGAAGGACCCAAGAACAGCCTGGCTACATTCAGGTGAGACAAGAAGAATAGCCACACTCACAATCTTCACTAAAATCCTGAACCAGGGGTAATTGTGCTAATTGCCCCACTGCTGGAGGTGCACAAGCAACTCCAACTCCCCTGCTCCTATGCCTGCCAGTGTTCGTAATGGAACAGCTCCTTCTACCATATATATCAGGTTTTTTTCTGGATTAAATTCTTGACTATGGGAACGTGCAGGAAGCTTCAGAATCCAAGAAAAAATGTATTGTGCCTGAATACAAGAAATACTATTGCAGTTTTCTGCTCAAACTAGCATAAAAGGCTTCTTTTCTTTGAGTGGTTTAAACAAAACTGTGTTTCTTTTTTTCTTACAGGATTAATTACAAAGAGAGGAACTGAGTCAGATAGATTAAAGCCAAATATAAAATGGAATGTCCTCAGAGTTGCCTATTTGATGCCTGCAGTCTAGCAGGATATGTTTATTCCCATCACTTTACTTTCTCTTCTTGCTGTCTCCATTTCATGCCCTCAGTGCTTTTACTGGAGCTTTCCTGTGAGATTTGAACTCTGATTTTACAGTACTTAGCCAAGCCAGGACTCTATCCTGAACAAAGCTTTTGTCAAAGACCACAGTATGGGCAAGGACAACTACAGCAGGACACCTGTTTGAAAGAGCTAAGAACCTTTAATTCAGAGGTCTGCTGACTTGATGATTGCTCATCTAATGTGCAGAGATATTACATGAGTTTGATGCACTGCCATTCAGGTTAATATCCTGTATTATGTGTGGACAAAAAGGAACATGAATATCCTATGTAGAGTTTTGCAAAATGCCAAGTCTGCATTTCAGGCATCACAAAACTCATAGCTATTTGGAGCCAGGATTTTAGTTGGGTGCCTTTAGTTTAGCAGCAAAACCCCTCTCAAATTCCACTTCCAACCTGGATCCTAGAAGGTTTCAAATAAAATCTAGACATTCTGAAATTGATTATCTTGTTCTACCCTGTCTTCAAGTGCAGGAGGTGAATTTTATCGGGATGCTGGTAAAGTCAACTGCCTCTGGCTCAGGGCTCTGTTAATGTCTAACGGAGATCAGGATATTCTCCCTGATGGTTATCCATGTTGCTCATCGGATATAGCGAGAGATTAACTCTCTTCTGTTCCACATGCTAAATTGAGAGCGAGGAAGGTATTGTACCAGATATTTCCTCCCATCTGGCAGCTCTGAGAGCACATTCTATATGGAGAGCTCACTTTCCATATGGAAAGGTCACATCAACTTCACGCTTTACTAGATTCTATTATCCAATTTTTTACATCCTTCCTGATGGCTCTACCACATGGCTAGCCTGAGCTCTCCATCCTTCATTAGCAGTGACAATAATGGTCATTTTCATTCTTTATTCCCAGTCGCTACAAAAAAAATGTCTTGACCCTGTAGATGCCTGATGACTGCTCACTGTGTGCAGTTTATGCTGTTGTGCAAACGTGGTGCACATACTCATCCTGCAGATTAAAGTACTCTGAAATAACTTACTGCTTAGGCAGTTCACCCTGAAAATCAGGCCTTTAACACCTATAGGCACTAAACACGGCTGAGTAAAATAAACCCAACTCCAATGATAAGCCAAATAATTACGCCTTTATAATGACTTGTCTGAAACTTGCCTTTGTGAGTATTTTGTAGTCAAGCTCTTGCCAAAATGTGCCTCTTTTCAAAGGAATGCTTTATATTTGTACTTCATCACACTTACTGTGCCTTTTAGCAAAACTCCACAGCTGCATTGTAACATTGTCATGTAACATTGCCATAGATTGGGTGTTGTGTTTTGCTATATGGGTTAATTTTCAGTGTCAGCTTTTATTAAAGAGTTACCTGTGATTTAACAGTAGAATTTGAGGGGGATTAATGAAGGCTCCAAATGAGTACATCTAAAAACAGAGTTTTTAAAACTCTGTTCCATTTTCAATTTTGCTATTGGAAATACGATAATGAGTGATGACAATTTAGTATATACCTTGTTTGAGGTGGTGTCTATTATTGGCAGCATCATGACTTTTTGCTTGCTTTTTCCACACTTCCATGTTTTAAATCGATATTAATTACAGACAGAAGCAGCCAACAGCAGTTGGACTCGAACAGTAGTTAGCCTAATGACTGGTGGATCCTCTAGAAAACCTCAACAATTCAGGGCATGTGGGTTTTTGGTTTTTTTTTAGTTTCTGCATTACAGTTTCTTTTGCAATGCTCCATCTTCTCTAATGGAAGTTTTTGCAAGTAACCATTGAAGTACATAGCTGTTCTGAAAATATCTGTTGATCTTTATACAGTGCCTCTATAAATAGCCAGCAAGGTTTTTGCATTTTCATCTTCACGCTTATGTCAGTATTTATGTAGAAAAAAAAATAAAGTTGTCTGTGGAAGATACCAAGTTCTTAGGGCAAAAAAAATCCGAGGTCTCACTTCACCTTCCTATGTTCTACTGAGATGTATTTTAGTCCTGTCCAGCTGGCAAGTGTCGATGAGGATTATTGTTATAGTACACTGCACTTAAAATTAGGCTGAGGAGACCTGTTAAAATGCTGCCTGATCAATACAAAATCCAGCCTGGTACATTGCCATGCTCTTTTGTTTAGAAACTTGAAACTCTCTTTGGCTTTAGGGAGGTCACATAACGTCCAGCTGAGAGGAAACCTCCATTTTGACCCTGGTGAAAATGAGCGAGCGGTGCTGCAGGTTGTTCAGCAGGTGGACTGAGCCTTTGATCCTGCTTTCATGATGGGGTGAATCTGGAGATATGCCCTAAAGTCAACAGACCAGCTGCTCCTCTGGTCAAAACGGGAGAAACTTTGCCTCGTATTGGCATCAGCGACACACGATCAATGGGAAGTGCCCAGATATGAGCAAAGGATCTTGTTTTCTTTTTCTAGTTTTGCAAATAAAAAATCAGACAAACTTTTTGTTAAAAGAACACTGCCTTCTCTCCTTGTGTTTTACTTCTATGTATGCAACTAATTGCATGCTATTTTAAATCTTAGTTTCTATTAACAAGTTCTGTCTCACTGGCCAATCATTACAGCCATAAAGTACCGACAACCGTTTTGTATTAAAGAAGGTCAGATAATTCATGCTCTGGTAAGCCAGCTGATCGGTCAGGAAATGATAGCCTTATTCTCTCAGAGGTTACTGATGTCCATATCCAGGGAAACACTCTGCACAGGAACAGCAGTAAGGTTATACAATTGCAGAAAACTTTGTAAAGCATTATCAGGAACATTAATAGCTCTGCTGACTTTTCTTATTATTTAACAGTGGGAGGAAGTTTCCCCTAAACCAAACCTATGGTATTTGAGTCATATATTGTATCATCCTCTAATAAGTACAGAAGCAAAAACTGCTTCTTGAATTTTCAGTGTTTTCCTTTTTGAGATACTCTTTTAACACAGGTGCATTTTTAGTATGTTCTTCCCAAGTATTTGTTCACTGCTTCCAGTACTTAATTTCATAAACACATTATTTGAAAATAAAACCTGTGCAGAATGGAGGACAAATGTATCCTCATCTCTTGCAGCAGCACACTGTGACAGTATTGAATTTTCTGCTAACCAATCATTTCCTGAGTAATAGAGCTTGGGAACCAATTAATTTGTTAAAAAGAAGAATGTAATGAACTTCCTCCACACTCATACACGGAGATTTCTGTCTCTGAAAGCTCAGTGTGACTTGTCTTCAGAAGGCACTTATGCATGTGGGGGTGAGAAAGCTTTTGTACGTGTATCTATGTCTTGTCCGTTTGGCTTTTGTGCCAACTTCAAAGCCATCTGCTCTGGAGTAGCAAAGCCTGCCTAACAGATGAAGGCAGCTGCCATGAAAGTTTTTGCATGCTGATCTCTCAGCCACTTCTCCCGTAACCTTGGATGACCATCTTTTCTAGGTAAAGAGAGAGAACATGAACCTCTGGGTTAGGATCTGATAAATCGTGCCTTTCCCCTAAAAATACATGATTAGTTATATCACTCCTGGTAAGCAACAGATTAAATCGTGTAACTTGAGAGCCCGGCTGCGTATATTAGGGATCAGCATTGGTCTGCTCAGCTCGACCTATGGGCTATACTCTCTCCATCTCTGCACAGCTCTTCTCAGGTTGACATCATATCCCCCTGACTGCTTTTTGCTCTATCTGCAGAGTAAAAACAAATGTACAGCCCAAAAAGGACCTGTGTTAACTAGGGCTTCATTGTCAAGTGGTACTTGACTTTAGTCCAGATCATTGTAAGTGTCCACTCTCTTCAACATATTCACAGGAGGAGGTATGGAGGTTTCAGCTGAAAGCAGTGATTTGGCCAAAAAGATCAGCGTGTGCTTTATTAGCCAGTGACAGAAAATTGTTTCTCTGTCTGCTTTATATTCATTTCCTTTGACCTACTGCGTGGAAAGTTAACTGGCTTGGACTGCTAATGTACCAGAATAAGACCTTCATGGACTCATCTTTTTCCAGTACAGAGATGAACATGCACTAGTTGAACACGTTTGAACCAGGGCTCAGGAGTTCATTCAAGCTAAATATATCATTGCAGTGCTGTTTGAGGTGTCAGGTACTAAGCTATATATGACTACTTTTTTTCCATTCAAACCCACTTGAATGGTTTGACACCGTTCACAAAATCAGCCCAGATCACAAACTGATTTTCATTTAATTATGTAGGCCCAGTGGAATCACTATCCCAGTTCAGATGGAGCTACCCAGGTGGCGGGTCTTTTTAATGAAACCGAGCAGTGTGCTTCTAGTACACCATGTACCTCTCTGAGTCTCTAAAAACACTTGAGGCACCAGTCTCCCTGGAAAACCCATTTGTGATCTCTCCTAAATGGGAAGCAAAACAGTTATGGCCAGATGGGGAAGTTCATGCTACGTGTCTTTATGCACCAAAGTCACTCAGAAGCTAATTACTGTAGACTGACAGAACAACTGGGACTTTAGGTGGGTTGAATTCTCACTTTGCTGGCTAGACAGAGAGCCTGCACTCCCAGTCTAGCAGCTCAGGCAAGTTCCTGGTCTGAAGTGGGATGAACTACAGATCAGTAAACCTCAACATTTGGCCAGAGAGGCATTAAAGTGAAGGAGTCTCCCTGAAGTTTTTTCAGCCTTAAAAATTAAACTGTGAGATTTCTAAGAGCATGTTACTTTTTTGTTTTGTATCAAACTATTTCAGAATTAGGGATTTGGAGAGGTTTGCTGTTGGCTTTGGTTTTGTTTTCTGTTCTTTAAAGGAAAGAGTCCTTTTCTAAAGGCATTTTCTCCTGTCTGTGCCTAGTCAGGGCATCAGAAAACAGGGCTGATAATACATAAAGTAATTGTAAAGGAATAAAACTCAAATTAAGTTTCAGTTTTCCAATCCTCTAAAGCATGGAGCAGCAGGTGAGAAACAGTTTTTGTGAACAACTCTAGGCTTTTAAAGATTTTTATTTTTTAATCTCTTTCTAATGGTAAATGCTAAAACAAATACAATCTCTCTGAGGAGGAACACGTTCTCATGTTTGTCCCTTGAGGGTCTTTGCCGTGCAGACCGGACTATGATATGACAATGAGACAAAAACTGCTCACACAAGAATTCCTAAAGGTGAGACAGCCCAACCCAACTTAACCTCTCTGCTTTTGCAGATGAACAAATGGCCAGCATGCCAGACAGCCAGTTTAAAGCTAGCTCGGGTATCTCTGTGCTATGTGCTACCTGCAGCCACAAGATAATACAGTTGTTGCTTGTGCCACTGTGTAGCAACCTTTTATGTCATCTAGCCTTGTACTAAGAGTAAAGGAAAGCAAACAATTACTAGATTATGACCAAACAAAATTCCCAGCTGGTCACTTATTTTCTGAATACAGCAGGCCTATTTGTTAATTTGGGTTATATTCAGCGAGTAATTCAAGTTGGAAAAGAGGAGGAGAAGGAGCTGCTAGTGTTTACATTTTCTGAAACAATGGAGGGGTTTTGTTTTCTCAGTCTTGATTCACGGGGTGTCTTGGAAACCATGGGAAGACAGGAGGAGGAAATCTTTCCCTCTGACTTCTGTTAATCTAGATACTTAAAGCACATGATGATCAGCAGATGAGACCAAAAGCCGATGATGATCCATGCTCAGTTGTGTGAGTCCCTGGTCAGGTGTGCCAGTATGGATGGAGTCATAGGAAGCCTCCTAGCAACTGCAAGACTCTAAGCAGAAGAGGCTTGTCTAGAGGCAGAGTGTTGCCCCATGGGGTCCGTTTGGCCTGAGACTCTGGAGAAGCCCATTTTCCCCGTGAGTTTGCATGCCAGCTCTCTTTGCTGAGGAGCTACGTGCAAATGTGCACCAGTCAGAAAGCTGAGAAATACACCAGCATTTTTGGAGAGTGGTCTCCAGAGGAGTCAGCATTTGCCCCAAATCCACCCAACCTCTTCACCGGGACTGACAGCTTCCATGAAGGCAACACTGGAGGATGAGGTTAGCTTGTGCCACACAGGGGAGGATACACAGGAGGGTTTTGGGGAGATGTGGTCAATGTCTGCCTGGCCCACAGATCTGAATCACAGGGATTTCAGAGAGCTCATCGCTTCCTCGGAAGCACTCAACACCTCAAAGGATCGGGCCTGTGTGCTCAGTGCCAAGAACCCTACTAAACCCCACACTACCAGGTGCCGAAACCACCTGCATTTTCAAAATGCTGTGGTAAAGGGAAACAGTAGACCTAGTCAGAGAACCTTGGAGTGCTTGGAGAAAATAGACAATTTTTATGTTTAAAACATTCTTATTTTCTCCTATACCTCTGCTGATTAAGAGGACTGTGGGAAATGCAGAACTGTATAAGCAGAAACCTAGCACAGCTACAGATAGATATTACAAGTTTTCAGTCCAAAGCTTGAAACTGGTTTAACAAAAATTGCATTATGCTTCAGCACGACAAGAAATGCCCAGCTGATGATGTGTCCAGGGGCTTGTAGTCTTCTAGAAGGTGAATTAAGTCATTGCACAAGAATTAGAGCAAGGTTTAAAAAAATACCCTAACTCACAGATCAGGCGTTAGCACTGCTTTTTGAAGAAATAGCATCAAGATAAGAGAGATTTTTTTACATTTCAAGTGAAAAAGGACCCTTCCCTCTAGTTAGATACACAAGTGCCTAATTTTAGGGTGCACAGATAAGGTTGTGCAGGTTATGCTCATGTGCATTTCTGTTGAAAGTATACACTTGATTATAAGCTTTTCTGGATCAGTTATCCCATCTTATACTACACCAGAGAATTGCATTTTCTCTAAGTCAAAACTGTGTTATTGTAACAACTCTTACCATTTCTGTTTCTGAGGCTAGCTACTAACAATTGAAGTACTATGTACTTTTTGCAAAGTAAAGACATCAACATTTGTATAAGTTTCAATTATATAAACTGCAGAAAAAAAGTGTAAAACTTTTGGAAGACAGGATTATAGAATAGTGCTTCATGTAAATAATATTTTCTTACCTCACTTGTTCAGCTGTATGTGGAGGGCTACTTACACAAGCAAGGATTTTTTATCTCAGTGGGATTTGGCAGGATCAAGGACAAAAATGAAAAAAAAAAAAAAAAAGTAGTCCAATTTAAATAAATCCCTTACTCTAGTATTACTCAGCTTCAGCCAAGCTATCACTTTCCAGCCTCATAAAACTGTCATGTCATTAGCGTTTTGGGATGGTCTCTTTATAAACCTGACCTTTACAATGGATTTTACACCTGGGTTTGAAAATCTCATTCTTACTTTGCCACGCAGTTGCCTTCTATACTAACTAAAGGGGTTTGTTGGACGGGACCTGGTTGGGTTTACAGCTTTTTATTACGTAGCCAGCCTCTCACCTGTAATTATTTAATTTGTAAGCCAAGCAATCTGGCAGAGAAACCATATACAAAAGTATGTATGTGACCTTAATTCTGGGCAGGCGGATCGCATAATAGTGTTTATTGAGCTCCACTATATATAGAAACTCCAGCCCAAGAAAGGTTTCATTCTGGGGGCTGCTTGATCCTCCTTTTCATTGCCAGGTGGCGAGAGGCACTTTAGCTGGCTTTTACTGTAAGCCCGGTGAGAAATACCCCCAAGATGTTTGCTGCGCAAACTTCAGCTTGCTGACCAAAGATAGGCCCCATGGCAGGGAGGTGCACATAACAAGCGGGGATCGCTTTTCACATGGCCCTCTGAACATTATTTATTGAACCCTGCGAGCAAATTAATCCCAATCTGACGCTGGCTCCTCTCCAAAGCATGGCAATTTCATGTTACAGTCTCATGATACCAGATTTGCAATTCACTGCTTGGGCATGCATTCGTCTGTAGGAGCTTTTCTGCAGCAATAAATGGTTGCCAGAATTCAGAACTGCTCTGCAAAACAGTTGACTACATAAGGGGATGGTATTATCCAACACAAAATCCAGCCTGGCTGTTTGTGTTTCTAATTCTAAAGAATGTGAAAAAAAAAGCAATGGTACTGCTTTATGTTTTCATGTGATGGCCCCTAGACAGGGAAAAATTGATTAAAAAAAATAAATTACATTAATAAAACCAGACTTCATAAAATCTATTAATAAAAATAATAATCTATGAGAAAATCATTAATGTTGTTAAATACAAACAATAGATTATATTTTAAAATATAATGCAAAACAATAAAAATATCATCAAATACAGTACATTCATATTCAAGAGGTTGCTCCCTCTTTTCCCATGTTCAAACACCCTGAACTATGACAGACAGCTGCTGAGTCTGAAGCTTTTAGCTCAAGCCTACCTCTACAAATAACCAGTTTTGTGTAATTTTAATGAATAGTCATAAATCAGCTCTCTTGTCCCCCCACCAGCTTGGCTGATAACACCTCAAAGAAAGGTCACGGTTTCAGGTTTTGTGGCAATCATCTCCGCAGTTTCAATAATCAGATACATCTGCAGTTCTCAGGTTACGTGATAATACTGTACAAAGAATAGGGTCACTGCAGAAAGTTTGTTTCCAAATGCAGGCCTATGATAGGAGAATTGAACAGACCCAGAAACCTGTGAGACGCGCTCCTGTGGAATAAAGACCTCGACAGACCTGGGGGAAGGAAGCAACAGAAAAGTTTAGAGCAATCAGGGTACCTTCAGTTCCTGGAGAGACGCTGGCATAAACATGCAATCTGTAGGCTCTTAAAAGATAACAAACAGGTAAATAACAGCCACACAAACTTGACTTGTTTTTTTTCTTGACAAGTTCTCTAAATCCCTTCGAAAATAGGGCAATGGGCAGAGAGAGCAGAAATGGTGTTTGGCTTTGGTATGGCATGATGCTTTTCTTTCAACCAGCTAAGGAAGCACCATGCAGGTAAAAATACGAGGTGAGAAATGACTGCTTGTGTCCTGCCCAAAGGCCAGTTACGAATGCTGCATCATTTACATTGGTTGTGAACTTATAGGGGTCAACATGGATGCATTTGTTCAGTATTTTCGTTAGCAGTTGGAGTATGAATGGAAAACATGCTCGTAGCAGGGCCTGAGCTCAAGGAGACAGTCCCACCAACATGAACATGGTGGATGTTACTCAGCGGTGTATGAGCAGGAGACAAAGTCATCCCTCCCCTCTTCCCACCAGGGGTGAGGCTTCACCTTGCATCTTATGGCCACTTCTTTCTACTGCGTATACAGATGTGCCTAAGGAAGTCAGAAGAGCAGTGATGGGAGACCTGGCAGGTATGTCCCATGGGTACAGGATAAGCAAACTGGGGCCATTAGGCCAAGTTAAAAGATGAAGAGCAAAGGAAACATGCTGTCCACCCTTAGATAGGCAAAAAGCTGCAGCACAGAAAGTGAGAATCATCTCTTTTTTCATCCGTAGCAGAAATAATGTCTTCACAGCAAGGAGGAGTCAGACAGACCCGAGGACGATCTTTCTGACAGCATATGGATAATTAGGTACCAGAGGAGATGGCCTGAGGGAAGCTGTGAAGCCTCTGCAAGCAGAAATTTGTCAGGACAGGCTGGACAGGCACCTGTCAGGATGTTTGTGAAGGCAATAAAGTGCTTATAAATAGTTTTATTCAACACGTTCCTGCAGTTTGCATGTGCTATTGCTCTCTACGTGTAAGAGCCACCAGAATATTCTCTTGTATCAGTGACACGGGTGATGCTGCTCAACGTGACACATGCAAAATTCAGCAAGAATTTAATTTATTTCATCTGAGTAGCAGACTACCCATATAAATACATGAACTCATCTTTAGACTGTATTAGCAGCACGACTGAAAAGTACTGAAGAAATCTAAGCTCGTTCTGAGATTACACTCCTGCTTGTTTGTTTTGGCATGAGATTTTGGGGTCTGGAAGAGAAGGATGGGTAGTGAGGGGGAGGAACTGTTTTAAAAATATATGCATCTTCTGCAGACCTTGTAAGGCATCCAGCAGGAGCTGCTTATAGCAAGGGCCAGAGACAGACAGGGATTTTTTTTGTGGGTTTTTTTTTTTTTTTTTTTTTTTTTTT
>WBNH01005847.1:102093-146964 GCA_013401255.1 Urocolius indicus
ACCCGCCGCCGCCGCCGCCGCCGCCGCCCCTCCACCTGCCGAGGCTCCGCCCGCCGCTCTCTACCGCCCACCGCTGCCCTTCGCCGCTTTGCCCGGCGCCGCGCTCTGCTTCTCGCCTTCCGTCCCCGCCGCGGCGACGGCCGCCGACTCCTTCCCGCAGACGCAGCGCAAGGTGCTCCTGGACGTGAGCACCGGGCAGTACTACCTGGTGGACACGCCGCTGCAGCAGCCGCTCAAACGGCGCCTCTTCGACCCCGAGACCGGGCAGTACGTGGAGGTGCCGGTGCCCCAGCAGCCGGCCGTCGCCCCAGTCCCGCTGCCCATCTCGCCCCTGGCCCTCAACGCCGGAGCCTACGGTGCCACCTACATGCTCTACCCCAGCCTCCTGCCCGCCGTGCTGCCCGCCGGCGCCTTGCAGCGCCCGCTCTCCCACACGGGCAGCGATGCCAGCGCCTCGGCCGAGCCCGGCAGCCCGGCAGCGGCAGAGGCGGCTTTTGCCGACAGCCCCTACTACGTGGCAACCGGCAAGGGCCCGCCGCCGCCGCAGCATGGGGCGGCAGAGACGAAGCCAGTCATCAGCATCACGGCACCAGCCACCGGCCCGCGGATCGTCGCGCCGCCCTCCTTCGACGGAACCACCATGCGCTTTGTGGTGGAGCACCGGTGAAGAGAATGGGGTGAGTGGGTGCAGGCTGTCAGGCACGACTGTCACCAGTAATGAATGGTTAAGGGCTAACCGGACCCGCCAAATGAGAGCTGTGCCGCAGCTTCTTCTCCAGGGGAAGAAACAGCAGGCCCGGGGCTGTCACCAGGACTTAAAATAGAGGCATACGATAGAAGTGCAAAGGTTATGCCCGTCCCTTGGGGCACTTCGGTGTCCCTCAGAGCAGCTAAGTATCCTTTTTTTTTTTGGCCCAGAGGCAGTGTCAATAGAAGCATGCCATAGTGCTTGTCACACAGCCCATATTTTTGTAGCCCCGTGGCTGGGGAGCCCTGTCTCGGTGAAGTCCTCTTGCTCCACCTTGGCAGCGCATCCTCCATTTCTCATCTCTCACTTCTTCCTCCCAAGGGAAGGCAAGCGCTCGTATCTCTGCCCTGAGCCACTGTTCCCCTCATCCTTGTGAAGAGAGGGAGAGGAATCCATTGGAAGCAAACTCTTATTTTGGTTTCTCCTTATTTGCAGGACAAGGGAGTGGGATATGCGGGGTATACCCTGGGGTGCTCCCTTGGTGCTGTGGAGCTGTTGGCAGAGGCAGAGGCACATGCAGCTGCCTGTGCTGCAGGAGCGCTCCAGCAGAGCCTGTGGGCACCGCTGCAAATCATGATTTCACACGGCTGCTCCAAGCTTGGCCTGCCACAGTCCCGCCGGTGTCTGGTTACCTGAGGCTGTAACCAGGGCCAGCCTCCAAATTCAGGGATGCGGTGGGTCTGAGTGTCTGTTCTGCAGCAAGGAGGAGGGCTCAGGACTGAGCGTATGACACACGTTGAAGCCAAGGTGCAGGAAATCTTGTTGCAATACAACCAAGGAAAGATGACTTTTTTGTTTCAAAATACCTGAAGTGTTACAAAAGCGCCTTCAGGATGAGTGCAGCTGTTCCTTTTGCGTCTTACGTTAGATCAGACAGCTCATCGTTAGCAAGTGCAGTATTGGGCAGAGCTACTAAAGTCTTTTGTGGCTTACTAAAGACTCACAGAGTTTGTTACTGGTGGATATCAAAGGGCAAAGAGGACGAGTGGCAACAGGCAGAGGTTTGAGTTTGTCACCTGTCTGCACTGAGTTTTGTTCAGTCACATGCTTGAGGGTGGATTATTTTCTTTTAGAGTTTGGGTTAGCTTTTCTTTTTGGTTCCATGGTTCTTTTAGTCTGCATCATCCGCTACTGCATAGTCGATTGTTTGTTGAATGAAACCTTGCTGAAATGATGTATACAGTTTTCTGCTTGTAAATATTTTATCTTGAAAGTGATGTTCTTTTATCCCAGGTAATGAAATTGTTTTCATTGGCCCTTAGGAGGTCACTCACGGCAGGCAACCTACTAATTTAAGATGAGCTCTGCTGTGCTGCCCCAGTTGGTTTGGTCAGTAATGTCTTGATAGAGTATCTAGATAAAATGACAAAAGGTATTTGATTTTTTTTTTCCCGTTTTCTCTATAGCCTGAATTCAGACTGCTAGCACAAGGAATTTGTTAGGTTTTGGGTTAGGGACTTGCCAATTTTGAAAAGGCATGGTATATAGTACGTACATTTGCATCTTACAGCAGTGTTTAATTAAAAAAAAAAAAAACAAAAAAACCTCTGACTTTTCTTACATCAGCCTTTAAAAGTGAAACCCATCGCATTTCTGGTGCGATTTGCCCTTGGTTTCCCAGGAGGTTGCTTTGTCCTGCTATGTCATGCAGTTCATTGAGGAGGGCAATGCTCTCAGCAAATTGCTCTTTTTCATCGGTGGAGTTGATGACTGTATCCGTGCTCTGCTTTTTTTTTTTTGTGTAATGTCAGAGCTCTGTCCTTGCATGAGAGGTGTGAAAACTGCCCCAGAAGGCTGGTGATGCAAAAACTTGCTTGCCCGTTACAGGCGGCTAGTCAGCAGCTTGAAGACTTTAGTCTTTTACCATTAATGGTACCAAGATGGATGTTGTCTAACACAGGCGGGAATGGCCCTTCCCTGCCCTCTCACACCTGCTGAGGTGGGTGTCCTGACTGTGGGTGTATAACGGATGCATTGTGGGAGGTTTTTTTCTCAACCTGTTCCGAAAGTCAGTAAAGGAAATCATTTTAATTGCATACTGCAAGACACTTGTCATGAGACTGGGTATTCAGATGGCGCTCAGTGGAAAATCAAGCATATACCTAAGGGGAATCACATCTATAGCCGCCTTCTTCACGTTATTCTGTTCTGACCTTGTACTTGGCCAACTTTTTCATTCAGTTACATAACTTTCATACCCCTATGGATGATTTTTTCTCCTCCTTTCTCTTTTATTATCTGCTTTTGTTTTGTTTCTCCTTCTTTTCCTATATCTCTTTTGTCTTTCTTTTCCCAATTAGACACGTGTTTTCATACGAATCAGAGGGTACACTGTTGATAATTTTTTTCATTCCAGTTGCTTTCACACCACATCAGGATTTTTTTTTTTTTGATTGCAGCAGTGCTGCACAGATCCTAAAATGGTTTAAAACCAGCCAGATTTCATCACATGACCATGAGGTTTGAATAAAATACTATTTTTTCAGGTACCTTTTTCTAGCCAAAACAAGCGGAGTGGACGCTTCTTCCTTCCATTTCTGTGTTTCTTTCTGTACCGCACATAATACCTTCCCACTTCTCTACTCACAAATTGTGAATCTTCATTCACAAGCTGTGTCACTGTGTCAAGCACTGCTTGTACATGTTTCTGAGAGATACCATGAGGCTCCTTTTCTCCCTCCTTTTTTTCTCTCTCAGTACTTGGTGAGCTTTTAGCAATAGTTCCTGCCTGCTGTACTTTTTCCCTTCGTATAGAAGAAAACCAAACCAGTTCTGCCCGCATCCGAACCTAGACAGCACCGACTTGTAGTGTGCAGGCTGCCCGAAGGGAGCTCATTCCCAACCTGAAGGACTGAAAACGTGGTTTTAACGTTGGTATTGTGCCCTGGGGAGTTTCTGCCTTGTGTTAGGTAAATGAGAAAATAACATGTAGCAAAGAAGGAAGCGATTGTAGTAAATTGTGCTGCCAGTATTAAAAGAGTGTTTGCCTAATCTGAAGCCACCTTAAAGGAATATGTGGGGCACTTGGTGGAAGTAGGTTAAGACGGACATAAGCAGACTGTCACCAAAGAATGCAAATACACTTATCAGTTGTGCTTCTTCCTACCTGCCATCAGACAATCTATACTTGCCTTAAATTAATGTTGTGTGCATAGCACATATAAATGGTTTTTAAAGGCTCATAAGTTGATGTTTTTAAACCAAATTTTAGTTGTGCACTGTTCAGCAGAATGTATAGCCTACATTATTACGTCAAAAAGTCAACTTAAGAGTGAAATATGCAGTACATAGGATTTATTTGTGCTTGATGCCTTTGTTGAGAATTTAGTAAAGCATGTGTCCAATTTTAGCGGGAAGTACAGGACTGTTCCAATAACTAAAAAAGCTTCAGCATTTGAGCTAATGAAACAGTCTATAAACAGAAATAAGCATAATCTTGTGTTCAATTCCATAGCTACTCACGAAACATTTAAATAGCGCTTAACCTTGATACCAGTGAAAGTCAATGGTGAGCTTGAAGACTCTTTTTGCCCAGAGTGCTCTCTTGAGTCTTAACTCCATAAATCTTGGAGTACATGATTATGGGCTGTTTCATTTTGCTTATGTGCTGAATGCTGTGTTGGTAAATGAACTGCTGAGGTCTTTACCTTAAGCAGAGAGATTGCTTTGCCCCCTTTCTACCTCTGTGCATGGGATTCCCCAGGACGAGTCTGTGGGGAACTGCAGGGTTGGAAGGTGCTGCACGTTTCGCACCTTGAGCAGTGAGGATCGGTTCTCCTCAAAAAATAAAGAAAGAAGGCTGTCTGACCACCAACTCAGCTTTAAAAGTCTAATTCTTGGCAATAGCTTAGGAAATCAGTAGCAAAAACAGTGTAACAGTGAAGGGCACACTATGACCCTCACTGGGGTAGTCAGGATTGCTCAGATGCTTGTGGCAGCTGTAATAATCTGCTTTTTAGTAATGATGCTTTTCTGTTTTGTTTTGGTTTGTTTTTTTACAGGGATAAAGAAGAAGACTTACGCTCCTTTAATCTGAAATACACTTGGTAACTCTAAACATGAATCCTAAAAAATGCTTCTACAGTTTTCTCATTGTTTTGCTTCATCATACAAAACAAGTGTGTAAGTTTCTTGTTTTCTCCTAAACACCACCCCCCCCACCCCAGGTTTGGAGTATGCATACATTTAATTATGAGAGCAACACTAAATTACGGTGTTATTTTCCGCAACGTTGTTTTTGTCTTGAAGCCAGTCTGCAGGCTATAGGCGTTACCTCTGTGCCGGTGGCTGCTGGTAGTGGTGCCGTGACAGCTGTTTGTATAACGCAGGGTGTAAATGCAGCAGTTTTTCAGTATGAATCAACACACAGCTTTGTCCAGGTCCCTGGAACGTGTGAAAATCATCCAGTGCAGCCATGCAAGTCTTTAAAAACAACTAAAGCCCTCAGCTCTCTCCCATTGCAGTAAACGAGGGTCTGTACTTCTGCACGTGGAACTGAAATGGAGAGATCTGTAGCACTGGGTTTATCTTTAGGGCTTCTTTCTTGGCATGGTTCAAAACGAGCTGTGTAAATGTCAGAAAACACATTTGATTGCTTTCGGTTTTTGTTTGCTCTTCTGTACTATGTTGAACATCACAAGTTGCCTTAATTATGACTATTTAAATACTGGAAAGCCAGAAATTGAATGTAGTATTTTTAGATCTTAGTTATAAAGGAGATGACAGCATTTATTTTTCTTTAAGACTGCTAAATTGCAGTCTTAAATTGCAGCATTACCAGAGACACAATGCCAGTGACTCTGCTGTGAGAGAGGTTTTAGTAACGTTACAGCCCCAATAATAGGTGCTTGTTTCCTTAGCTGTTGTTTGGCAGTTTTATCTGAGGGCTGCATCTACGCTATCTGTATTTGATAAGGAAATATTTTTCTTTCGAACAAGAAAATATAAAATAAGCTTACTCAAACTGTAGGGATACATATGGCCATATGTCAAACTCTGCTTAAACTGATTGTTTTGGTGCCAGCAACCAGTTTGTCTCAGCAAAACAGAATTATTATTGTGATGGTAAAACTAAACTACAATAATGTGTTCCCTGCCCAAAATTTCAGTTCAGCGAAACACTTTGAGAAGCCAATAAATGTAAGATCAAGTCCAAATTAATTAGCATGTGAGGTAACAGGTGGGAAACTTAAAAGTATTAGTGCAAACCTCGAAGGTCTGCATTTTCCCACAGTCAGGATTTTCTTCCGCCTGTTCTCAAGGCTTCCTGCTGCTAAGGAAGCGTCAGGGTTTTCATTTTCCCAAATAAGTCACGAGATACAGGGAAACTCAGCTACAAAGTGTGAGATTGTATTTCAATACCATTTATTTGTTTACAGGCACAAGTTGAAATTGCCCTCAGGATGAAATGCACTGCAAGTATACAGGTAGTGAGGGATTTAACGTACATCTTCTCATTTCTCTTCACTGTTGTGGAAATCCAATGAAAAATTATTATTCAAACCCTTTTTAAAGGGGTTGATGTGCCCAGCCGGAGCATATAGAGTACAAAGCTTAATCCCTGTGCACTTGAGTTGTACAGTCTACAGCTGACATGCTGTAGCTTCCTAAGAGGCTGAATGCCTCTTAAGGAAAATGAATGCTTTCTCACCATGTTCCTGACCGCTAAGTCTGTAGACGTTGCAACTAGACTATCAGTGTTAAAGAGAACAGTACTTCGGACTGCAGGACAGTGCAGGTACCAGAGCAGATGGTCCACTGTGACATACACATGTACGGTACATACATTATAATACTAGCATCCGTGTTAAAAAATGTTTCTGTCCTGTTTTTTTCCTATATCGGTGCTCGGAGCGAAGTTTCACGTTGCAGTTTACAAGATATAGGTTTGCACACACAAACTCAGGGTTTACAGTTTCACCCAATGTACTTGAAAGGAAAAAGAAATCCAAAACAACCATGTAGAAAACAAGTGCCCGGGGTTTCAACGCGTATTTGTTGGAGGAAAATTTTTCAGGGTTTTTTTTAAACTTCCTGTAGAGATGAAAGCAATGACATGAGGCAATACCAACAGCTCTTTATTTTCTCAAGCGAGATTCCTTCAGTGGAATGTCCAACAGCATTAGCTTAATTTTGTCTGTTACTAAAGAGATTCCATGTTTGTATCAAGGGGTCAGTTTTGCAAGGAGCTCCACTTCGCAGACGCAGTCCAGCAAAGCCTTCACATGCCCCTCAAATGTCAGGTATCTAAGCAGATTCCTGGGAACTTAAGTGGATGTGCAATGTTGGGTTTGTTGGGTTTTTTTTAACCTGCTAACAGCTTTCTGGACTTGTCCCGGAGTGCTGAGTGTCTTGCAGACCCAGGTCCCAGGTTCTTCATGCATATAAAACAGGAGCTCTGGGCTTGAGTCTAGCCAGACCCAGCAGAAAATGCCACAACAGGTTGTCAGAAAAGAATCCGTTAGTATGGTGCTCCTCCATGTACGGTGAGCGCTGAGTTTCTCCAGCCGATGGGGTGATGTGTAACCACATATCTTGGACTAGAGTCAAGCCCTCTGCCTCGGGGTGTGCAAGCTGCTAGTATTATATGTTTCACGGTGCAGACATAGTATGTTACAGCCGAAACTCAGCTTGTGTGCAAAGCAGGGCAAAATCTGGTGCACCACGCAAATTCCCTTCCAGCCCTGCCGTCAGGCTTGGAGCCTGCAGCAGCCAGCCAGACACTTCCACATGTTTCAGATTGGGATCCAGATAAAAGTTTGAGCAGGACTGGAGTGATGCACAAATATTGTTCTGGTCTTTTGCAGCAGGGTTGGTTTCACTCAGTTAAATTTAATCCTTGGTGAATGATTAAAAAATGTATTTATGGGTTGTGTGGCTGTTTGTTTTTTTTTTGTTTGTTTCCCTTGTCTGCATTCAAAGCTGCCTTTACTCTTTAGTGTTGATGTTCAAGGTGTCATTCCTTATGCTGATCAAATACCGTTGACTTGTGGCTACCTGAGAATACACACTTTAAAAATGCTTGTGGGCTTTTTTCCCCTTTTTTTTCTGTTGTGGTTTTTTTAATTTGTTTGTTTGGCTTTTGGGTTCTTTACTCTTTTTCCTCTCTTTTTTAAGGGAGTAGGTTATCAGTTTAAGGATATTTAAAAGTGCAAGTGTGAAGTAAGGATAATGATTGGTAAGAGGATGTGGGTGGTGTGTTTGATGAGAGCAGTGGACTGTAAGGCAAAGGGGAAAATGATGCCATGAATGCATTGTGCTGATGATTTTTGCCTGTGGGGGGAGGGGGGGAAAAGATATATAACTGGAGAAAAACAGACTTTCTGAGCTGCTCCCAACGTAGACGACGCCGTGGCAAATGTGTAGCCCTTCGAAGGCCAAAGCAATTCCGCCGCAATATGCAGTGAACCTGGGATTGCAGGAGTGCGGAGCTGCTCGCTCTGAGCCTTGCACCGGCACAGCATCCTGCACGTCGGGAGCCCTGCAGTACGGCACGACCACGCGAGAACACTCGGGCTGAAGCGGCTGAGTTTGTACCAAAGTTTGTAACTGAATGAGTTGGCATTTATATTATGTTGGGGTTTTTAGTTGGGTTGTTTTTTTTTTGAATGTTACAGTAAATAAAATGTATTTTTCAGTAAAAGGCACGCTGCAAGGAAGCCTGCAGTTCCCTGCTTGGTTGTGTGTTTGTGAAGTTACCTTTGCTGTTGTGCATCACAAGTGATAACAGAGGCGTTACTTGGTTCCAAGTGTAACCAGTAACACAAGAAACTGTTTCACTGGAGAGCAGATCTAAAATCCCGCACTCTGAGTCTCCTCAGGTTTGTCCCGGTGTTGTAAGTCTCTGTCTCTTTCTGACCTGATCTCACTGTTCATTCATCCCTCTTAGGACGAAAGGAAGTTGAGAGTATTGACTCTGATTATTTTTCCCCCCAGATATAACTTAGAGGAAGAAAGAGCTCCCCAGTTTCAGTGGGCTGGCTTTGACTGGTATATGGGTTTGGGTATCTAAAGAAATGTATCTTTGTCTGTTCTAATATGTTCAGAGAGAAAAACTGGTGGGGTGAATAACTTTTTTCCTGCTTATTCTCTGACTTATTTTCATTGTCTGATACTGTGATACGATTAAAAATTGGATCACTTTTTTAGTGGATAGCAGTATTGCTTGAATTATTGCTAAGAAAAGCCTTTCGCTGCTTCCACGTGTTCTTCTATCCTAATGGAGATTGAGTAGCTTTGTGATGTTAGGTCAAGTCCAAATGTTTAGAAAAAACACGAGTGAAACACAGAAAAGTCAGAAAATGGACTTGAAAAGGAAAATATTAATTTTGCAATTGAAGAGAGCACTCGACAGTTTTCAGTATGTAAGGAGCGCATTACGATGGTCTTCCTTTTAATCACATGCCCTAGATGCTTAAAGGAAAAGAGATGCCCACCTCCTTATTTATCTACAAGTTACACAGCATGTTCTGTGAATTTGCTGTGTCATTCCAAGACTACAGCTACATGGTCTTCCTGCCTTACTGTAAGCACAAGCTTCCTGGTAAAACGGTGGCTTAGTGTTTGTGATGGTCCCTTTCTCTCTTTTTCTAGGTTTTTTGAAATTTGTACCTCAGCATTGCATTTAGAATAGGTATCATCAGTGACTTCACTGCCACTGTATAATTTGTGATTCCTATACAGATACATAGATGGATTTATTAGCAGACCCAAAAGACTTAAGAGATGAATGAGAATAGATGTTGAAAGGAAGAACTGGGAAAAAGAGGGAAAGAACTGAGAGGAGTGAAGCCACACAGGCTTAGCACAAGAGGAACAAGCTGGGTGACTGCAGATCAAAGGATGACCAAAACAGAACCAAGTTAATAGGGGGTATGTAAAGTGGAGAGACGGGCCTTGGATCACTTTGTTCAAACTAAAGGAGTCTGAAATTGCAGAGAAACTTGGTTTTGTCATCAGGAAAATTTGGGAGCTACTCCTTTACTGCTCCAAGAGCTTCTGGAGCCTGATTTCATTGGACCTCTGTAATGAGCTCTTCACAACACTGCTGCTTTTTCACTGTAGATGGACATTTTAAGCAGAAACCTCTGCAAAAGAAAAGAGGTCAAAAGTAAGTACTCTGAGACACATGAGCTCCAAGCTTTCCCTCAGGAGCCCAGTCTTGTAGCCAGTGTTTATCCAACAGCAATGAGCCTTGTGCTACAAGAATCCACTGAAATCCAAGTGAGAGGGTTTCTCTTGATACCTTAATTTGAGGTGAAGTACATCTGAGATTTTCAAGGCATGGTGGAGACTTCAGATGGAAACAAGCTATCCAGGATAAAACAAATACTTTAAAAAAAAAACCACAAAAGCACCCATTTTAGAATTGCTATTGTCTTGGATTGTCACTACTGAGAACATGTGATCTGCTTGTCAACTCAAACTGTATCCTTAGGCTATCCAGCTGGCTTTTTAAAGAGGTACCTATCATCTAGTTCCCAAGCGGCTGCTGCAAACTAGTGCCTGCCAGCCCAGCTCTGCTGCTGCCCTGCTTCCCATTGGCCTCTGCTGGACAGGGCACACGGTTCAAGTTGAAAATGTGGTTAAAAACCTTGCTCAACCAGGAACTCTGTTTATTTTACTATTTTTAACAAATCCTTCTATGTTCTAAGGTACAATTGCAGTATTATATGGCTTTAAACTCCCCAAATGGATCTCTGCTTAAGGACTGCAATTCCTCCTACCATGTGTAGCCAGACAAATCCTGTACTGGCTGCTCTCAAAAAGTCAGAGTTGACTTTGTCAGTAACTGATAGTCATTGGAAATCTGAGCTAATTATCAGTTGTTGCATGTGTGCTAACCCTAGCATCTTTCAGCAAGTATCAATTCATTTTATTAAAAGTAAAATAATTAAAACTATGGTCTTGTTCCCACTACCAAAGGGAAAGGAAGATGCTGTCAGCATGATTGCATCTGTTCTGAGATGATTTATTCCCGTGTAGCTCTGGTTGGTATCTGTTACTGGTAGGAAAGAGTGCCTTTTACTCACAGTGATTTGTAGTCAAGTGTTGCAAAAAATAACAATATTTAGTCCCTGTATCCACTAACCTGTACTGCGCTGATGGCTTAATTCATAACCTCACCAGGAAGTCTGCCTTCCTTTATATTTCCCCATGCTTTCTGCACCAGAATACATTTAGAAGTGGAGAGAGAAACGGAATTTTGGAATTTGAGTATTTTTTGAAGAGTATATGAAAAATGCTCTTTTGAAAAACAGCACTCCTTGAAAGCTTAAGGGGAAAGTTTTAGAATCTCTTTTGCAAGTGGGTTGCTTTATGGACTTAGCTGCACTGTTCTTTCTGCCACGTTGCACTGTGGCTTCCAATTAGAGAGGACTGAGCATTTGTTTGCGGCTCTAAACTTCACCTATGAATTACTGTTTAGATGATACCATCACTGATTATTTAAAAGCATGCCTGATAGTCATGTTGTTAAAGATGTATGTTGTGTATTTGTGATTAACCCCCACTGGTTTGATGAACACTCACAGTGTTTGATTTGGTTGTAACCCTAAGTGTGTTTTCACTTCAAATGCAGGCTTCAGCAATGTATTCATTTCACCTTATTTTTAGAAGATTGTCGGTTTTGTTGTTCCCGTAGCTATGGAGCCCACGTAAGAAAGCCGTGGCCTTCCATTACCCAACTGTTGGACTAAACCCCTTCTGGAATCCCCATTATGTCCAGCTGTTGGGGTCAGATAGCTTCAGAAGCAAGTGTATTGCTGCCATGGCAGGGGGTATCCACGAGGACACGTGTCACTTCTGAAGGAGCAACGGTGGGCCTCAGAGGCTCCGTTTGATTTTGCTTCAAGGCGTGTTGTCAAAGCTGTGGAAGACCCAAAGCTGCCCTTACAGGCTGATCATCCCGTTCTGAAAGACTGGTTTTCGATAGTGCAGATTGGGCACACAATTTTCCTCAACAAGCTGTGCCAGGGCTTGGTGAGCAGATAAAAAAGACACAGATCAGTATCTCTGTAAGACTTGATGCATTTATGTTAAAAAGAGTTGTGCATTTCACTTGACCGAGAAGCCCATGATGGTGATGGTGTTGGCCAGATACTCAGCACTATCCCGATTATCTTTTGTAACTAACTGAAAAATGTTTTCACGTCCCTTTTAAAAAGTGAGCACTGATGTTACATTATTTTTGTGTTCTGAAGGGCCTCATTTTACAGGCACACATTCAGAAGGTTTGGAAATTTGATAAATTGCCTTGCAGTGGGATTGATGATATCAGACAGGGATCACACAGATGAAACTTGAATGATCTAGAACCTATTTATTCTGATTTTAGGATTTGAAGTCATGGAAGACCCTGACAGACTATTGATGCAAATTAGGACAAGGTCATCAGCTCAATTCTCTACAGGTGAAATAGTGATATTAGCTATTTCTTCATGCCACTCTTTGTTCACCTTCTATATTTAGGGTGTCAGATGACTGCAGGAGGAGACGGCTTCTATTTAGGTGTGTGAATACTTATCTGTGATCTTGTTTTTGTTTTTATATGACACAAATAGCAAATAGTAATAAATGTAAAAGCTTGTCTTCAGTTTCAGCTCCTAAAACAGTAGCGGAAGTATCAGAGTCTACAAAACAGAGAGTGCGGACTCTGAGCGTGGATAGTTGGAAGAGAGAGCTTTGTGGGAGCCTTGCTGCAAAGAGGAGGGCTATGTTTGAGGAGAAAGAGGGAAGCTTTGGAAGGGAGGAAGGAGAAACTGCCCCTCCTCGAGGGAGGAGGAATGCCTGGGGATGGGGTGCTGCACAAAGAGGGCATTTAGGGCTGAGGATCAGGACCAGGTTTGCTGGCAGTGCTGGGCATTATTTTACAGGATGATGCCACTGACAGCACTGCTGGAATCACTTTAGCCTTACCTCATTTCTGGCATCTTTGACACTGGAGAAGAATGCCTAGGTCTTGCCTCGTCTCTGCGCAGTGGATTTGAGCCTCCAGCACACAGGGCTGCTTGGGGTCTACACCACCCTCTGGAGATGCCTCTATCATGTGACTAGAGGGGGAGCCCAGGACAAGTGCGTGTCCAGCTTACATGGTTGGTTTCTAAGTGGTGATGAAATAAATAGTTCCTCTTGCCCCTAACACCATTTTTCTTTCCCCCATGAAAGGCTTTCCCAATCCAGAAGGTAATGGACAAAAATCAGGACTGAAAACAACACTTTTTTTTTCCCCACACTGTATTTTTACCTGTTTTATTTATGCTTTGACTAGAAGTGTGTCAGCATTTTCAGGAAAAACAACAAGCAGACTATTTCATCCCGTTGACAATTCGATTTTTGCAGAATTCTGCACTTTTGTTTTTTTCACAACACAAAGGAATTTGGATTTTCTTTTTTATTCTTGTAGTACATTTTTTTTCCTCATGATAATTGATGAGTTTTTCTTGCCTGGTGGTGGTGGGGTTTTTTTTAAAAACAATTGCTCATGTCTTTTTACTTTTTTGTGACCCACCTTGTGTCACTCACCCACCTTGTCCTGTAAAAATTAAATCAGATGGATTATGTCAGAGATCAGCTGAGCTGGGATGAGGTACAGTCTTCATTAATCTGCAGTGCTGCTGTAAATATAAAACATTGGGGTTTTTTACATAGTTCCTATGAAGACACTGCTTGAATGAGTGAAAAGGTATCTTATTTTCATCTGAGGACTTGTATGAGTAGCAATTACTGTTTTTGCATTGAAATATGAGCCTAACTGACCTGGAACAAAATGTTCTGGCTTTGCTATACTGTGCGTTCAAAATGGATTTCTTTCAGGACCTTTTCCTTCATCATAGTTCAGAATTGCCTTAGGGGGTGCTCTGTTGTTGTTTTGTTGTTGTTTTTTTTTTTAAATATACCTGCCCTGATTACACACAGACAGGGCCACAAATTTTCAGGAGGCAACCCTGAAGAGCAAAAAGTGTTGGCTTAACTCTGCTTCTGGTGATAACTACAGAAATTATACCGTTGACTTCAGTGGTAACAGAATTAAGGCAACCGTAAGTACTTCTGGAAATGTTACCCCACATTTTTAATCAACTGTATTTACCTGTAGTAGTTAATAAAAACCCCCAAGATAAATAATATTCAAGCCCAGACTGTTTTTAAAAAAGGGAAAACCCTTTAAAATCATGTAAAATACAACCTGCTTCTTTTGTAAATAGGCAATACTGAGTAAGCAGCATTTCACGGTCCCATTGAGATGATAATTGTACTTGAATATTTGAATGAGGATTGGTCATGGGCCTAAAACACCTACATACTTTAAAATGCATTCATAAATAATCATTCTTTATACATCGTAATTGTTCTTACTTCACATCAAAAACATAGACTTCTGTATTCCCCAAGAAAGAACAACGAGGGCTTCTTTTTGCTTTTGGCACCAAAAGAAGAGTAAAAATAAAGAACTTGCACCACCCTTAAGGGAGTGCATGGAACACTACCAAATTGGTCTTTATTTGCCTTAGCGGGTTTCTTTACAAAAGTCTTAAATACAGGTTAATATGTAAACACTGTGCACGCACTGAGAGTTTGATCCTGGCCTGTTGGAACCAATGGCAAATTTCCCATGAACTGCAGTAGTGCAAGATCAAGCTCCAAGTTAGTACGGTACGTACAAGCCTAAGTCATTGAGGGAGCCACGGATTCGTGAAAGCAAAAGCTCAGGCGCTCGCTTCAAAACCAGTTGCTGGAGGAATCAGACTTTGCGCCAAAAACTTTCTTGCACATGTTGGAGTTCTCTTGATGGAGAGGGTATTCGTTCCCTGCCAACAGTTCTGCTTTCCCTCTCCTGGCAGTGTACCGTCTGCCAGATTGTAGACTTTCATACTTAGTCACGTAACGCCTGTAAAGACACAACGTGGTGACCTGGCATTAGCGAACTGGTGACAAGTCTGCAGGTGAGTACACTTTACATACAGACAAGTTTACACTTTCAGAATGTGTAGGTGTAATCGGAAGATGGTTTAGTATCTGCAGAATAACAGATAGTGTCATCTTAGGATTTCCTGGAGATCCTCGCGTTCCGGAATTCCTTGCAGGCTGACCCTCTTTTGCGTCAGAAGAGCCTGGACGGAAATCTGGCACAGGCTCTGCAAATGTTATCGCCTTTAGGTCTTAGCAAACAGGGATTAGGGGGGAGTAGTGAAGCCAGCTTCTCACGTGGCAATGCAGTTGCTACTCTCTGGATACTGCAAAGCACCTCTTTTACCTTACCGTGCAGTTGTTTAGCTTTTGGGAAAGTTGGTGCCTTAATAAAATATGATAGAACATGACAGTTGGGAAAGCCTAACACACCAGGTACTTTTGTTGACACTAGTAAATAGCAGATGACGAAGAAAACTTTAACACTTTGTCTAGTTTATGGCCATGCACTTCCTCTCTCAGCAGTGCAGGGGAGAACTACAAGTTGGCCAAGTGTCAGGTCACCATCAGAACTATCATACACAAGGAGACCAACGTCCTGTCACTTCAGGTTGGTTAACTGCAAAACTGAGTTAGGAAATTGGTCTAAAACGCACATTCAAAGCAGGTTGTGAACTTCAAAAAGGTCCTTTCTGAATCTCAGGTATGAGCGCCAGGGAAGAATTGCTTAGCAGAGAGGTTGTGTGTAACAGCCTAAACTGCACCTGGTTGTATTAGTCTGAAATTTGGCCTCTGTCATTAACCTTCCGTGGCTGTGAACACCAAAAGTCCAGATTCAGCATCTGGCTGGAAGGACGCCTCATAAATTGCTCTCACCTGAACGGAGACTCGACTCTGTCCATCTGCATACATACTAAAAATGGGTATTGTGAAAACTGCACCGTGGAGATGAAGTCTAATGCAGTTTCTACTTCCAAAGTGGTTTCCATACCAGTTTTCATAAAGAAAGAATCCACCTCTGTGTTACCAGCTATAAATATGGCAACCCTGTAAATATAAATTCAGGCATTACAATTAATTCAAAATGCATTAAGAAAGAGGAAATTAAATTGCAAACAGTCCTACCATGCAGACATAAAAAGTGCCCTCAAAGGAGCCTGTTCTTCAGGTAAAGCTGTATAAATTCAGATGAGGCTGGTGGGAACTGGTATTACTCAGGTAGAAAGGAAAAGAGAAGCTCTACCATGCATGTGGCATTTAATTTTAACTCATATGCAAGGTCTTTTGTATTAAATATATTTTTAATACTTAAATTCTTCTGGTCTTCTCAGGGCTCAGGAGCCTGAGTTCTCTAGAGCTATAAGCGCGTGCTGGGAGTGTCTCACCGGTTCTTGACGCTGGTTTTGGATTCCCTGTACCACAGGCTGAATTCCATCCCTCCAGAGATGTCGATGGCCAGGCCGCCCAGGAACTCCACACTGGCCCTCGGCCCAGACTGCAGCTGAATCTCCTAGGGCCATCAGAAAGCACAGGTAACCCTCCCGTTACTGACTGCAGACCTTACTCCCTCTTGTACTGCAGTCACACCACTTGCCATGTCACAGGAACAAAAGGGAATAGAGGGCTTTTCTGAAAGTGTGGACAAAACACCTTGATGTAGCTTGCTCCCTAGAAAATGGGATGAAGCTAAGGCGAGGTGCCTTGCATCCTTTCCCTCTCTCTCATGTGCCAACTGGCATAATTTCTGCAAGCAATACCTGCAAGGAGTATCATGGCCTCTGTCTCCAAGGCAAGCCTCATGGAAGCTCTGCCAATAATCTAGCTAAATCAGATGAAACTCCATGCTGGGAGCCCAGCGATGGTGCAGCGCCGTGTGACTTCTTTGGTACATCCAAAAGCAGCCCTGTGCTGGCAGTAGGATGCAAAGCGCTGCAAGCACGCGTGGCAGGAATTACCTCTTCAGTGGCTGTGTGGCCCACCCCTTCAGCTAATGCACGTTAACTGCCACTGTGAGTTTGCATTTAATGCGCTTTCCAGCAACTGTCAAGTGTGCTCGTGGCTTCTGGAAACCTTTGCGGCTGGACTGGAAACACATCACGTGGAGTCCCTTTCGGAAGTGACAGTGTAGCTCCAGAGCCATAGCAGCTCATTACTTTTAAGCTTTGACATACAGCCAAGGTGTTAGCAGTCACTCAGCTTGGCAATCCAACTCACTTCATACAGTCATCCTGCTTCCCTAAGAACTAGTGGACTAATTCACTGTTTTAAAAGAACCATTAATTTGGGGAAAAAAAAAAAAAAAATTTGGATCACGTCCTTCACATACAGGACACTTCCTCCTCTCTCCCAGCTGGTTTTCTCCCTCCTGGGTTCCTGTGCCTGTGGTATTTTCTGCACCTGTAATGCTGCAGGCATTCAGAGGATGTGTAAATACCCAATTTCCTCCCCTTTTTGATGTCCACCTTAAAAGTCTCTCTTCTTGGTTACTCAGTAGCCTAGTGGTTCCAGCTAATGCTGTCTCAAGATTTAAGAGAGAAGTAAGTAGAGACAGACTGGCTTCCTAATCTCTATCGCAAGGAGCAATATTTGGATTAATTATGGTGTCTGTATATGGTTGCTTCACCTTTTAGGGCAAATAAACAATCTCCTTGAGAGATGCAACTTGGCAGTCAATTGTTGCTGAAGTGGGCTTGAGATTTAATGTAAAAATGCAGTGGGCTAGCTGTGGCTTATAAATCCAGCATGCCCTCAGCAAGTGTGCTCATATTGTGCAGTAAAAATCATGGGTTAGAATTACAGTCTTTCTGAAGTCAAAAGGAGTTTTTCTACTGACTGCAATGGGGCAAGGAATACTTTTCTTGTCGATCTGTTTTGATGTGGAGATAAAGCTTGGTTTAGTTTATTATGCTTTGCATTTAACTGGGACTGAATTGGTGAGTTAATAAGCGAGGAGGTAAGAGTATACATTCTGGCAGAAACACATACACACAGCCAGAGGAGAAGATATTTTTAGATGTGTTGTCAAATTGCACCTGATAATACTGGAGTAGGCTTGGTTTGCAATGGCTGCACCGGTTTAAGGTTTTAAAGGCTACCTAGAATTAAGTCTGGTTTGTCACTGAAGCCAACAGAGAAGTTAAGGGGCACTTGTGTTTCTCCCCTGGTCTCGTGCTCATCTATTTCCTCATTTAGCACTTAGTGTCATCCTTCGCCTTATGTGCAAATCCAGTCCAGCCTGATGGGAGGTGCAAATCAGGGACCTAGCCTCCTCAGGAGCAGTATTTTCCTCTCCCTTCCTATTTTAAGCTTTGTGTGTCATTTGCAGTGGAAAATGTGATCCAAATTGATCACAATTTGATCCAAACGTGATCAGAATTGGTAGCTTGTTACTGTTTAAAATGATGAGATGTGCTACGTTTCAATTAAAACGCATCTTTCTGTACTGCACTGACAGTGCTACTGTAATGCAATGCAGAGATGGCTGAAACAGGTACTTCTTTGGGAACTGGCTGTCTTCCACTGGGATCCGGCTTTCAAATGGTTTCTCTGACCTATTAATACAGTATTTAATTTTTCTGTGCTTCTGGCAGGTGTGTTGCCTAGGAGAAAGATTAACAGTACTGAACTTTAATGCAGGTGACTTAGGAGTCGCAAAATCAGTTTTATGAGAGCCGTATATTTTATAGAGGGACTTATAACTTTGGGACGGTTATTCTTAGCCTACCAACAAAACTGTGAGAACTGGCACTGGCTGTAAAATACACTCTGAATCCAGTTTGTTGAGCTGTGTGGGGAAAGATGTTACAGCTGGCAGGCAGGAGCATAAGCTTTAGAAGCAGTATCACTACCTTGGAAATCGCCTCTCCCAAACGTGCCTATTGTGATTAGTGCAGTTTAAGAAAGCTAATGAAAGGAAGCTACTTTCCAGAGGGGTATCTGTGTGTTAGATTTGACACCACTGAGTACAACTCAGTTTTGGTCTTTTGATGCAACATGATCCTTACAAACAGCAAGAGGGGTGCAGAACTTTTCTCATATTTAAAAATCCCTTTTCTCAAAATCAGGCTGCAGCAACGCAAAAAGTGCAACCCAAATACTACATAAGTTATTTTCTGACAATTCAGCTGCCCCTTTTTTAAGTTCCAGCCTTGGCTTCCAAGTCAACTTTTTGATGTCTGCACCAACTCAACTGCACCGTGCATCTTCTGTTTGTTTGGTTTTCGCCTGTTCTGAAACCACACTGTGGCCTGCAGTGGCAACCTGACTTTTGGTGTCACAGAATGGACACCATTTCCCAGGCTTAGTTGTCTGCCTTGAAAGAAGATAAACCCACATTTGGCTTGGTTGTCTACAGTATGAATTCGTAGTTGGTGCTGACCAGGAAAAATGGAGATAGTACTCAACTATCAAGAAACTAGATTAATTTTGGCTCACTCACACTGTTTTTCATCAACTCCAGTCTTACGCCACTCACACTTGCATTCTGACAGCGTTGTCTGGTATGGTGGTAACCATGGTTCAAGAACTTGACAGATGAAAGCATTTCTAATGAAGTTTAACTAGGTTATGTAGAAGTGCCCAAACTGTGTTAATGTTGCTGTTCACCTGCAATATAGCTGTAAAACCATTCTTAGAAAGATGTGCTGGGCCTAAAACACAGCTCAGCCCAAAGCTGTGCTCAACACTGCTTTAAACAAGTTTTGCCATTAGGGGGTGCAGAGATACAAACAAGTGCCTTTTTGCTTGCCAACGTGCCCTTTTTTGGTTGTGTCCACTGCTTGAATCCCAAAGGGCTTAGGCAGCAACTGTGCTAGTGGCAACCAAAGAACACAAGTAGGGTGGGTTCTCATCACCCTGCTGCTCAAGCTTCCAGAGAGCCAGCGACTGACTGAAAATGTTGCACCCTGACATTGTTAAAAATGGCACACAGTTGCAGCCCTGGTGTGTCCCAGGCTTTCGTGAGGTCCTCCAAAGATGAGGAGAGGAGAATCTGCTGTCTGGCAGAGCTCTTGGGGTGCCCAGCTGGCCGATTCAGCTAGGGTATGTGTGGAGCTTGGTGCATGCACAGCAGTTGGAAACAGTTATTTCTGTAAACATCATGCTCGTATGTTCAGGACCGCACAAGTTTATCTTTCTCACCTCTGCAGTCTATTTGTTAAATAGGTCACAGTAAAGTTTTTGCTCATAATCTACGTGTGAACTGTAAAGCATTGTTGGAATGAGCTTTAGTTAGCCAATTTGTGCAATATACGGGAAGACCTCTAGACTTAGAATACTGTTACAAAGGGGCTGAGCTGGGTTCAGGATAGGGACAGCTGTCATTTGCAGGGGGTGTTTCTGTGTAATTTTGATCAGAGTGGATTTTCTCGTCGCCTACTTTTGGCATTTTCTTTTGCCAAGAATTATAGAGGAAAAATAAAAAGTAAAGTTCAAGCCTGCAGATGTTTCATAAGCTGAGTGCTGCTGTTAAAACCATAGGTTCTATGGAGATGTCTACTTGGTAAGAACAAAAATACCAAACCAAATGCTGGCCCTGCACTTTCAGAGACGTCTGAATTTGTAGTCCTCCTATAGTACATTATGTAGACAGTTACATTTGTATATTAGTATTTAAGCATAAAATTAACAGACCATTTGGGATGACAGTTGCATAAAAAATGTGTTAATCCTCATTTTAATTTCCTTATTTTGCCTACGTCTTAGCATTGTTCTTTGAAGGTTAGTTATCTGGGAAAGTTTCAGTACCAGTGATTCATTCATTCAATACCTGACAGTTATTGCCTAACTGGACGTAAGGTCTCTGGACAACTTGTGAAGAGGAAAACTTAGGTGGTCACACGGTACAAGACTGTACTACAAGAAACTGTGGGAGGGGAGGCTATAGCAGGTAGCAAAATGAATTTTCTAAGTAAACTCAGTTGGATGTGGTTTTATCCAGTGTTACTTCGTTTTCTAGAATGATACACGTTCTCTCCTTTGTTCTAGAGTTCTTTTCATGTAATCTAATTCTGGATTTTAATACCCATGACTTTTGTATTGCTCCCATAGTAAGAGAAGCCTGTGCAACATTGATCAGGTTTGTCAGCAAAGAAAAGTAAGAAAATAAGATGTCCTACAATAACGGTGCGGGGGAGGGAGCATCTGTGCTTAAGAGACAGGAAAAGAAACAAATAGTGTGCTATTAGTACCTGTGAGTAATCTGTCAGCAGGATAAGTCCTTTCACTACGTTAATGGGATCTCCAGTTGCTGAGAGCATTTTAGACATTAAATCACCATACCCTTGGAAAAAGGTAACTGGCCTGATTTGGACATCGAACAGAATGGCTGACATGCCAGCAAAGGAGTCCAGGTTTTCCTCTCCTTCATCAGGAGTTGCAGCTATTATGGATTCTAGACCTTGAGCTTCAATCACCACCTAAGAAGCAACAGCGATACAGAATCAATGAAAAAGCTCGGCCTGACCCAGGCCGTTAACAACCCTACACATTTTCTTAATGTCTCAGAGCCAAACTCTAATTTGTGTAGCTGTGGATGAAAAAGTATGAGATCAAGACTTAAAGGAACTAGGTAGAGCAGCCAGAGAAATGGAAAAGAAAATGGCATAATTTTTCCTCCTTCAGATACAGGCAGAATTTGTCCACGTACAGGTCACATTCCCAAGTCTACTTTTCTTTCAAACAAATTTTCCTTTATTCATACGACTATTTTCCACAGACAGTTGGAAGAAAAACTCAAAGATGTCTCACTACACAACTTTTGTCCTGCAGAAACTTAGGAGGATTATGATATGGAAGGTACTTTGCTAACATTAAAGAGAAGTACCAAACAGAGGCAGCTCATTTAAATTTCTTTGATTTGTACATTTGGTCTACTCCTTGTACTTGTGTTCTGTGTTATACCTGAAACACAGGATTTGATTTTAGAGACTCACAGACCTACGTCAGACTCTTTGTTAGGGCAAACATGCACCTCATTGGCTGTTGTGAGTTTCTTTTTCCCTGGTTATTGTCTTGTTCTCTACATAGTGCAGCAAGCATTATACTATTAAGTGTTAGCTGCATTGATGTAGAAGCTGTAAGAAGAGGACCACATAATGGCTTGGTTTTTATGTAAAGTGTGGCAGTTACCTGGCTGGCATGAAGTTCAGCATTTCTGTCAAAAATATGGATGTTCATGTTACTTCTCCTTAGAATGCCAGAGCCCGAATAGAGGATGTCAAGGCTGTATGTGGATGATACATCAGGGCCACCTTCATTAAAAAAGAAAGAAAGTACCAGTGACTAAACTAGTGGATTAATCAAATGTTTTGGGATGTACACGCGGTTCAAAGGCAGTTTCATGTTTACATACGTGTAATATAGCCAGAGTAGGCAGAGGAAGAGCCCATCTTGGAGAAGCGATCATAGTTATGGGCACGCATGTCCTTCAGAACTTGACGAACTGTTTTGCTGTGGTATTTCAAAACAAGAAAACAAACAAAAAGACAAGAGACACAAAAATGTTGTGTTACCAACCGTATTACTGTTCTGTAGAAACATCAAATTTGACAGAGGGTGAATTTCCCAGTAGGAAAGAAGGTCTCCAAGACCCTCACACTTTCCCACTAAAAACCTGCACTAACCCAGAGTCTCTTTTCCAGTTTCAGCTACTCCCTGCAGTCATAAGTAGAAAGGCAAGAAAAGGTCTTGCTTGAAAATCAGTGGTGTTGAGAAGAAGAGACATTTTGATTATTTTTATTCTAGTGCTGTGATGTTTAAAATTTTTCTGGCTCACTGGTTCTTAAAACACAAAACCAAGGGCTTCGCTGTGAGAATTAAGACCAACAGATGACAATTCTTGCGGTTCTGTGAGTTAGGAGCCTAATTCTCCATGGTGCCTCTGAATAGCTATTAAATGTATGTAATTGAAATGCAGAGATTTATCCAGAAATACCAATAAACAAAAATTGGGCATCCTTTTATACTCTCCTAAAATTTCACAGTATTAATTCATGAGAACCAGAGCGTCCTTTGAGTTTCTGCAAAGAAGCAAGGATGATCTGTATTTATTTATCCTGAACTTAGTGTACCTTGAAGGCATTTCAAAGCGCAGTATATCTTGGATCACGGAAAGCATGTACTTGTTCATTTCCTGAGGCAATTCGCCAATGGAGAGCAGGATGTTTTTCACTTCCATGTAGGATGGGTTACTGTTTAAGATGATAGCAGCTGCAGTGGTTCGTACTGTCTTTTCATGGACTTTACGATTCTGGTGGTATATCCTGTTCATTGTTTTCTTCACCTGGTCAGGAAACGGATTATTCAGTCAGCACTCACACAGATGACTGGGCAAATTACAGACTGGAATCGTGTTTAAAATATCAGTTTAAGCCAGCTCCATAGCTAAGGCTAATACATAGGGATATATATTCAGCACTCTGGTTTTCATGGTCCTTTTCTCAGTCGCAGTCTAAATACAGCCTTCCACAGTGATTTTCACAGCAAGGCTGTAAATAAGAAGGAGCACCAAGATCAAGAGACAGATTTCCTTGACTGTTAAGGGAATATGTTCTTTTTTAAAAATAAAAAATCTGGCGATCATTTAATTTCCTAGACAGTGCCTGTGGTGGCCTCCTGTCCCTGAGAAGGTTGTGACAAATTTTATTACAGAAAGTCCATTGAGAGCCACGTAGCCTCACTGACAGAATGGCCTCCAGCATGGTAGTTGCAGAGCAGCACCCTGACAACCTCAGTCACAGCTGCCAGCAGCAGGTATGAAATGGGATGAAGGGCAATGCAGCAGAGACAGAACCTCACGTTCCACTATTTCGTATGTCTTCTCTTACTCTTGGCGGCTGCAAGATATGATGCAGCTATTTTACCCTTCTCATACATCATGCCTTTTCCTTAGCTGTGTGAAAGCCCAAGAAAGAACAGGGGTTACAGAGGTGCCCAAGCATTCCTAATGTCTCCTGTACATCACAGAGAAGGCAGCGCTTTTGTGATGGGAGCCCAGTTTTCCCTGCAGAGTCCCCACCACCTTCAATGGCTGTGTGTGACTCTGGAGCAAAACGCTGACTAGCACTCGCAGACTGGGATCCGGGATTTGGCAAGCAGGAATGCATAGTTTTCTGACTGGAGCTGAAGTGTGTGTAATAATTTCTTGGAGGTAAAAAAAAAAATAAATGTACATGGGGGGTTTTAAAAAGAGTGTCACTGACAAATGAACTCTTTAAATTTATACCTTACATTTCATATAGCCTCTTGCACTTCTTTTCTTGGGCAGTAGATTTTCTTACCTCTTTGGTAAGAAAAGAAGGATCATATCTCTGTAAGGCAGTGGCAGCAAGATTGCTGATTTGTCCTTCTCCTGACTCAGCATACTTCAGAAGCAGTGGAATTGCTTCAGGAAGGAGTGCATTCTTCAGTGCCAGCAAATACATCCTCACATTGTCATCTTTCGTAGCCTTCTCCAGTCTATTTAGAATCAGCCTTTTGGCTTCAGCAACAGCCTAAAGAAAATCAACAGCATGTTTAAATGATGACCATAAACCTGCCTTTTCCCCTTAGAGAAGTAGGAAGGGCAGGGCTGAATTCTACATTTTTGCTTCAAAACGTCACTGTACAGGGCTAGCAAAGGTATCATTTGTAACCTGTATGTTGATGGCCTCCTTCAGGCACAACCAGTGACATCTGGGGGGTGGGGAAGTGTTCTTTAGTGCTCCAGAACATCATGTTATAGGAGTGCTTGGCAACTAACACAGGAAGGAAAAAGGGATGCCTGAGGGCTTTTCAGGTAGTCTGTGTCTTCTCCACAGTGTGCTGCAATCCTAAACAGCACAGATCCAGCGGGCAGCATTGTCCTGTCTGATCATCCTGATCCTCTGTCACAAGCATCTACTCAGTCCATGGTCAAGGTGATAGCCTTCTTCCTGGGTTGTTCTATGCATGTCTGGGACAGAACTAAGTACTGGAATCAATGAATTTTCTTCACAGAGCTGAAATTAGCTAAGGTGATTGCAAACATTAAATAGATCCCGAGTTTGCCAGTCTTTCTCTGAGGATATGCAAAGCACATTGGATAAGGGAGCTCAAGCACTGCTTCTGTTAACAGACTAGGCAATGAGAAAAAGTTTTGTCAAACAAGGACAAACTGGGAGAAATCCACAGAAACGGAAATAGACCAGATTAAAGCCTAAAGCTGGCAAAGTAGATGTCATTTTTAACAACAACAACAACAAAATCCTCTTTTTATCACACATAGGAGTTTATGGGCTTATTTTAAAACGGGGGAATATGCTTCCTGTATCACTCATGCTATCCCAGTAGCATCAGCAGGGATCATTCAAATGTGTTGCAGACCAGAATCTAACCAGAAATGAAGAGCAGATACTCACTGGAAGCTTGCAGCCACCTTTGTCACACAGCTTTCTCACGAGTGCTCCCATGACAATGACAAGAGTTTCTCTGATTTCTTCATTTGCGATCTCACCCTTGAACTTAGCCTGTTATGCAAAGGCAATGCTGTTAGTCTCTCTGTCTAACGAGGAGGCACCACAGTCGTAATGGGATGAATACCTTCCCTCATTTTCTGTGAACATTAGTGCAGTGCAAAGGCGTCAATGACCACAACAGCCTGAGCTTAAGCTAAGCAGAGCACGGCTCTATCATTACATGTAATAACTGACATTGTATTTGTCCCTTGAGTTACCTTCAGTGTATGAAATAGTGGATTTATTTTGAAGCTATGTTTAAAAAGGAAAAATACTAAATGGTTACAGGATTTTGACAAGGCAACAATGAAACAGTCCTCAAATTGTTTTGCTAGCACTCAGAATTATGTTTGTTTTCCAAGTAGCAGATATTGATGACATTTTACTTTCAGTCTGGACCTATGAATTTTTGTTGTTTCCAGGGTGTATACTACTGGCACACCTAAAGGAAACCCTGGAAAGATAAAGAAAGAAAAACTGTAAACAGCAATTGTAATTTCGTCTTTCCTTCCCCTTTGACAGGGATGAGGCTCAAGAATATTAACTTTGTCCTTTGACTTACAGTTAAAGATTTCAGGAGCATTTCACTGGGGTGAGAGGCAAATCCACAGGCATACAGGAATCGCTCCTGCAGGATAGAAGTGCTTGCATCCTTAAAGTCAAGAAATTCCAGCATAGCTTCCAGTGATGCTGGGGTCTGAGCAGCGGTTATGGCATCCACTACCTGTGGACTACGAAAAGTGGAAATTAACATATTGCAACAAGCTAGAATATAATGAAAAGACTTTGCTGAACATAGAAAGAAATAAGAAAGATCTCTTCGTTTCAGGTAAGAGACGGGTTTTTTTTTGCTCATTGGAAAAAAAATATGTGTCCCTGCATTCTCCCACCTCAAAATAGTAGACGAACTCCTGAAATTATTCATAACCATGGATATTAATATTTGAATACACATACACAATGACAACTAGAGAATAGGCTTCAACACTATTTGGGTTACTCTTAGGTTTATCTGTCTTGTAAACAACTTGTATCATTTCTTTTGAAAGATCCTGACTGTTTTGTGGGATTCAGAAATGCTTTCAAGTCCCAAGTCTAGGTGTGCATGCTGTTTAACTACAAACTCTAATATCAGGACAGTATCTAAGCATAAACCATCCTCTTCTTTGCTGTATTTTCACTTGAAGGAAACAAATGGTCAAGTCAAGAACAAGTTACAGCGTATTTCAGAATAAGCAGTCAGAATGGGAACCTTTGGGTAAGGTACAAAGCATGTTTGCCTTGCACTGTAGATGCTAATCTGGTGGCTGAACAGCATGTTGTAAATATATTATACTACAAGAAATAATAGAGCTTTTTAAAAAAAAAAGTCCTTTTCCTGTATACGGTACTGAACACTGTTTTTGCATTGCCAGGACATCACCAGTAGAACTGAATCTGTTTGCATGCTATTTGCCCCTCTGCAGTTTTAAGTAACTTAAATATTTTGAAAACTTGTTCAAGATGACTTACATAAGTTCTTTATTTTCACTTCTAAGAACCTGCAGTATCTCCTCTTTTGTAGCTTTTCTGATACTCTGAATGAAGGACAAAAAGCTTCTTACTGCTTCAGCTTTGGAAAGCTTTTCAGGATACATTTGTTCTCTGATGCTCTGCCAGCGTTCAGATAACTGCAAAATAATTCACATTATGTCAAATCAAATAGATTGCTGATCCTTTAGCGAAGTATTATGTATGATATCCCAGCCCAAATATCTCTGAAACATTTCTATAGCTCTCTCTCTTTCAGCACTTTAGTATTTTCCCAATAATGTGCATTGCCTTAAATGCAATCTATTTTGGAACAAACCATGATTGTTTATACTGTAACTGGAATAAGGTGAATTATCTTCTCTTGCAAATTTACTGTACTGTCTGTTGAATACAGCATTTGCTTTCTATTCCCATTTTCTCCTAAGTGAGTTTTTTAAAAGTGGGAGATGCACAATCCCCAATTCACAAATTAATCATCTTTTCTGAGAAGATGGTCATTTTGGAAGTGGTTAGTGTAGAAAAGGAACAAATGTCCCATAAGCAATTCACATTTCTTATTCATAAACCTGTATAAAATCTTAAAGGTCTTTTCCGACTGAAATGACTCTATGACTCCATAAGATGGGGAGGGATTTGCGGTTATTATACAAAATGATAGGCAAGATGGTATTAGAACAGGTATCAGCTTCCTCTTACATTGTTCTTGTATTTATTTCACACACCACATCTTTGACCTGAATGAGACAACATGATATCAAAGCACCTATATCTGCCCTTCCAGATACACTCCCATAATAGACTGGCGGTATTTTGACCATTCCTCTCTCACTTGCTTTTGCCCCTCTTATCTCAAATTATCAAGAACATTCCCTGGTGAAAACATAGCTGTTCTTTGCAGCCATGTTTCCTGACGTTTTCTCTAGTGGGAAACAACAGCAGCACCCATTTCACCTTTACTAAAATATTTCCCTTCTTCATGGGTTTTGTATTAGGCAATAACACTTGAACCTGCTGGCAAATAGAAGTATCATTCAGCAGTACAGAGTGTAACTTCCATCAACTGTAACAAACAATAGTTAGGCAACAATGATTGAGACATAGGATATTTCCTGAGGATTAAATGACCATTTGGGAGGAGCTCGTGTTCTGAGGAACAGCTGGGTCTGTTAACCTCAACTGGTGATTAGAGCTTAGCACCAAGGTCAATGTGGCTATTATAAGCTGAAATTGCATAAACATGTGGGGCACTTTCTATTCTCTCTGTCAAAGTTGCACCGTAGCCTGGCAAAAAATCTCTAACATCATTAATCCTATGTTGTCTCCTGTGCAGAGCCCATATGTGTGGGCTGCTCTTACTCAGCTTAGCCCATACTCTAGAGACAAGGGGAATACCCCGAGGAGTCGGGCACAGATGCAAGCACTTCCACATGACACCTCAGCCAAGCTCAGACATGGCTCTCTGCCTCTCTGACAGAGAGATCAGATCAGAGGTATTGTGGGCACTGGAGGAAAATCCAAGCCAAATCAAGAGATCCTAAACTGCACAAAAGTTCCTTTTGAATGTCAGCACTTAACATCTGCTTTACCATCCTATAAATTTTGGTTGCACAAGAGAGAACAAGCCCACCTCCATGTCACGAGGGGCAAGGATCCATTCCTGTAGGTCACATGAGCATAAAATATCTAAGCAGCATGAGCTCCTTTAAAAAGAGCATGCTTTGCGATGTCTAAACACAGAAATCTAGGCCTAAATTTAAATGTAAATATTGTCTGTCTCCTCACAGAGGCCAAGTGCTGCCACCTCTGAAGTGGGTCATAACCTATTATGATTTAAAAAGAGTTTTGAAAACATAAAATTGCAGGGAATACTGTGTCAGCATGACATTAATGTATACCATGATATATAAGCACCAAATGTTATGTTGCTGCTTTGGATACAGCATTCTGTTTATAGACTCCATCTTTTCATAGCAGTTACTGTAAAATACAGCGAGAAAGCAGGACTTAATTCTCATCGTGCCATTAGGTTCATAATGACATAGCTCAGTCCACAGGCAGTGCTCTGGAATTGTACCCTGTGTTTGTTACCTTGGTCTGGAAATTATCTCTATAACTATCATGACAAACTCAGTACCAAGTGACAAATTGCTGAGCACATACCCCAACGGGCAGTGTCAGGGAAAAAAACACCTGCCTCTGCTCTGTTTAAGATTCTTTGATATTCCCTGCTCCGAACTGCTCCAGTACACGTGCAGCATCATTTCTATTTAATTTCCTCTAATATATTTTTTTACTTTCTTCGTGGACAAGCATTGAACAAGATAAATTATTAAAGTGCAACACTATTTCCAATTAACTAACACAAGTTCCACTATAGTAGTGTATTTGCTCTCATAAGGAGTACCTCTGGAGGATTAAAGTTATATATGCTGAGTAGAAGCCTTTTTTTGCTTATCAAACACTGTCAGAAAAAAGAAAAAGAGAGAGAAGTTTGGTTTGATTTGTTGTTTTCTCAGCAGAAAACTGAGAACAGTATCGGACTTGCTAAGAATACTAGAGACCCATTTCATGGTTATAAAATGTCTATAAAGTCTTTTAAATAAAAGACTTCCTTCAGGGTCAGGCAGTAAGATGAGGTTAGATATATTACCAAAAAATGTTTGGCCTGCCTAAGAATGGCTAACTACCTTTAATATCTTGGAGCAGTTCAGCTCCTTTATGACAGAATTCTTTATAAGCCCTGGCCAACCACCTTAAAAGTAATTTCCCACTCCATTACTAGGGGAAAGAAGCTCCTGCCAAGTCAAGGTTGGCAACAATGAGACAAAATGAAAAGTTGTCCCGTATTTTCTAGTAGTCTTGAAAAATACTGCACTCAATCTTTGAAAGAGAGCAAAAAAGTTAGCATTTTTACAGGTAGATCTTAAAATACCCTTGTGTGGTGGAGCCCCATTGCATCCCTACTGTGTTCCCTGCTGCAGGCTGAATTTTATACTATATACGTTAGATTTCTCCTCATGGGCTGCTTGTATAGGAACTCCTTTTGCACTTGTTCTGCTCAGCTAACTGACCTGCTGCCCAGCGAGCCTGTGTTTACTTACTGAAGGACACTTCTCGCATTCAGATTTGACTGGCTCTGCTACTAGCGAGATGGATACGTAACTGGAGTCCAAGGTCTTGATAATGCTGGCAACCTGCTTCCCAGCGATCAGCCCAGGGCCAGCTTCTACTGTCTTCAGTTCCAGTCTCTGCCTGTGTATCCATACAGTGAAGAGACCATTAGAGCTCAACTGTAACAGGAGAAATGCAGCAATCATGGCAAGGATAAACAATCCCTCCCCTGCCACCCCCCGCCCCAGTAAAAAATATAGAACACAGACTTTTGAAGTTTCATTTAAAAAAAAAAATGGCAACTCCATTGCTTTTCTTAAGGCTAGAGTGGTATCAGATACCAACAGAATTACTGCTAGAGGTATGTGTCATAAAAATACCTACATAATAGACTTTCTAAAGTATGGACTTAAAGCATCCAATAAACAGCCTTCAGTAACCATAAGCATTCTGAAACATTTAATATCTCTTTCCATAAGAAGATCTGAAAAGCGAGTGTCTCCAAACTTCCAGTGTTCTGGAGTCTAGCACAAATCTAGGTTTCACTGTCATTTCCTTTCAACACACCAGGTTTTGCTTTCTATATTTCTAAACTTTCACATACTAGAAAAGGAGATCCTTTGGAAGTATTCGTTAAGAAATGAAAGGACACAGAAACAGAACAACTACAGAAGTAATGTGTTGCTTAAAATGTCTGGGCCAATTCCAGCTGTTTTCATTTAATTTCTTACAAATGCCATGGTTTATTATTTGCAGTATGGTAAAGCCCTTTAAGCAAAGTTGGACTAGGTATCATGTGGGTACAAAAGAGACCCAGATCCTTAGCTATAGAGTTTACAGCCTTAGATCTTGATGCTATAAGACATACATACACAATTTGAATTGAACCACTAGTCCTGCTACCATCAGTGACAGTCAAATTGCCCAACTTACTTTGAAACTATTTTGGCACCTGTTTTTCGCCGGGAATTCAGAAAGAAAACATAATTTTCTTCTGCTTTAATGGATTTAATGAAACTGTCTTCCAGCACATAAATTGTGGCAGATGTGGCTTTTGTGCTAACATCTAAAATCTGAAAATAATTTAAAAAAACAAATCAGAAAATGGGCTGATCAGTAAACAACAAGATAGGAAAAGCGTTCACAGTTCCAAATCAGGATAAAACTTGTAATGGAACAGAGCCAAATGAGGAAGGTGCATGTGGGTTGACAACACCTCCTCCCGAAACAAGAAGACACTCACTTCTGCTCTACGTGTTTCAAATTCAATATGTATCCATGGAAAAAAAAATGCAGGGAGGGGAGCAGGTTATGGAGCAGTCTGCAACTGAACAAATGCTCAGTATTACATTTAGTTAAAAATACACTTCAAATAAGGTGACAAGCTTCTTCGGAAAAAGGTCTTGTAAACAAGATTGTCATGTTCACACCTGGGAAGCAAAGCCAGATATCTTGCTTGATTTGTTTGTAAACAAGATGAAGTCTTTGTGGCAAGTGTGAAAATCGGGAATTCAGTCGCTGTGATAAGGTGGTTTATTAACAAAGCATGTGCTCCCTTTGTACTTCTTTGAGCTGAGAAAGGTTGGTTTCTGATGTGGAGAATTCCAGTGCCTTCATTCAGCATGTGTCCAGCCTGCACACAGTACTAAGAAAGGCATTTTCGAGTAGTGGAGGATCGTTAAGGTCATAGTAGGGCATCAGCTAGCTGATGTAGGTAGGCACATCTCCTACATGATGCTGCTGCCTTAGGAAAACCTTTGACCTTCCAGGCAAGTCTGACTGGGCTCCATTCAGGAGGTAGTGATTTGCCTGGCATTAATTGTGTACACAAAATGCTATGACTTAATAGTCAGGTAAAAGGTTACTGACTGTGACTGCACCTAGTATTTTCCTCAAAACAAAACAAAAAAAAAAAACAGCTTAATGTCAAGTCAAACTTCAGTACAGGCAGGGCAAAAGTGCTGTAAATCTGCAGAGAAACTAAAATATGCTACAGATGAGATCTAAAATTAATGAGAATCTGTGTGCTGCACTCAATGTCAGCTAAGCCAAGATCATTTACACAAGAGGAGAATCTACTCTCCCTTCTCCCCATGGGTACTACATATGAAATTTGTACTGGTAATACTACAAAATGTACATGTAGGATTTGATTTCTGAAATGCAAGAAAGGACTTCTGAGAAAATGAATAACAGCTACTATGAATATATTTTGAATGGGCAGAATAGATTTTGTTTTGCTAAAAAAAACCCATATACCTGGTTGTGGCTGGTAAATCCATGTTTTTCTATTTCACAGGAGTCCAAGGCCTTTATTTTAGTGACTTGATCTTGCCGCACATGGTAAGTAGTGTTGCATTTCCCAGATATGTCCGCCTTGGAAAAAAGAGTTAAATTAAGCAAATTTATTTGAAAAAATCGTTGAGACCCCAGAATACCTTCAAAAAATGAACCATTTTCTCCACTGTTGGAATCCTGTACCTGAGATGCTGCACTGTTTGGGTTCATTTACCAGTTTTGAGTTTCTAACTACCTGGTTTGGTACTTTTCATTAGATGGCTATGAAGGAAAGCAACAATGTTTGTTTATACAAAAAAACAGAGGCAACACTTGGCAGATGTCACTGTACTAATGAGTTAAATTCCAGCTTTGCTCATGTGGACAGATGTAGAAATTTAACAATGTAATGCAGGTTAAATGGATGTGTCTAAACGTTGCTAACTTTGTGTGGATACTTTGATTTAAAATTATCTAATCCATTGAAATGAGTTTAGGACAACCGACTTTAAAGATGGCTATAATCTCTTTTAGAGCGACCTGGTATAAGTTAGTGTGTTACTCAATTCTGCTAAATTGATAAAAGCATTTTAAATCAAATGGATTTCAAGAATTCTTTAGGTTAATTGCAGCAACTTGACTTGCGTCACCAAATATTCAGAAGGCTGTCTTTACGTTCCAAACCTCAAATGCAATCAAAGGGTTGATTTCTGTCACAGTTCATTCATTCCTTCTGAAGTCAGCAGAAGCCACAGACCTGCCTTTCAGAGCAGACCATGCTCTGCCTGTTTATCATAATAACATTATTATCTTGCCAGGTATAGCACCCTACCTCCTTGGCAGCACCAGAGTGCAGCTGTAGCTGGAAAAGGCTAGCCAGACTTCTCTTAATATTTTGAGTAAAAGCAGGTTCATTCTGATACGAGTAGAAGTTTTTGACCTGTAAGAATAAAAAAATAAGCATATACCAAATCTGGTTAAATGAGAGAGGAATAGTGAGATCCTTTCTATAAAAACTCCCTTTATTTTTTTTTTCTTCTAATTGAGAAGATGCATATAGACCTGTTGCCCTTATCTAAGTAAACTCCCGGGGCTGCAGTGCCTGTTGAGAATGGTACAAACATGTTTTGGGCTTCACTTGTGCTTAACTACAGTTTCAGCTGTTTTCTTTCCTCCTGTTACTTAGAGAGAATTTAAAAAGGAAACTGGAAACTTCATATAGTTTCACAAGTGATTCGTTTTTCTGCATAACCTCTGACAATCCCCCGCCACAGGGCATAATATCTGTTGCACTTTAATCACAGATTACTAAACCCCAGAATGAATCACAGGTAAATCACAGTTAGAATGACTTAAATGACGTGTCAAACACATCACAACCTTTGCTCTTCATGGGTCAACTGTTGTGCCTTTCCTCCAATAACAAGACTTTGCACCTCCACTTTGCATTTAAGGTGCTTTAAAACTTTCTTCAGGAACTGTAAGTACAATCTGTGTTATCTCTGGGCAACTCTGGAAAGTGAAATCACTATGCCAGGGATGAAAGTATCACACCACAGAGAAATCAGAAATCGCAGGTATAGACCCTATTACCTGCGAAAACGTCCAACTTTTAAATACTACATCTCGATCTTAGCATATGAACTGCTTAATGTATTAGGAGCAGATGTATTTTCACTGTGTTCTTCTGATGCCTCTGTTCTCAGTTAGGGATGTATACAGTTGGGAGCCAGTGTTGTCGTTTTTCTTTTTATGTTGTGTAAAACTGATGACATGGCTGAGTCTGAAAGTTACTGAGCAGGCCTGATAGCAGCTGCAATTCAGTAGGCTGAGCTGGCAGCCAGAGTATTTGCTCAGTGCCTATTTACAGCAGGTGGTAAAGATTCTGCTGGGATAGGGTGTCACAGCCCTCACTCTGCAGCAGAGAAAAGGGAGTGTGACCTTTCAACCTTTCTCCTTTCTCACTGCTCCTCTCCCACATCCCACCTGCTGAACATTGTTTGTGCTGTAATGGGGAGAGTGGGGCAGTTAGCCTAATGCAAAAAACCATGAGAGGGTGACAGCGCGTGGAGAGAAGGCAGGAGCACCCATGACTCAAGCCTCGCTGCTCCCTGGCCAGTACAGTTAGCTGAGCACAAGGGAACCAGTGAACAGCTTCACAGGGAAAAGAGGAGATAGGGATTTACTTGAAACCCCTTCGGAGCAAAACTGGTACTGAGAGCTACAATTGGGCATGAGTGCCTCTGTGCTGGGACAGTACTTTGGTGCTATCTCAGGGCAGCTTATGAAACCCAGGCACAGGCACACACTGAGACACACCTGCTCACTTTTGGAGACAGTTTCCCACTACAGGAACAACATGAAATGCTGTAGTTTTTTCACCATCAAGCTTGTTAACTTGAGACCATTGAAACACTGGGTAACACTGAAGAAAATAAGCAAGCCAGAGATGTGGGAAAAGCAGTCATGGGTTAAGGGTTAAAAGTGACTAATGCTGTTCCTCATAGACGCGGTATAACTTTCCTCATGACAAACTGTATCTCCTTTTCTGCCTCTAGACTTTGGATAAAATCTTGGCCTCACTGAAGTCAGCAGCACAAATCTTACACAGTCATTTTTGATCTATCTACATGTGTACCCATATATTTGTGTCTAGTCTGCTGTTTATTTCCATACTGTATGGTGTTCTCAATGCACAAGAGGCTTGGGCTGGAAGGGCCCTTAGTACAGGTAAATTACAGTCTGTTTTAACTATTGTATTTCTTATAGAAAGATAGGACTTGATGGCATATTAAGAACACTGAGAAGATGTTACTTGGTAACTTCTCTAAGCATGTAATAAAGTATTTTTTGTCAGATTTCAGGGATGGAATTTTAAAAGATAGGGTCTTACTTTTCCACGGGCTAGCTCGAGCACTATCGGCCTCTGTAAAGCTTCCAGATATTCTTTCCCGATGATCTTCTGTGTGCTTTTTCCTTTGAAGATGTTTTTAGCAGCTGGACGCTCATTCACATTTTCAACTTGAACATCTCTTATCTAGCAAAGTAGAAGCAGAGAAAATTTGTGTGGAGTGCAGTCTAGCATTGGCCTGGGGTGGGCTGGATAGAACAAACCACCTAATACGCCTTTTTTATTTCTTCATTTATGGTTCTGATCATTCATCTTCCATGATTGCTATGTCCGTTGCTTTCAAAAGAAACCAGTGCTCACCACTGTGGAAACCAGTGGCAGAAGAAAGTCACTGTAAACTTAAGTACCAAACCCAGTTTGCATTTTGCAAATATCACGATTTGCAGCTAGAACTGAGGGCTTCAAATAACATGTTGCCCCTCTGGTAGGTGCTTCAAACAGTTGTTTGAAGCTATAGAAGCTGTATTAAACAGTTTAAAAACATAGGAGATATTCTAGAGTTCTCCGTTATGATGTTAAATATATTCTTGTGAAGCCTTATCCTATAGGAATTATCTTATTGAAGAAGCTGGTTTTAGTCAATAAGACTAGAGAAGAATAAAAGATTTAGCTCATCCTCTGAATATGAGTTCTTCAAGATTACATTAGCAGTGAGATAAAGGCAGAAAAGATTGGACATGTTTTAAGTTGTTTGATGGCATTACCGTAATTTTGACCAATTGGTCATCATCATTGTTAGGGTTTCTCCACAAGAGGTTGACATCCACAGCAGAAGCAAACCGGTATCCTGCACTTTTCTGCAGTGATGCTTTCACTCGATCAACATATACTTCGGCTGAGTAAGCAAATTTATATAGCTTGTCATTACTTAAGCTTGGTCCAGTAGTGTGCCCTGTTCAGAAAACAAAACCAAACATTGTTTTAGAATTGACTAACACATAACCTGTCTTTTTCTCTAAAATACACCTTTAGAAAAGTAAAAAATTTTAATTGCCAACAAAAGATTTATGGGACTGATCCTGCTGCTCTTGATTACAGAGGCTGTCCCACTGCAGCAGCTGGGTTCTTTTTTGTTACTCAGCTGACAATGTGGTATGACTCTCATATATTTAAAATCTGAATGTACACAAAATCCTTGGTTGTAGCTCTACACTTAAATCAAAAGAAGATTTAAAAATTCTTTACTTTGGATATGTTAGTACTAGAAATTCATCCAAAAGTATCTGCAACTCAAAATATTGTACCGAACTGCAATTTGTGCGCTTAGCAATTTGAATGTAATTTGTTGGAGACAACAGATGGAGACAACAGAGATTGTTCTCTGCATCTCTTGCACATTTATTGCGAAATCTTTCCATTGACCAGCCTTGCCCAGGGTGACATGCATGTAGTGAAGACATTGGAAACTATTCTTCAGATTAAATAATTAAGTCTTTGTTCTTTTAACTAAATAATTATCTCCATAGCTGTGCCCTTGTTGTTAATTGATGTATTTTAAGGGATATAAAAGCCAAATTCTAGCATAAATGCGACTTGCATACCCAATTTGTGGTGCCATTTTCATCTGCATTAATGACAACTCAGACAGACTATTCCCTAGGGATTGAGTTGCACTCTTGTTAGTGTAAATGAAATTTACAGTATACAAAGGGCTTTTATTTATCCTTTACAAAACTACGTACTACCACACCCTTTCCTATCTTCTCCATCTTTTCTCTCATGCAATGCATTCTGTGAATGTGGGACACCAGTGTCACAACTCTCTACCCAGCATGGGGCACAGGAATTAAGACTGTCCCCCTATAACCTGTGGCTAAGGAAAATCTTGAATACCCTTTAAATATTTTGTCACAAAGGGTACACATAACGTCCCTGTTCACTGCGTTCAAGGGCTTCCCTCCTCTGGTGCCAATGGCTACAAAGGTCTCTTCCACCTAAGAAAAACTGACAAAGTCAACTTCAGCAGGGAGAAGCGAGGAGAGGCTGGCTGTACACAAAGTGCAAAGCAAATACGCATGCAGTGACCTTAAGTGCTATCTGTAAGCAGGATGGCACTAGCCTCTCAGACCTGAATGCTGCACCACTGAATCCACTGGGAATTTCTTCATGGATTTCAAGAGGTACAGAGCAGAAACAACAACTTCACAACAGAGTTAGTCTAAATAAAGCAAAGTGCTGTCCTCAGGGAGATGCATTTCAGTCTTACAAGTGCAGAGGTAAAGAGAAAAAAAGGAAGAAAAAGCTATCAAAACATCTCAGACAAATTCTTGAGCATGCTGTAACATAATCAGTGTGTTCAAAGTACCTTGCAGAGAATCGCAACCTATCTTGATTTATATCATTTCCCTCAGTGTTTTATCTGACTCTGCTCGATACATTTCAAATCACTGTATTGATAAAAAGAAAAACCAAAATCTTTTCTTATTTCACTCTCAGATTTAAAATCCTAATTAGGCAGGTGCACGCTGTAGTTCCATGATGGCTGGATGGATATATTCTGCAGTGCTCAAAGACTCAAAACTTCCCCTTTTTAAAGGCTTTGCTTGCTTCTTTCCTCTGTTCACTCAGATGCCATAGCAGCAGATTAAGGTCAGCTTCAAAGAATCTTTCCCTGAGGAAAACAGTGACCTCACCAAGTGTGGTCTGCGTAAATTGGCAAAGGTACACAGAACTAAATTGACGCATGCTTTATGCCAGCTGGAGAAGTGGCGAAGCAAGTTTGGTAATCCCAGGTGGGAGCACCCTGTTTGCATGTGCCTCAAAGCTGTAACTATTGATTTTATTGCAGGGAGGCTGAAGCTGCTGTTGGAACAACAGTGCTCTTCTGGTTTTGCATGTCTTGTATGTCTACTTCAAAACAAAGTCACAAAGAGGTTTGCAACCCTTCCTTCAAGTCTCTTGTGATTTTCCTAGCTTTTCCCCAACTCCCCTCGCTCCTTATCAGTTCTGAAGCTACAGTGTCTTTAACAGAAGAGGGTGCTTAGTGCCTGCCCAGAGAGGATTGTGCCTTTCAGGGACGGCCCTGAAACCACAGAGCTGGTTGCTTCCTAGTCCAAAATGTCCTTCATTTGCTGCAGAAATGGCAGTGCTAATGATTTAGTATCAGTTGAGATGTTACAAATGCCACCCTTTAGGTGCTTTCTAAATGCAGATGGTGACACGGTCCCACCTAAAGACAAAAGGTAGAGGAAAAGTTCACCCAAGAAAAATGATCTGGATGCTGAGATGTGTCATCTTAGTTAAGGTAGATGTTTGTGGTTTTGCTCACTCTTTTCACTTTTCCTTTTCTCACAGCTCAACTCTCTCTGCCCCCCCCTGCCCCCCACCCCCCCCATTTTGCAAAAGTTCCTTTCCTCTTCCTCCCTTTTAGCACTTGCTTGTCTCCATGTAAGAAAATAACTTTTTCCTCCTGAAGGAAACAGATTAGCAAATGACACAGCAGCTTCTTTTAAGTGTCATGGAAGAGATGAATAATTGCAAAGTATTTCTGGAAGCTAAAAGGATATTAGGTTCTGAAAGCTTTCACCATTTCATACATGGAAAATGCTGCAGGAGCTGAAGAGAAGCAGCAAGGATAAGGCAGTATTGAAGGCAGTCCCAAGGAGTTAGCACTTATCCCAGTGGAAACGGGGAAGCCAAGAGACAATTTGGATAGTGTAGTTAGTTTGAGAGGCAAGGAGGGTATTGGTGGCTGAGGGACAGAGCCAGCGTGTCATTGCCTAGAACCATATTCAAGACAGCAGAAATAAATTTTTATTACATCTTTCATGAAGAACAAACGGGTTCTATTTGAAAAGGAATACTCCTGTTACACCTTCTTGATAGATACTTTATTAAAAAAAAAAAATCCTGCCTTCAGAAGCTCTTTCCTTGCAGCACTGAGATCCTTGCTGCCTGTACAGCCATTGCCGTTTCATCAGATGGCAAATGTCCCACTGACTGAGAAGGCAGGAGAGACAGACATAAAGACTGCAATCGGCCATGCCCTCTTGGGGTCAGAAGTGCCTGCTTTCAAGGTGGAGTGGATAACACATAGTTTGACTGGTAATGTTAAGTGTCTGTCATTAAGGATAACATGCCAAGTCTATAATTAAATCATGATACTGTATAATACAGAAGGTTACACTGCATGAGTAGAGACAGCTGTCAAGTTCTGTGCCTTTTATTAATACACTTGGCATGTGCAGCATGTGCATCTCTTAACTACTTGCTGGCTCTACCTTCATAAATTAAATTTGCCACTTTTTCTGATACCAGATAACTTTAAAAAGCAGTATCCATCCACTTCTTTGGAACCATTTTTCAAGTGGAACTGCAGCAGTAAAGTCTCACGTGTGCTGATCTAGCTGACTTAAAGGAAAAGAATATTCCTTCAACCTTTCCAAAATGCAACATGGCTTGGTGGAAAGATAAAACACTCATCCAAATCTCAGCTCTGTCACTGAGTCACCAAGTGGCCTTTGGGACAGTAATTTCGCTCTCAATCTTTCTGCACACAAGAGAGGTGAGACGTGGCAGAGCTGAAGCGAGGACTAATGAATGAGAAAATGTTTGCACAGTACGCTGGCGATATAAAGTGACAGGCAGATATTACTTCACATCAAGAAGGAGCTTTGCTTAATTGATATTTTAAGAGAAGCTGGGAAGATATGACACCAGAAATGTGGCACATCAGTATCTAGCCATAAATATTACTTTATAGTCCTGTGAAGTACAGTGACAGGTAGAGGAACTACTTGCAAACCTCTCTGCTTTTTAACTCCTGTGGTAAGGAGGTACAAAGGTAGGGAGGAAAGTTGCTGTTCCGTGCTTACACAGACACTGTGTCCTGGATCCCCTGCAGGGAGCAGCAGGAGGCACCTGTGAGAGCACCTCTACAGCCTTTTTAACAGTTTAACCTAGGCCCCCACCACCACTTCCCCTCTGATCCTCATCATGATGAGGACATCCTCTCCAAACTGAAAAATAGGTGTCAGCCCACGTTTTAAGGTTGCTGCTTCTCTAAATTTAAAGTCAGGTTGGACACGATGGGCCACCACTACAGACAGCTTTCTTTGCTTCAGACGCTGGCACTGCTGAAGCAGACAGTCTCGAGATTTCATACCCTTGATGCCTGTCAGGACACCTGAGTAAAGCCCTGCTCCCAAGCGCTTGTGCAGACATCCAGGTTTTCATGACTTACTGCAGAGCAAGCTCTCAGTGAAATTAACAGAATGCTTGTTGCTGGCTTCAGTGGTAGATGAGTCAACTGCTCAGAAGCTGAAACCTGGAGAGTGCTGAGCGCTTCCTGGCTCTGCTCCAGCAGAGCACTTCTATGCATTTAACTTTTCAGTGTGTGAATAGTCCAAGTCAGTGCTGTGGGCAGCATGTCCTGATTAAGCAAGTTCAAGATCCCCAGTCTCCTGGCTCTCACCACTGTCCCTGTGCACCTGAAAACATTGTTTCCTCCATCCCCATGTCTGCTGAAGTAAAGATGCACAACATCTCTTTTGGATGCAAAACAGATTTGCATACACACTCTGGTTACACCTTTGCTGAGCCAAAAGCTCAACCAACACGAGTACCGACCTACCTTTAACAGAGGCTGAGTAGGTGGAAATAATGCAAAGGAACAGCACAGTAAGAAGAATCATGCTGGACTCCCCTGAGCTCCTGACTGCAGCATGAAGTGTGAGATCATCTACGAAGTGAGCTGCTGAGAGTGGAGGGGTGCTTGCAGAGAGAGCCACCGCGTGAGCCACACTGTTTATCTAGATGTAGTAAAGGTCAGATTCCAAATTCCACACTGAGGTACTAAGTTCATCAAAGGACTTCCAGTTAATTATTAAGGACCAAAGGTAACTGGTGGTTTCTAGCCCATTTTATTGATCACCTTGGCTTTCATTTTTGAATACTGAGCCCACACATCCACACTTCTGAGTGGTGTAGCCTATCTCCAGTGCCAGGAGGACCAGGACATCCAGTCACTCCTCCTCTGTCTGAACAAAAGGGCAATTGGATCCGTTGCTGCCAAGGCCAGATCTTGTGCATTGTCTCCATTGTCTTGTGTCAACCCTGTGAGCAGCCCGAGGCAGATGCTTACAGCCATAGGGCTCACTAAAGGACCGCCTTGTCCCTCAGGTGACAGTGGGGCAGTAGGTCACTCCCCCATGCTCCTTGGCACACGCTCCCCTGGCATATGAAGCCTCCCTGCCTCTGTGGGGAGAGAGGATATGGTCCTGCTTGCAGAGGAGGCATTACCATACTCTTTCGCACTTCCAGAGGCTGCTTCAGTAAGACTGTGAGCCACAAACACCTCAACTGAACTAGTGTCATTTAGCTGCTCCCAATGGGCCATTTCTGCCACTAGGTCCTTTGTATTGGCATGGGACCATACAGTGAGAACAGGCTTCACCTCGGCTGGTATAAACGTTGCCTTCGTTGCCTTGTGGTGAATGAGAAGTTGAGCACCATGGATGTCAGTCACTGCTCATCAGTTGGGAGCGACAGGTCCATGCTCATGCTCATCTCTCTGCACCTTGTAGAAGTGTCCCAGGGAGCTTTTCATGTCTTGTGTGTGTGTGCCTGTGGGAGAGAGAAGATTAACAGCAAGCCCTGGATACTGCTCCTGCTTCTCCCCAGTTTGTTGCTGTTGATGCTGCTTCCCCAGTGCAGGCTGTGACATGCTCCTGAATTCAAGGGACTGAGGCAGAGGACTTTAACTGATCCTTTTGCCACATTTGGTGATCAAGATGCTGTGTTTTAACACAAAATAAATGAGGATATTATCTGTGTGTAAAACCAACACTGGCTAGAGACAGACCTGAGGTGCAGATCTTGCTTTGGAAAAGCAATGTTCACACTTCATTCAGGAGGAGTTGATGTTTGTCTGAAATCTAGAGAGGAGCAGCTGTCCTCTTTGTATGCTCTTAGGATGCAGGACGTGTATTTATTCCTTGAAATAAAGTTATTTTTAAAAAAGGTCTCCCTTAGACACTGAACTATCAGAGGCCAGATGCCCTGCTGAAGTAAACCAGCATATGTCTTTGAATACCACCGTAGTAGTGCCAGTTATAGAACTAAGGATATAAGCATCATGTAGAGAAACAGTGTACGTAAGTTTCCACATGCATACACATATATACACCTACATACATATCCATAAAGCATACCTGGTATATTAACTGTCTCAAAAACAGTGAGGTGAGGCCCAAGCCTCACCTCAGTTATGGCAGGAGTAAATCAGCAGTGACCTCCTTGAACAGCTAAATTACACCAATGAAAGAAGTGTTGCGCCCACCAAAGTCCATTACATGCAGAGGTTGCAGGATCAGCCCCTAATGTATGCTTCACGCCATGCTGGCATATGTGCTGAGGTCAAAGTATTGCTGTTGCTGCACATTTTCCAGAGTCCAAACTGTGAGGCTCATATCTTTATACAACCTAATAAAACTAATGAGATTTCCTCACATCTTCTGAGGTCAACAAAATGTTTTTGTCTTCACAAGCGACAGTGTGAAGATCTTGGTTTTCAACTCAAACTTTTACCTATGTGCATCGAAGTACCTAAAGTCCATCTTTGCCCTTCATCTGGTGTCTGTGTGGCCCAGCTCCCATTGTTTTGGTGAGTAAGATATCCCTCATTTCTGACATCGAGGACAGGGAGAGGGAAATGCTCAGCCAAGCCACTGTCTGAAGGTGAGTCATGCATGTCACTTGCATCCTAAGCCTCACCTCTAGAGTGGTGCAATCAGAGCTGGCCCACAGGGAGTAATTACCTACGTACACACCCGAGCCTCCACTGAGTATCTTTCATTCTTTCTCCATACTCTGCCTCTTGACCTGCAGGACTGTTTGTACAAAAATCTGTGATGTTCAGTTTTCAGCTATGGGGAGTTTGTTCTGTTGCTGGGGGTAACTCACCATTTAAATGACCATCTAGAAAAGTAATGTTATGTTTCCACCAAAATAACCATATTCAGTTAGGCGGTTCTTTCTCAATATTTGCAAATGCTCAGGTCTGCATTTTGCTTTGTCACCACTTGGCAGACTTCAGAAAACGTGGCACTGTCTGAGGACAGTGTGGTCTGGATTAGCAATACTGCAATATGAGAAAAACAGATTTATAAATCAAAATACGTAAGCAGTTTCTTCATTCTAAGAAAAAGCGCATCAGAATATTGTGAGAATGTGTTAGTTGCCTTTTTGCCTTTCTCAAAAAGCAAGCAAGCAAATAGGCTTCTCCTGGTAACTGATCTGCATCCTTTTAAAGGCTAACAGAAAATGAAGGATTCTCCATAGGGACAGTGGCGCATTTGTGTGATGCTGGCACGAAAGGCTAGATATTAATAGTAACATGAGTGAGGTTTTAAATAGACACTAGCACAGCTAAATGCAAATCTAGCTATTTTTAAAGTAGTGCAGAGAATAGGAACCACAAATTAAGTCAAATGTTCCAGCAAAGATGAAATACTATCGGCAGGTAAAAGGTCAGTGTCTTGCTATAATGGCACCATACAGTTTTGCCGCTTTAACATAGTAAACCTGAAACCAGCACTAAAACTGAGCGTGTATATCTGGAATCAATGAAACTTGAGATAAACACTAATGCAGATGAAAAGGGTATTACGGTAGCATGCACTTGTATGTTTGCTAACTTTGTGTGCTTCAATAACCATGGTTGAGCAGGCAATTCATGTATTTAGGCTGCCGAAAATATATTTTTCTCATATAATCTAATCCCAGTGTCCAGAAATGACTCCTGTTGCAGGGCAGCGTTCTTTCATGAAGTTATCTGAAGGTGAAAGAATGTCACCCTTTCTCAGCTACTGACACTAGAGTTTAAAAAGCTAATTGGTGACGGCTTTAAAAATACAAAGCGTGGAGGCACATACCCATTTTAGGGGGCAGAGGGAGCACAACCTTTGGAGCTAGAAATCTGCTCTGAGGAATGTCACCACTTAAAAATACTTTGCTGTCCCTTGAGTGAACCCTGTAGTGTCATTAAAACCATCAGATAAAAATAAGATTTTCTTACATTTCACTCCTCTTAATCCCGCGGAGCCACCACAGACATTGGGGGCGGGGGGGTGTGTGTGCGGGGGGACAGCAGTTTCGCTCGTGACTCTCAGCAGGGCCATTAGCACACGCGTTTTGAAGGTTGGCAGCGCCTTCTCTGTCAGGCTTCAGGGTAATGGCCTCAGCTGGGTAGCTGCCTGCGAGGGCAGGCCCTAAAAACCAGCCTCGCATGGCCAGCCGCCCGCGGGGCTAACGAGGCAGAAAAGAGAAACGCGCCTGTGGTATACTTGGGGCTTTTTCTTGTGTGTGTGTGTTTTTTTTTTTNCCGCGTGCCCCGTCACTGCCAACACCGCCACCCCCCGCTCCTCGCCGGTACGTCGTTGCAGTTGTGCCTCCCGCGCTCGCTGCGGCCGTTACCCCTTGCGCTGGGGAGGGCAGTGGCGTGGCGTGGCGTGGCGGGCGCCTGCGGCTCGGGCTCGGCTTTCCTCAGAGGGGGAAGATGGCGGCTTCCCAACGGCCTGAGGAGCTGAACTACCCCCCTCCCCTCCCCTCNGCCTCAGCTGGGTAGCTGCCTGCGAGGGCAGGCCCTAAAAACCAGCCTCGCATGGCCAGCCGCCCGCGGGGCTAACGAGGCAGAAAAGAGAAACGCGCCTGTGGTATACTTGGGGCTTTTTCTTGTGTGTGTGTGTTTTTTTTTTTTTAATTCGGAAGCTATTCTAGGTGAAGGTAGCGCTGCCCGAGCCCGCAGCCGCCAGCGCGAGCGAGCTCAGCCTCCGCCGGGCGCGGCTCTCCCTGCAGCGCCCGCACGCCGCCACGTGCCCGCCGCCACGTGCCCGCCGCCCGTTGCGCGCCGGGATTTGAAGTCCTGGCGGGCCGGGAGGGGCCGGGAGAGGCGCAGGCGCGCGCGGTGAGGGGGG